>JBBGZY010001276.1:0-462422 GCA_037952925.1 Lithobates clamitans
CAGGAAGAAGAGAAGAAGAGAAGAAGAGAAGAAGGAAGAAGAAGAAGAAGAAGATGAAGAAGAGAAGAAGAGAAGAAGAGAAGAAGATGAAGAGAAGAGCGGGAGCCTCCCCTCATGCCATGGCTGCGGAGCGGCCCGCAGAAGACAGGAAGAAGAGAAGAAGAGAAGAAGGAAGAAGAAGAAGAAGATGAAGAAGAAGATGAAGAAGAAGATGAAGAAGAAGATGAAGAAGAAGATGAAGAAGAGAAGAAGATGAAGAGAAGAGCGGGAGCCTCCCCTCATGCCATGGGTGCGGAGCGGCCCGAGGAGAAGAAGATAGAAGACGCCGCGGAGAAGATGCTGGACGAGAACGCCGGAGGAAGAACCAGAAGAGCCAGAAGAACCAGAAGAAGATGAAGGAAGAAAGAAGAAGCATTTAAATAAAGGAATTGTCAAAAACTGTCTCTTGTCATTTTTAACATTTTTGACAGTTTTTTAGTGAAATGGTAGGGGTAAGTACCCCCTTACCATTTCACACAGGGGGGGGGGGCCGGGATCTGGGGGTCCCCTTGTTAAAGGGGGCTTCCAGATTCCGATAAGCCCCCGCCCGCAGACCCTCACAACCACCGGCCAGGGTTGTGAGGATGAGGCCCTTGTCCTCATCAACATGGGGACAAGGTGTTTTGGGGGGCTACCCCAAAGCACCCTCCCAATGTTGAGGGCATGTGGCCTGGTACGGTTCAGGAGGGGGGGGGGCCGCACTCTCGTCCCCCCCTCTTTTCCTGCGGCCTGCCAGGTTGCGTGCTCGGATAAGGGGTCTGGTATGGATTTTTAGGGGGACCCCACGCCGTTTTTTTTTTTTTTTTGGCGCGGGGTTCCCCTTAAAATCCATACCAGACCTGAAGGGTCTGGTATGGAATTTAGGGGGAACCCCACGTCAATTTTTTTTTTCAATTTTGGCTGGGGTTCCCCTTAATATCCATACCAGACCTGAAGGGCCTTGTATGGAATTTAGGGGGGCCCCCACATCATTTTTTTTTTTTATTTTGGTTCGGGGTTCCCCTGTGGGGAATTCCCATGCCGTTTTTATCAATGAACTTCTGTGTATTGTCGGCAATGCAATAGCCGCGGCTAGTTTTAAATGAGTTTTTTCCTTCCAAATGTCATTTTGCGCTGTCAGACTGTTCTAAACACAGGAAACATGCGCCCCTTTACAGGCATACTATAGACACCCCCCAGGTACGAAATTTAAAGGGATATTACACTTTTATTGTTTGACTTTAAGCATTAATAAAATCACTGCTCCTGAAAAAACGTCCGTTTTTAAAACTTTTTTTGCATTGATCCATGTCCCCTGGGGCAGGACCCGGGTCCCCAAACACTTTTTATGACAATAACTTGCATATAAGCCTTTAAAATTAGCACTTTTGATTTCTCCCATAGACTTTTAAAGGGTGTTCCGCGGCATTCGAATTTGCCGCGAACACCCCAAATTGTTCGCTGTTCGGCGAACTTGCGAACAGCCAATGTTCGAGTCGAACATGAGTTCGACTCGAACTCGAAGCTCATCCCTAGTCTTGAGGATGGATCACTGGCCAGAGCTTGCACAGTATGCAATTGAGCTACTGGCCTGTCCTGCATCCAGCGTTCTTTCGGAACGCACATTCAGTGCTGCTGGAGGCGTGGTAACCGATCACAGGGTGCGTCTGTCCACCGACTCGGTCGATCGACTGACCTTCATAAAAATGAATCAGTCTTGGATCACCACCAGCTACCAAGCACCTGATGCTGATGTAACCGAATAATTTTTTTTGAAATCTCAGATCCCTTCAAAGACTGCCTATGCTGATGCTGAGTGACTATCCCTGAGTAATTATCCTCTTCCTCCTCAATCATCACGCTGATAGCTTGTAAGAACATTTTTGGTTCTGGGCACCACCACCAGTGCCTAAGGCACAATTTTTCAGCCACTGTTTAACAGGGGCGTGTAATTACAATTTTTGATGTAATACTTTGCAGCAGGGCTCGTTCCTGCATTCCAACTAGAGTGTCTGTGAGGGGTTGCAGTGTTGTGGCACCAGCACCAGTGCCTAAGGCCTAATTTTTCAGCTCCTGTTCAACAGGGGCATGTAATTACAATTCTTGATCTAATATTTCACAGCAGGGCCCTGTGAGGGCTTACAGTGTTGTGGCCACAGCAACACCTAAGGCCCAAATTTCTGCTGAGTATATAGGGCAGGACCTACTTTCAAACATCTAACTTACAAACGACTCCTACTTGCAAACGGAAGGAGACAACAGGAAGTGAGATGAAATCTACCCCTAGGAAGGGAAATTCTCTCCTGTAAGTGTTAATATGGGAAAAAAATTCTCCTTTCCACTGATGCTTTCCAATCCTTGTTCCACAAAAAAACCCAAATTTTCAAAAAACATTTTTCATTGGGACAAAAAGTGAGGTGAAATGACAAGTTCTAACTGTGACAACTCTACTTGTTTATACCTAAAGTACTGTAAGTGAGGGCTGTTGACCTAGGAACAGAAAGTGTTATTGGCTGTATCATCAGATGAATAAAAGATGAGAGGGGCTTAAAGAAACATAATGAAGCCCCCACATGTAAGGACTGGTAAATTGCAATATTACATTTTTTATTTTTGGGTTTAAATCATCTTTAACCACTTCAGCCCCGGAAGATTATACCCCCATCCTGACCAGAGCATTTTTTTTTGCAATATGGCACTGCGCTACTTTAACTGACAATTGCGCAGTTGTGTGATGCTGTACCCAAAACAAAAATTATGTCCTTTTTTCCCCACAAATAGAGCTTTCCTTTGGTGGTATTTGATTACCTCTGCGGGTTTTATTTTTTGTGCTATAAACAAAAAAACAGACAATTTTGAAGAAAAAAACAATTTTTTTTTTTTACTTTCTGCTGTAAAACCTATCCAATTAACGAGAAAAAAAGGCCAATATGTATTCTGCTACATATTTTTGGGGACCAGTGACACCAATACAGTGATCAGTGCTAAAAAAATGCACTGTCACTGTATACATGATACTAGCAGGGAAAGAGTTAACATCGGGGGTGATCAAAGGGTTAAATGTGTGCCTAGGGTGTGCTTGCTAACTGTGTGAAGAGAGAGATCTGTATTCCTGTTTAGCAGGAACACAAGATCTCCCTCTTCCCCACTGACAGAAAGGCCGTCTGCCTTGTTTACATAAGTAGACCGCCGTTCTGCCTCTCTATGAACGATCAATGGGTTCCCGGCAGACATTGCGTCTCCCGGACCCACTTATTGACTCCCACTCTGTCAAATCACAATGGGAGCGGGTCGCCGGGGGGCACACACCCAACACCTGGAAGAAGCGAACAATGTACAAGTATATTGGACTTGCGCAGCCGGGTCGCCCTGCCGCAGAATATATATGGTGGGTGGTCCATAAGCAGTTAAAGAATACACTTCATAAGAGCAACATTTCATAAATGCTTCTACTGCCTACTTCTAGCTTTAAACATTGGTTGTCATGTTGACTCTACTTTCAATTCATTGGGTAACTGACCTGGAACAAGTATGCAGATGAGGTTGTTCTTTAGAGTCACAGACCTGGAATAAAGTGTGCAAATCAGGAAAATAAGAAGTAATGAAACCAGAGGGTCAGCATAACAGCCAGTTAATTATCCTAATTTTTTAGGACACTACCAACGGCAACTGCCTTTTTTTTTACCCTAAAAAAGGCCCCTTAATGGGCATTTATATATGACTGTGATAATGGGATCAAATGACACAATCCTGTTTCATTTAACAAACACTGGGTATTTATTCTTTTATGACTAATAATGTCTGGGGAATATGTAATTGGGCATTTGGACATCGCTTACAGCAAACACAGGAGTGATAATGGATGCCCCAAGGACATCTGCCTGTGGCCAAAATCCAGCAATGGAAGCGTTTATATTCCATACGTTATATCCAGCAAATATAGTAAGCGCTTTTTTATCCATCCATGTTCAAGTGAAACTTTGGTCAAAGAGCTTCTTTGTCAATTATTTGGTAACGCTGTGTGTTTTATTGATTGAGAACTATGAATTTTAATGACTTATTCACTTTTAAAAGTATCACATAATGCATACAAATGGCTATTGCAGTCTTACAGAGAATAACTCCATCAACGTTGGTGGTTAATGTCAACCAGAAAGAATTGTCTTCATAAGTGGGACAGCAGTAACTACCAATGGAAAGTTATTTGAAGTAGAACTGTGACTTCCCATTTAAAAAAACAAACAAAAGTGCTACCATACTTAACTGTAAGCACACCTGAACTTGAGGTTTCCTTAACTGTAAGCTGCAGTGTCTGGGAGGGCATATATGTGAGATGCGACTGAGTTAGAACAGCCAGATTAATGTGATGTAGGTTGAAAAAGAAAAAACATAGTGGGCCAAGTCATGCAAATCATTCCCTTTTTTTGCTTTAATGGTTCGCTGTGCATGTAGAACCTACCAATGTATACTACAGAACAGAGCCAGTCACTTCCCCTTGCATACAATGGGTTTTGATTTTGTGTGGGTTTTTTTTTTTTTTTTGAATCTGGAACCTATGATGCAATGAAAGAGGAACAGGGGAACTTAAAAATGTTTATTTCTTTACACTATGCTGTGTTTATAACTGTGGTAGCAACTTTTACAACTTTTTCTCAGCATTGTAATGGAAAACTTGCAATCACTGCAGCCCTCCTTTTAAATGACCCTTTAAATACTCCACTCACAGGATCAGCTTTGACCAACACTCAGCATAGGTTTGTGTTATGTGGGGTAGGCTCCCAATGTGTGCACACATTGATTAACATGTTGGGAGGCTGCCCCATAGAGAGTGTAGACATACCAAAGCGTCTGTTAAAGCAGATCTAGTTGGTGGTGTAGGGGTTAAATTCTACCATTGGTCTCCCTTTTCCCTTTTAGCCTTGGCTACAGGGGCCCAGAACTCCCACCCAATCAGACACTAACTGAAGCGCAAAAGACTTGTTTATTTTAGTCTGTGTTTCATCTTAAGTACACAGAATGAGATGAGTGTTACTTATTTTTCACCAATAAGGGGTACATGTTTGGATGACATATTTCCTTTGTAATAAGGGGAAGATCCCATACTCATTATCCAATCATAAAATACATTTATTAGAATACATTGAATTATACATGATATATAACTTGATTTGCACTAAACTTTTCCAGCAGACAATTTCCTTTAGCTGCCTGGCTGCTATGCTAGTCTTGAATCATAAGTTCCTTTCACAGGCGTGCACAGCCAATTGCATTAGGGTGTGCACCCCAAAGCTCAAACAGACAAAAGTATTGGGACACCTGCCTTTACACACACAGGAACTTTAATGACATCCCAGTCTTAGTCCGTAGGGTTCAATATTGAGGTGGCCCACCCTTTGCAGCTATAACAGCTTCAACTCTTCTGGGAAGGCTGTCCACAAGGTTTAGGAGTGTGTCTATGGGAATGTTTGACCATTCTTCCAGAAGCGCATTTGTGAAGTCAGGCACTGATTTTGGATGAGAAGGCCTGGCTCGCAGTCACTGCTCTAATTCATCCCAAAGGTGTTCTATCGGGTTGAGGTCAGGACTCTGGGCAGGACAGTCAAGTTCCTCCACCCCAAACTCACTCATCCATGTCTTTATGGAACTTGCTTTGTACACTGGACCAAATCATTTGGTGGAGGGGGGATTATGGTGGAGGGTTGTTTTTCAGGGGTTGGGCTTGGCCCCTTAGTTGCAGTGATGGGAACTCTTAAGGCATCAGTAACTTTGTGAGAACATTTTGGGGATGGCCCCTTCCTGTTCTAACATGACTGCGCACCAGTGCACAAAGCAAGGTCCATAAAGACATGGATGGTGGAAAATTACCTTCAAGTGCAAAAATTCACATTATAATAGTAACTAAAACATCTAAAATTAAGTGCAACAATCTAAAAAATAAAAATTCCAAAGTGCTATAATGGTGGGAACCTCCCAACTAAAAGGTTTTTTCACTTGAGATTAATCTGTATGGTAAATATCTATAGGAGGGGTTTCCACCATCCCTGCTAAGCTTATTTGTATACAGTATGTCTTGTTTTCAGCTTGATGTGTATTATGTGAAGTTGCGTATCACAGAGATCGGTATTGTGATAATATTGAAGTTTATTGAGATTTCCATACATTAGAGAATTCCACCATTATTGTTAAGTTATTGATCAGTAAGTTAGCGCTGCACTTTTTTTTTTTTTATTGTGTGGTGTGGGAACACATAACAGTGCTTAGTGGCAAGCCTTTCAATTACACTTTATGTTACCTCCAGTAGTTTATTGTAAATAGTAGTGTGGTAATTACCTGTTATACTAAAATCGGCATGTGGCATTAATAAACAACAGATTTCAGTTGTGCCCCCCCCCCCCCGGGACAATGTGCCTGACGGCTGAGTTCATCACCCCGATCCCTGCACTCAGTGCACTGATGGGCACTTAACGGCACTGATTGGCACTGACAGGTGGAACTCATTTGCACTGGTGTGGAACTGACTGGCACTGACAGGTGGCACTGATTGGAAGCACTGACAGGTAACACTGATTGGCACTCGCTGGCACTGATTGGCATTGATAATTGGCAACTGACAGGTGGCACTGATTGGAAGCACTTGGCACTCATTAGCACTAACAGGTGGCACTGACTTGAAGCACTAATTGGCACCGATTGGGACTCATTGGCACTGACAGGTGGCACTGATTGGAAGCACTAATTGGCACTGACAAACTGACAGGCGGCACTGGCACTGATTGGCACAGACAGGTGGCATTAGTTGGAAGCACTGACAGAGGAGAGGAGGGGGGGTCCAGGGGCATACCTAGAGCATTTGGCACCCGGGACGGATCCTATATCTGGAACCCCCTACCCCACGTTAAAATATAAAAAACACCCCACTGTGCCTCCTGCATACCTCTGCATCCTTCAATATCTCTTTGTCACTACTGTGTACCTCCTCTCCACAACTGCACCTCTGAACCCCTTTAAATCACACAGCACCCTGCACCCCTTTACATTACACAGCACCCTACACCTCTGGACCCCTTTCCATTAGACAGCACCCTACACCACTAGACCCCTTTACATTACACAGCCCCCCTCAGCACAGACCCCCCCCCCTATTCAGCACAGATCCCACCCCATTCAGCACAGAAAGATCCCCCCATTCAGCACAGACAGATCCCCCATCCCATTCAGTACCTCAGATCAGCGTGGCACAGGCACAGCAGGTCCCCTCCCCGTGTACACATAAACACTGGAGGGGGAGGCGGCTTCACTCTGCTCGCTGTGCCTGTGTGAAATCCGAGCAGGACCGAGCATCTATTGAACATCAGCCAATAATCGAGCAGCTTGAGAAAGGGGGTGGGGCTAAATACACATAGCGGCCCCATCCCATTGGCTTGTGTTCAGATACCTGCTCGGTCCCGCCCACCCCGACATCATACATGAAATCTGACAGCTCCTCTCTCTCTCTCTGCATACAGGACAGTGTCACACTGAGCGGATCTTTCAAGCCCCAATATCGGCACAATGTTATACTGACTCACAGGCAGTGCAGGGTACACATTGCACATCGGATACAGACAGCAAGGGGCTAAACAGTGCTGGGGGGATTAGGGTGTGCCCAGGCACACCCCGTGGGCATGCCTATGGTTCCTTTATTAAGTTTCACAATGACTTAGGTATCACTCTACAGCCTAAAATATTATTCATCATTAAACAATTATTTAACACTTCAGGTAGGATATCTGAAGGACCGATGTACTATTGCTAGATTTCAAATTTGATAATCAGCTTATGGTAGAAAACTCCAAAGTGAACCCAAAAGTCCTTCCTTTACAGCACTGTAATGTGCAAAATGCATGAAGCTATCATGTCCACTTGAATCTATGTACACTGAGAAAATATTACATTTGTTTAGCTCTATACTCATCTGTATCTACTACAGGCGTTTATGAATTGCAAATAAAGGCTGCCATGGCGGAAATTGAAAACATCACCTGCATCCAGAGGCGGCTCTAATTAGGCAAAATAGGCGGTGGCCTCAGGCCTCGCAGTCACAGGGGCCTTACACAGCTGGCTAGTTTACCCAATTAGAGAGCCGCCTCTTCCAGCAGCAGAGATCACCGCCATCACACAGTCCCAAGTCCCATGGCTCTGCTACAGGGAGAGATACGGGCTGCGAGTGAGACGTGTGATCGGAGCTCACCTACATCTTCGGATCACAGACAGGGAGAGCCGCTCAGTAGAGCCTGTTCTGACAGATCTCCCCCCTCCCCCTGCTACCCACAGAGTCAGACAGAAGAGGAGAGAGAGCTTCTGCTCCTCCTCCTCCTGCCCTCTCCTCGGCAGTGTTCTCTGTTCAGCCTCAGAGAAGGGGATGTGTGGGCGGGAAGATTCAAGCTGAAGCCCAGCAAACAGAAAAAGGACAAGGAGTCTGATCCATCCATCCATCCAGTCCCTCCTGCCTCCCAGTGAGTACACTGATGTAGGGGATGCTCTTTTTCTTCCCTCCTTCCTCCACCCCTCTTTCTTTCCTTCAATCCTTCCATCCTTCCTTCTCCACCCATCCCCCTTTATTTCTCTCTTTGTGACAGCCTACCAGAATAGGTAGGATCTGTGAGAGCAGCTTCCCTGTGCAGCTCTGCTTGAGGAAAATATATCTTTATTATGCCCACTTACCTACCCCCTGTACTGTCCACTCCCCTATACTGTACCCTCCTAATACAGTTCATTTTCATCCCTTGAATTTTTCCCATTATGGGAGTGAGTGGGGCCTCATGTCTAAGTTTTGCCTAAGGCCTCACAAAGTCTAGAGCCGCCTCTGCCTGCATCCGTTTTATCAAGCACACATCAGAGACTGATTACCTTAGTTATGAGCCTCAGGATGGGTATGTATGAATGCCATGTGTCCAAATATGCCTGTACAGAGCAAATTAACAGGTTACTTTAAAGCGGATGTTCACTCAATTTTCAAAGTTTAGCTCATTCATATTAGACAACAGCATAGAATGCAAAACTGAACTTTTTTTTTTTTTTCCGGGTGTACCTGTGTATATGTGCTTCAGTCTTTTTTCTCCCTGCGGCTATGGGTGGGTATTTTGCGGGTATTGTCGTAATTTCCGCCGCGCCGCACGGTCTTCTGGGAGCTAGTGTCATTGTTCCCAGGAGTCAGTGCGGAGGCCCGCCACGAAATCTCACGGGATTTAAACAGAAGAAGTGACGTTAGACATCGCAACGGGGCGGGAACTTCCTAGGACGCCGCCCGTTGTGATGGCAACCAGGATGCTTACGACGCTCCGCGCCATTACAACTGAGCATGCGTGGGAACCAGCAAGGAATGCTGGTAGCTCAGCATCACTGGAACTAGGAAGTGAATGCTTGTGGGCTTCAAATGCCCACAAGCAAGATGAAAACGGGCGTCCACATTTTTAAAAACGTATTATTTGCAACGAAACCGGACATCTGGGGAGGAAATTAACGCAAAACGTGAGTGTGCCATTGTCACTATGTGATGTTTTAAGTGTTTGAAAAAAAAAAAAACAACTAAACGTCAGTGAACATCCGCTTTAAGTTTTCCACTCCTAGATAAACGTATATTCTATTACAGGGGTCTCCAAACTTTTTAAAACAAAGTGCCAGTTTACTGTCCTTCAGACTTTAGGGGGGCCGGACTGCGGCCATCTGGAGTACAAAATCCACCACCATTGGTGTCATTGGGAGGAACTGTGCCCCTTCATTAGTGTCAGTAAATAGCACTTTGTTGGCCAGAAAAAGGAAGCAAAGGGCTGCATCTGGCCCCAGTTTAGAGACCGCTGTTCTATTAGCTTCTCTGCTGTTCTCTTCAGCCTCTGGGAGGGAGGTAAGTGGTGTAACCCAGTGTTTCTCAACTCCAGTCCTCAAGGCGCCCCAACAGGTCATGTTTTCAGGCTTACCATTATTTTGCACAGGTGATTTGATCAGTTTCACTGCCTTAGTAATTACCACAGCCGTTTCATCTGAGGGAAATCCTGAAAACATGACCTGTTAGGGTGCCTTGAGGACTGGAGTTGAGAAACACTGGTGTAACCTGTCAGAAACCTTGAAATCAGACCGAGACAGAAGTACAGTTAAATCACACTTGTTTAGTAATAAATATAAATAGAAAAACGTAGTCAAAACATAGCCAGAGTTCAGGAACCGGAACGGTTAGTCAGACAAGCCAAACGTCAGGGAGTCGAAGATGAGCGTAGTAAAACAGCAAGCAGGATCTGGAGCCAGAGGGGATGTCAGCCAAGCAAGTCTTTAACAGGAAAGAATCTCTGTGATGTTGACCAAGGTGAAGGTAGAGATCCTTTGGGCTGGACAGCTTAAGTAGGCAGGACTGACAAGCAGGATATCAACAGCTGAGTAACTGAAGAGAAAGGGGCTGGCAATTAGCCGACAGGTGAGCGGCCAGCTGTGAGAAGAAAGGGCTGAGTCCAGCCCTGACAATTCCTAACATTCAGTGCAATGAGAAAAGTACACACTTTTTCTGTTTTGTCACACTGTGCACCACATTTTTGCAGACAAGGGACCCAACCCATATTCTTGCATGCAGACCCAATGCTTTAACAAAATGCTTCTGAGTGAGGTCTAATAATTTACAGAGGTTGTGTTCCAGCCCACTGCCATCCTCTAGGTTTGTATGTCATTTTGCATGATTTTCAGCTGAGACACTGAGTACTGAAGTCATTAGATCAGTATGACCTCAATGTAGATGGCCTTTTTTGAGATCAACTCTTGTGTACATGCAACCAAGCAAAACGTTTATTAACTTACTGGAAGTTAGAGTCATATGACACAATTGAGAACATTCCATCAGAAAATCTTGTATCAGTGCCTGCCTCTTCCATTAGAAATCCTAATGACAGCACAGGAAAGATCATATTTCCACCTGCTAGCTCAGCTACGGCATGTTTAAAAAGAGGCAGCAATGGGTCACTTTTGGGTTACTTTTTTTTGTTGCCAATAGTGACATGTGGATGCCAGGACAGAATTTTTTTTTTTTCAAACCTAAAATTTCAGATCTAGCTTTGCTATGTTAACTTATGCCGCGTACACACAAGCAGAATGTCTGTCAGAAAAAGTCAGATGGGAGCTTTTGATCGTATATTCCGACCATGTGTATGCCCTATTGGACTCTTTCCATCGAAAATTCAGACGGACTTAAATAGAGAATATGTTCTATATTTTTCCGTCAGGGGTAATTACTAATCGGATAAACCGCTCGGCTGTATGCTGTTCCGACGCACCAAAAACGACGCACGGTCTGAAGCAAGTACGAGACGGAAGCTATTGGCTAACTTCCTTTTTCTAGTCCCGTCGTAAGTGTTGTACGTCACCTCGTTCTGGACGGTCGGACTTTGGTGTGACCGTGTGTATACAAGACAGCTTGAGCGGAATTCCGTCGGAGAAACCTTCAGGAGGAGTTTATTCCGACAGCAAAACCGCTCGTGTGTATGGGGCATTACAGTTCTGCTAGGATGGATAACCAAAAGGCTAAAATTCACTTTTCTCCTATCACCTTCCAGGACGGCATACCTGAGAGATGAGGGCTCCTCCCTACAGGAAACACAATCACTTGACAGCTTGTTGTAAGTCCCCACCCTTCTCCTTGATCCCCAGTATTGATTGTGTTTCTCCCAAACACAGCAGCATGTTTATTTTGTTAAAAGACCAGGGAGGGTCTGATGGTCCCCTGTTAAGACAGGTTTTAGGGAAGCCGGGGAGGGCTGAACTAACCTGCAGGCTTGTCCTTTCTCACAGGTCGCCCCCAAGTTTGCACCAGCGCTCTGGCCGCAGGGAGTGCGCGCCATCGCTGAGGCTGTATGAACCACCACTGCTCTCTTCATTGCCAGTAAATTTCAGGAAGTACTGCCTTCCAAGCCTCATTCTGATGCACGGCCGCATCACAGGAAATGGGCGGTGCCGGAGTCACAGCACAACCAGGAAGAAGCCTGGAGAGCGAAGCAAGGCGTTGAAAAGCGGTCAGCTCGCTGTACTTTCCCCACTAGCGGTACCAGCAGCCCAGGACCCTGACAACCTCCTCATGGAACAGGAGGAAGGGAAGGCAACTACAACTGTGGGCAGATCCAGATTGGGGCCCGGTGAGTAGAACCCCCCCCTTGGAAAGGGAGGTGGGGAAGGGGGTAAGAGGTCCCAGATTCTAGGTGTTAAGTATCATGGGAGTGGTCAGAACAGGCTTGACATCACCTTACCCTTCCTCACTCCCCAGTACAAGCCCACAGTTAGGGGGAAGACATATAATGTTATATGCTATATCTCTTGTCTTACAGAGTCACCCAGCGGAGCCCAGGAGGCCCCAGATAAACACCCTCCTGCCGATACAGGGCATAGCTCCTCAAAAAAATGTGGGTACTGTAAGGACAAACTCCAAGTTCTACTCAAAGCCCTTCTGCTATAAACGTATAAACAGACAGAGGAGCTCACCCCTAGAGAAGGCACATCTTCCCAGGAAAGCCTCTCTGGAGAGGGGCTTAGTGCCTTTCTCCTACATTCACAGTCACTCCCTCTTGTCCAGATAGACAGAGATATGGAAAGCTAGGCTAGATCTGAACACAGCTCAGATGGAGAGCTGGATCCAGACCTATTAAGTCAGACTTAGGAAGATTCCAGGTTAAGGAGACACTTCTTTACCGTAGAGGATCTGCATTGACTCCTACAGGCAGTAGATGCTACTGAGGAGATTCCAGAAGCCCCTCGAGTGACCTCAGCACAAGACAAGGCTCAATCCAGAGTGTTCATACTCCATCAATCCCTGAAGGATCTAGTCCTACTGGAATGGAGGGAGTCTGAAAGAAGGATTGTCAGACAGAAAACTTGGAAAAGGAGGTTTCCCTTTAATCATACTGATAAAGAGACATTTTTTAAGCTCCCAAGATTGCCGCCCTGTCTCAAGTCACCAAGCTGTCTGACCTCTCCTTTGAGGACACAGGCAGTATCAAGGATCTGATGGACCGTAGAGCAGAATGCCTTCTCAGAAAATCTTAGGAAGCTAATACATCAGCCATGGGTGCAGCCTTAGCAGCCAGGAATTCAGATTTCTGGGTAGAGAAATTGACAAGACACCTAGCTCAGGAACCCGAAACGGGTGACGTCCTTGACTCCCTGTCAGTGATAGGTAAAGCTGTAGCTGTTACCAGACGCTGCAGTTGAGTCTGCAAGAGCCTTGGCTAAGACAGCCACATTAATAAACTCAGCTAGGAGAGCTGTTTGGATTAAGGTTTGGGAAGGAGATGTCACGTCAAAAAGGTAGACTTTGTGGCCTTCCCTTTCGGGGTTAATTTGCTGTTTGGTCAGGGCTTAGACAACGTTCTGTCTAGGTCTTCAAAAAATTCCCAATAAAGGCCAAGAAAGAGAAAAAGAAAAAAACTTAAGAAATTTTCGAGACCCCCCCCCGGGACAACCGCAACTATGGTAGGGGAAAACAAAGGAACAGTATGCCGTTTTCCTCTCCCAAGGTTGGCACCAAAGAAACCAAGTGATTCCAAGATCAGAGTAGGGGGACGGCTGTCCCACAGTGGGAAAAAATTTCAGACAGCAGTTACATCTGCCAGACCCTGCGAGAGGGGTATCGTCTGGAGTTCTTGGCAAAACCCCCCTATACGATCATCCTAACTCATCCCCCCAGGGATGTCCTAAAAAGAGCTGCCCTCCTGGAGGGTATCCAGGAATTGGTGGAACAGCGAGTGGTGCGCCTGTACCAAAGGAACAACAATACCAGGGATTCTACTCTCATGTATTTGTTGTTCACAAGCCATCAGGAAAGTATCAGCTGATGGTAAACTTAAAAAAACCTGAACAGGTATCTGGAGTACAAAAAGTTTACTATGGAGTGTATCTACTCCCTACAAAAAACCTCATTTAGGAGGCCTTCATGACAACTCTGGACCTCAGGGATGCCTATCTGCATGTGGATCATCAGGCATTCCTGAGGTTCGCAGTAGCAGTTGGAGGAGAGATTTTCACTGGCAATTAATGACCCTTTTTTTTACAAAAATCTTAGCCGAGGCAGCAGCCTTCCTACATTTCCAGGGTATATCTCTGATTCCATACCTGGACGATCTACTGATCTCTGGACCATCAGTCACCCAGGTCAGCTCAGATACCAACAAAGCTATGTCCGTTCTAAAAAACCTGGGCTGGATAAATCAACATGAAAAAAATCCTCCCACGAACCAGAACAGGTCAAGACCTTTCCTGATTACAGGGTGGACATCAGGCTGCAGAAGCTCTTCTTGCCAGAGGACAAGGTGATAACTAGCTTCTTCAGTGAGGGATTTGATAAAGACCCCGTCACGCTCCAGAAGGGCAGTGTTAAAAACCCTAGGTCTGATGTCGGCAAGTATACCAGCCATAGTCTGGGCACAACTCCACTCAAGAGACCTTCACGGCACAAAAAGGAGTTCTTGGATCAGGAGATGTTACTAACTCCTCGGGTCCTCTCTTCCCTGGAGTGGGGGACAGTCCCCAAAAACTTAAAGGGGGACAGGCCATGGGTTTAGTGGAATCCAGTAAAAGTTACCACCGATGCCAGTTCCTGGGGGTGAGGGGGCCACCTGGAAAAAAAAAAAAGAAAGCCCAAGGCCAATGGAATGCTCACTAGATCGGATGTCGTCCAACTACATGGAGCTCAAAGCAGTGGGGAAAGCCCTAAAAGCCTTCCAAAAGAGCATCAGGGTCAAGGAGGTTCAAGTGAGCTCAGACAACGCCACTGTAGAAGCCTACTTGAGGCACCAGATCCAGGCTCCTGCTAGAACTGTCCAAGCAGGAGTGGGCCGAAGGAAGGGTTCTCTCCATTTCAGCTGTCCACATTAAAAAGGGACAAGCAATATCGAGGCAGACTTCCTAAGCCATCAGCCGATAAGACAAGGGGAATAGGAACTGAACCCCGAGATATTTCAAACCCTGGTGCAGCTCTTCGGGAATCCAGAGATGGACCTGTTCACCAACCAGCAAAACAGGAAGGTAAAGAGTTATTTCTCGATTTCCAAAGAAAAGGAGTCAGAGGGACTAGACGCACTGACTCAGACCTGGCATTACAAACTGGCATACACCTTCCCACCCCTAGCACTGATTCCGCAAGTTCTTCAGAAGCTCGGCCAGCTCCTCCTGATCGCACCCTGGTGGCCAAGGAGAGCTTGGTTCGCAAACCTAGGTTTGATGGCAGTGGCAGAGCCATTGAAGCCCCCGAACAGGCTGGACCTTCTCAGGCAAGGTCCAGTACTACACCCAAGGCCGGAATTTTTTCAGCTGACGGCCTGGTGAGTGAGCGCCAGATCCTAAAAAACAAGGGCTTCTCAGAGAGAGTAGTAAATACCCTCCTCCTGAGTAGAAAAACAGTGACTAAAAAGATTTATTCTAAAATGTGGAAGACCTTTTGTTCCTGGGGTAAAGAAAGGCAGATAACCTCCACCACTGTTCCAGTTATCCTGGAGTTTCTGCAGGACGGAGTAGACCAAGGCCTAGCGGTCAGAACCCTTCGGGTTCAGATAGCGTCCCTCTCGGTCTACCTCAATATAAGGTTGGCAAAAGAAAACCTCAAACGTTTTCTGAAGGATTTTCCCTGTCGCTAAATGTAGTTTCCCTCCATGGGACCTAACTACGGTATTAGAGGCGTTATCTAAACACCCTTTTGAACCTATAGAAGAGGTTCCCTTTAAGTTTTTAACCTTAAAGTTATCATTTTTGTTAGCAGTTACTATGGCCAGGAGGGTTCGGGACCTGCAAGGGCTGTCTATTAAGGAACCCTTCCTATTGGTACAGCCAGATAGGGTCACCCTTAGGGCAAATACTTTATATCTACCAAAAAGGTAGCATCTTCATTTCAAAAGGATGTAAGACATAACATTGCTGTCCTTCTGTGATAAACCAAAATATGAGAAAGAAAAGAAATGTCATTGTCTAGATTTAAGAAGGTGTCTCCTTACCTATCTAGAAAGAACAAAGTTTTAGGAGGTCCAGTCACCTGCTAGTTCTGTAAGCTGGGTCTAGGAAGGGGCTTCAAAAGCCTCAGTTTCTAGATGGATCAGAGAAGCTATCTCTGTAGTATGAGAGTTCTGGAGTTCTAGCACCAGCAAAAGTTAAAGCTCATTCAAACCAGGTCACTAGCAACATCCTGGGCTGAAAAAGCAGGGGCCTCCTGGGAACAAATCCGCAGTGCTGCCACCTGGTCCAGTCAGGGTACATTCCTAAAGCACTACCATGTGGAAGTGTTGTCACAGCAAGACTTGGCTTTTGGTCGGAGGGTCCTACAAGCTGTGGTCCCACCCTGAAGGTAGGCCTGTGTTTACTTGATTATCCTCTCAGGTGTGCCGTCCTGGAAGGTGATAGGAGGAAACCTTACCGGTAATGGTATTTCTATGAACCTTCCAGGACAGCAGACCTACTTCTTGCCCTAGGTGGAGCATTGATCCTTGTGAAAAATTGCTTCAAAAATGTGGTTTCATTGTATAGACTAAGTGACATCTGAATATGGACAGTGCTATAACTAAAGACTTGGTCCATAAAAAAAAAAAAAGAAGGATTTAATAGCTACTCATTCATTGTTTGTGTGTTTTTGTCACTGGTGTGAGCATCTTTTTGCCTTCATTTTAGGTTACACTTATGCTTTCATGGAGATTGATACCTTCAATCTCCATCATGCATTACGCTAGGTGAGTCTAGTTTGCTGCTTTTTACTAAAATGGTTTATCTTTCAGAGAGCGCCTGATGAGACACAGAAGTGTTTAAGTGGCTCTTTTTTTTGGAGGTCTTATATTAGTTTTCTTCCCTTAAGTTTCCACTGCTGTCTGTGACCCTGTTAGTAGGATTTTACTTCCTGTTCTCATGACTGCAGGAGAAGAAATGAGGGGAGTAGTTGTTAAAAGGCCAGGAAGATGCAGACAGTATTAACCAGACACCGGGTGTAACCCCTCATGATTTTACTGAAATGGCATTACTGTTTATCTCCATAGGGAAGATTTTATTACATTCTATCCAGGCACCCAACTGGAATTTGGAGAAAATCTACTCCACGAGGATGCAAATTACAAACAAAAGCCAACAGTTCTATTTCTTTCTTAGTCTGCTGCCGTTCGACACCTTTGGAAACGAATGCCCCATACACACGGTCGGATTTTCCACTGGAAAATGTTCGATGGGAGCTTTTTGTCGGAAATTCTGACCGTGTGTAGGCTCCATCGGAATTTCCGTCACACAAAATTTGAGATCTGGATCTCAAAATTTTCTAACAACAAAATCCGTTGTCAGAAATTCCGACACACAAAGTTCCACGCATGCTTGGAATCAAGCAGAAGAGCCACGCTGGCTATTGAACTTCATTTTTTGTCCAGCTTGTTGTACGTCACTGCGTTCTTGACTTTTGCAATTTCCGACCAACTTTTCGGTGACCATGCGTATGCAAGACAAGTTTGAGCCAACATCCATCGGAAAAAATAAATGGATTTTGTTTTTGTAATGTCCGATCGTGTGTACGAGGCATTAGGGTCTCATTTGGGATAAACAGAAGATAACTCTCCATCATACTTTGCAGTTTTACTGCATACTGTGACCTGCCCATTCATAAAATGTATCTTACAGAGTTCTTCCTGCTTTACACAGAGAACTAAGAAATGTTCTTCATAATAATAACTAAGACCCCCTTTCAGACTGGGGTGCATTTTAGCGCTAAAAATAGCGCCTCATGCCTCCCCAGCGTAAAAACCTGAGTGATTTCACACTGGGGTGGTGCGCTTGCAGGACAAGAAAAAAAGTCCTGCGAGCAGCATCTTTGGGGTGGTGTGGGAACTGTGTATACACTGCTCCCAAACATCCTGCCTTTACCGCTAATGCACCCCTGCCCCATTGTGAAAGGAGCCTAACTGAGCTGTGTGAAGTTGGCAGCCCATGTTTGTAAAACCTAAATAAAAATATACCATTAGTTTGTGCCGTATTTGTGCCACAAAAATGAGAGTTTGTGCCGATTCGGTTTCGGAGATGATATTAAACAAACATTCAATTCAATGCAAGCCCCGCCCACTTTGAACCCCATGTTGCTGAATTTTAAAAACAATTGTGCCATTTGTTTGTGCTGGTTTGGGCCGCTAAAATAAACGTTTGTGCTGCTTTGGTTTCAGAGATATTGTGCGTTGTATTTGCTGAAACCCCACCCACTTTGCACCCCATATTGCAGAATAAAAAAATAAAAAAAACATGCCATTCGTTTGTGCCGCAAAAAAAACAAGTTAGACTTACCGGTAACTTGTTTTCCAGAAGTCTTTCAGGACAGCACCTGAAAGATAGCGACTCCTCCCACCTGAACCAGGAAACACCTTCTTCCTCCAAACTTTAAAAGGGAGGCGCCTCCCTACCATACCTCAGTTGTAGTAGAGAAGACCTCCGGCCCCGACTGGAACACATAAGTTAGTCACAGCATAGTATATTAAATACAATAGGGCGGGATGTTGCTGTCCTGAAAGACTTCTGTAAAACAAGTTACCGGTAAGTCTAACTTGTTTTTCCCAAGGCGTCTTTCAGGACAGCACCTGAGAGGATAACAGACTTACCCCCTTAAGGCGGGACAACAGCTTGCAGGACCTTTCTGCCAAATGCCTGATCTTTAGCAGATGTGAGGTTCAGCCTGTAATGTTTCAAGAATGTGTGAAAACTCGACCATCTTTCCGCCTTGCAAATTTGTTCAGGGGTGGCACCAGCTCTCTCTGCCCAAGTGGCTGCTAGTGCTCTTGTTGAGTGCGCACAAATTCCTGCTGGTGGAGAAACACCTGCATGCGAATAAGCCTCTGAAATTGATAGTTTCAGCCACCTTGCTAAAGAAACCTTAGATGCCTGGCAACCTTTCCTGTTGCCCAAAAAAAGCACAAACAGTGAATCTGAACGTCTAAAAGGACCTTGTTCTTGCCAAATAGCATAACAAAGTCCTTCTGACATCCAACACGTGGAAACAAGTCTCCTTCTCCCCTGCTGGGTTGGGGCAGAAGGTTGGAAGTATAATGTCCTGAACACGATTCTGTACTGAAGATATCTTTGGTAAAAATTTCTGATCTGTCCTAAGTATAACCCTATTAGGAAAGATAGACAAATAGGGTTCCTTAATTGATAAAGCGTTAAGCTCACTGATCCTGCGTGCAGAGACCATGGCAATCAGAAACAGACTTAAAAGTGAGATATCTGAGTGGCGCTTCTTCTAACGGTTCATAGGGACTCTTTGTTAGAGAGGCAGAAGGACTATTGACAGAACCCATTTAGGAAAAAACTTAAGCGTGCTGGTCTAGATCTCGTAAGAGATCTAAAGAATCTGGTTACCGACGGATTCGAGGCCACAGATCTTTCCAAGAACACTGCTAGCACAGCAACCTGCGCCTTCAAGGTACTAGTCCCTTGTCGGCTCCATCCTGTAAAAATTCAAGAATGGTAACAAGACTCCCTGGGTCCTGGGCAGATGAATTACACCATGTATTATAAACCCTCCAGACCTAGGAATAAATGTCCCTAGTCACCTTTTTCCTACTTGATAAGTGTTGAAATCAACCAGTTGGAAAAGCCCTTGCTTTTTAGGAGCTGCTCTTCAGATACCAGGCTGTGAGCGCCAAAGTGGCTACCTCTGGATGATTTAAGGGACCTTGTAATAGTAAATCGTGCCTGAGGGGCAGATGCCAATAAGGCTTGACCGCCATTCTCAGAACGGTTGGACCAGGCCCCTCTTGGCTAAAAGGTCGTGATTAGAATAACTGGTACCATTTCCTTCTGAATTTTCCTTAATATTAAGGGAATTAACTGGAATGGGGGGAAAAGCGTAGCAAAGATGGAATTTCCATGGATACCCCAGAGCATCTGTCCCTAGTGACCCGTCGTGACTGTTTAGGGAAAAAAATTGCGGAACCAGGGCATTCTCCTTTGAGGTGAACAGGTCCACCTCTGGCAGCCCCCATCTTTCGGCAATCATAGTGAAAACCTGTGGGTTCAGAGACAATTCTGCTTCCTGAATGGGGTTTCTGCTCAGGAAATCCGCCACCCTGTTCAGGGACCCTTTTAGGTGGATTGCTGATAGAGACAGCAAGTGTCCTGCCCACCGAAGAATGTCCATGGCTAGTACTTGCAGCGATTTGCTCCTTGTACCTCCCTGCCTGTTTATAGAGTGAAACCCTTTTCTAGGTGGGACCCCCACCCCCAGGAACTGGCATCGGTTGTCAGCCTTTTTCCGATCGGAAAGGCCCAGACTAACCCCTCTGATAGGATATCCTGCCTCTTCCACCACCATAGTGACTTCTTCACCTGGGTTGGAATTTTTACTTCTGATACTAGAGATTCCAAATTGTGATCCCAGGATCTCAGAAGAAAGGCCTGCAGATGTCTGAAGTGTAACCTTGCCCACTGAACAGCCGGCATTGACGAAGTCAGAACACCCAGAGCTGACATGACCTGCCTTACCGTCAGCTGCTGGTTGGTCTGCAGTAAAGACACTGTATCCTGGATCTTTTCCTTCTCTGAAGGAAGAAAAATCCTTTGATCTACATAAATTTATTATATACCCTAGAAACTGAATCTGAGATGGGTTCAGGGAAGATTTTTGGAGATTTAGAATCCATCCGAGACACTCCAGATGGCTGCATGCTCTGCCTAAATTTTTCTGTAATTCCTCTCGAGGGGGTGAAAAATAGCAGATCGTCTAAATAAGGAATTACTGCGATTCCTTGAAGACTAGTGCCTCTGCCATCACCTTGGTGAAAATTTGTGGTGCGGAAGATAGCCCGAAGGGTAAGGCTCTGAATTGTAGATGCTGAATGACGCCCTCCAACCTTACCGCCAACCTGAGATACTTCTGGGATTAAGACGAGATTGGAATATGCAGGTATGCATCTTTTAAATCCACTGACGCCATGAAGCAACCTGGAGTCAGTAGATTTCTGACAGTGAAAATTGAGTCCATGTTGAACTTTCTGTACTTGATGGCTACGTTTAGTGGCTTTAGATTGAGAATTAATCAAAACCTTTGGTTGTTGGGGTTTTTTTACCAGGAAGACATGCGAATAGAACACTCCCGCTGTTCTTTTGGTGGCACTGGGATTACTACACCCTGCTGCATCAGTTCCTCTAGAGAGGACTTCATGGCCAGGGCCCTTATTGGATCTCGAGGGGCATTTGTTAACAGAAACCTTCCTGGGGGGCTTCTGGAAAACTCAAGAGTATAGCCCTGCGAGAGAGTGATCAGAATAAACTGATTTGAAGTTATCCCTGACCACTGCGGAAGAAACTCTCCTAATCTTCCGCCAACCCGCAGGGACGAGTCATTATGATTTCTCGGCCTGTGGATGACGACGGAAGAGAATTCCGCCTTTACCCTTCGTTTTTTTCCTCCTCCCCTGAAACTTACTGTCCTGGTCTTGAGCTTTTTGGAGGTCGAAAAAGACGTTTTGTGACCTGCTTTTTCTTTTTGACCGGGAAGGACTTCTTTTTAAAATCGGCAGTTCTGTCTAGGATATTATCTAGATCAGGGCCAAAAAGAAGGTCACGTGAAAAAGGAATCCCACAAAGTTTGCTCTTTGAAGCTGTATCCCCTGGCCAGGTTTTTAGCCATAAAGCTCTTCTTGCAGCATTTGTCAAAGCTGCAGACCTAACTGACATTTTAATTGCTTCAGCCGAAGCATCCGCAATATAAGCCACTGCAGAGATCAGGGTAGGAAAGGAATCTAAGATCTCTTGTTTGGGTGAATCTGCCACTATATGTGATCTAAGCTGGTTCACCCAGTATTCCAGATTCCTGGCCACACATGTTGTGGCCATTGCTGGCTTCAAATTGCTCATGATTGATTGCCATGATCTCTTGAGCAAAAGATCCATGCGTTTGTCCAATAGATCCTTCAGAACCCCCATGTCTTGAGACCTGGGAAAATGCAGCATCCAACCTGGGCACCTTATTCCACACCGCAGAAGGGTCCTCCTCAAAAGGGAAGCTGCTTTTGTGGGCTCTGGAAAAAAAGGGTTTTCTCTCTGGATCTTGCCATTCTTTAGCAATGGCGTCAGAAATGACCGAATGGACCGGAAATGTTCGGCCCTTAGGTTCATTTAATCCTGCATACATGCGGTCATGAAGAGATAATTCCTTCTTTTCCTCACTTAAGCCAAGCGTAACATGAATAGCTTTAAGGAGCCAGTCTACCTCCTCTAGGGATAGTTTAAATTTGGAAGGGGCCACCTCCGCCTCCTCACCCTCCTCTTCCGAATCTTTAACGGAAGGAGCAGGGGACTGCTCTTCCCTGGTTGAGGGGTCTTCAGATAAGTTTCCACCACCGGGATACAAAGGGAACCCTGGGAAGCCTCAGAAGTGGATAGCTGACTAGCAGCTGGATTAACTAAAGAGTCACGAAAAGTTTGAATCGTGGCATATAGTTCCTTCTTTACAGAGGCAACCAGGTCATCACAAACCAAAGCCGATTCCTCCCCTTTTAGCCTGTGAGACAAAAAACAAAAAGGGAAAAAACCAGGGGACCTTTTAGTGAGACCCAGTGTCAGCTTCACAAGAATCACCCACAGGTGCACTAAGAAGCAACCAGTCAGCCTCTAGTGCCCAGACAGGCCCCTTGCCACTAGGGGGTAGAGAAAAAAAAAAAAAAAGGTATAGACCAAACCCAGGTAAAGGAAGAAAACAGACTAACTGCTGCTCCTACCTGAGCTTTGCTGGCGCCTGTGCCTGTCCCCACCGCTGCAGACACTGAGTCCTCCATCTCTGGTGTGCAGCTTTCCACTAGTGGCTTCATATGCCGCTTCCGGATTCCCATTATGCATCTGCACCAGAAGCGGAAATAGGCGCCAGCTCCTGTCCTCCCTCCTCCCCCCTTGCGTCCACACCGGAAATTATGCTTTCGCTGACCCAGTGACGCACTTTGTTACTTCCGGCGCGACCGCTGCCAAAATGGCGGCGGCGCATGCGCACCACCGCTCCTACGACCGGGCGGGTCACCAGATCTTCGGCTCTCACCGAGCACTAGGAGGGGAAGAGGAGCACGATTCCTACCGCTGTGGATGCTTGGGTAGGCCGGGAGGACAGCGGGACTCTTGCTGGAGGAAAAAGAGAAGGAAGCCCCGTCTCCCAGGAGCACCTGAGCGACCTTGACTCCTCTCCCAAAAGATGTTCCCTCCGGGCCGGAGGAAACACAAAAACTGAGGTATGGTAGGGAGGCGCCTCCCTTTAAAGTTTGGAGGAAGAAGGCGTTTCTTGGTTCCGGTGGGAGGAGTCGCTATCTCTCAGGTGCTGTCCTGAAAGACGCCTTGGGAAATAGATCTTTCTGCTGCTTTGGTTGCGAAGATATTGTGCGTTAGTTGCTGAAATCCCACCCACTTTTCACCCTATGTTGCTGAATTTTAAAAACAAATGTGCCATTCGTTTGTGCCGCTTTGGTTGCGGAGATATTGTGCGTTTCTATATTGTCACAGCCACACTGACTTTACACCTCATTATTAAATCTTACTTACAGAACCTATACTCAGCTTTGGTTTCCTTAATGTAAAGCTCCTCCCACTGTACTGGGCACTGCACTTCATACTGTACCCTGGAAAAGGTAGCATTGGAGCTCGAACAACTTTTTGCTTGATGGTTTCACTTCTAGCTCAGGGAATCCAGTGTAAATTTTTTAACATCTTTAATAATTATTAATTATGCAATTGCAGTGAAAATAATACATTTGGAATAGGTGATTGTGTGTTTGCTGTGTGTATACAATCTATTTTTTTGCAATACTAGCACTAGCAAGACAACCTAATATAGTGGTCAGGTGGCAACCCTAGTTGTGTTAATTCAGGCTCAGGCATATTCGCTTGGGGGGGGGGGGGCTGCTGCTGCTTGGTGCCATGTTATAACTCCGCCCCTCCTTCATCTGTCACTTTTCTGATGAATATATGCAGCTAGAAATGTCCACTTCTTTGATTTGTTCCTCCAAGTGAATCCTCTGTACCACCCTTCATATGTCTCAAATATCTGCACTGTATCTCCCGCCCGCTAGCTTAGTTCTTCTTCATTTTTTGCTTGAAAGTTGTAGATGGCCACTCTAAACCTCTCCCTCTTGCTGGAGTGCTCTTTTGCTTGGTTAACACCCGGTTTAAACTTTTGTTAAAAGAGAACTATGGCCCAACCTTTTTTGGCCTTTGTTCTCTTTTTGTTCACAAGATGACATATAGTATAATCTCCTGTGACAAAAAAAAAAAAAACTCACCATGTGTGGGGCTATTGCCCACTATATGCTGACAGTGCAGAGCCACGCTGCAGCCGGGACAGATCCTGACAATACTGTAGAGATCCACCCTTCCGCCTGATTGACAGCTGTCTCTGCCTCGCTAGAGCCAGCTGTGCCTGCCCCCTCCCCGTCCGTTCTTCCAGTCAGCACTAAAGAATTAAAAGGGGGGAATCCCTGTGGGGGTGGCAAAACTATGCATGTGAAGTAAAACGTGTACAATATCCACCAAATCTGCACAAATTGGGAACAAATAAATCTAGTTGTATGTAAGATTTAATAACGAGGTGCAAAGGCACTGTGGTTTGACAACATATACCGCTCAATATCTACGCAACCAAACCAGCACAAATGAATGGCGTGTTTGTTTTTAAGCTTCAGCAACATGGGGTGCAAAGTGGGTGGGGTTTCAGCAACTATAAACGCACAATATCTCCGCAACCAAAGCAGCAAAAACCAGCACAAATGCGGCACAAATGGCATGTTTATTTTTAAAATTGAGCAACATGGGGTGCAAAGTGGGCGGGGCTTGCATTGAATTGAATGTTTAATATCTCAGAAACCGAACCGGCACCAATGCTCATTTTTGTGGCACAAATGCGGCATAAATTAATGGTATATTTTTATTCAGGTTTTACAAACATGGGATGCCAACTTCACACAGCTGCCTAACTGGGACATTTTTTTAAATTAGTAGGCCAGAGAATGTGGGAATAGGGATGAAGCAGGGGGCAGGGCTAGCAGTGGTACCTATAGCATGCCAGACCAAAATGAAGGTAATGGTTGCTGCGGTGTGCAAAACCATTTGCTCAATCTGCAAACTGAAGTTGAAGAGTAGGACACATACTGTCCCATAGTAAAATACAGGGCCAACTAAGAAAGGAAAAAGGGGTAGAAAAAAATATGTCCATGTCTAGGGTGTCTGTATATGGTATGGTGGTCATTGGTATTAAGAGGACTGAGCCCCCATTCACACCGGTGCGACTTGTCATGCGATTTGGACCTGTCCAAACCTGTAGCAAGTTTTGTCAGAGTTTTTACAGTGAAATCTTTTCCCCTCCTCCCATGTGACAGTGTTTGAGCCTTATTGGCCATTCAGGCCTGCGTACTTCTTTAGAGGTCACATGCTCCCCCCTACCCAAAAGGAATGAACAAAGTGACAGATTCTTTTTACCCTGATCTGAAACTTTAAGTCCTGCAAGCACATCACATAAGTGAGTCAAGTATACAAAGATGGGGAAAAATTCTAAATTGTATTCCGTTTACAGTAGTGACCCTGTAAGCACAGGATCTCAACTAATCAGGCAGACAGCATTACAACTAATCAGGTAATTATAGAACATCTTTTATCACAGGTATGAAATTCTTTACAAGCTATTCTGTGCTTACAAGGTTGCTTTTAAAACAACCCAAACTGAGCTAGAACAATAGTAATGTTATCAGATGTTTTTGGCTAAGGGTGGCCACACAGCACAATATATGGAAGTAAAGCAGGCCATAGATGATGTGATTTTTTTTTTCCCCTACAACTATATCCACAGGTTGCAGGAAACAAAAATCACACAGATTCTCCCATCAACAGTCAGTGTTGATAGGGGAATACCTCACGTGGAGCGATTTTGTTCTCCTGGTTGTAGGGGGCTTGGGAACCATCCTATCCAGGTGAATACAGTGAATATTGCTAGCGGCTATAGCCACTGGCAATAATCACATGCTGAAAATCCGACATGCTGGTTGTACCCAAGTCGATCAATGGACTGACTTGGCTACACTCAGCCTGGTCATACATGGTTCAAAATTCAGCCAGTCCCCGCTGAAATAGCCAAGATTGGAACCATTTATGGCCAGCTAAATGCAACAAACGCCAATAGTTAGTGTGTGGGTGTGTACATTCTTCATCAGGAAAAAAAAAAAATGAGGGGGGTATTATGCTTTTCTCTTGCATAGGAACTTTGGTGAGCTCTGACAGTGCTTACAAGGGCTTTGTCATATCGCACCTTTTGTGGTTGCAGTCATGGTTCCAGTTATCTTGCTACATCCTTCGGTTACAGGCTTTTATTACAATACCGAAGGTTTCCATTTTTTTTTTATAACAGCATGTGATGTAGCTTTGCAAAGTCTATAAATCTACGCAGTTGAATATAGAGTCAAATACATAGTATAGCTGTTTTATACTGAGATGTCTTCTCTTCCAGCTTGTAATGGCATGCTGAAGTTGACGGCCCCACAGGGAGTTATCACTTCCCCCAATTTCCCAAACAATTACACCAATAATGCCTTCTGTTACTGGAACATCACCACCACCAGCTCTCAGGTAAGGATGTGCAATATATCCAAACTTCATGTATGATGGATAATTACCCAAACCTTACATCTAATTTTCCATGTGTGAAATCATGCCAAAGGAGAATCTCAATATTTTGCTTAATGGGCAAAATATCTATTTTAATTTTTTTTGTTCTCTCCTCCTTCTCTCTCTTTGTTTTTAGGTCTCATTTTTGTTTTTTTGTATTTCTCTTGTCCTTTTGTCCCATCTCACCATACAAGACACCTGACACATCCAATATGCTCCTTTTTATTCCAGTTAAAGATCACCTTCACAGATTTTGATGTAGATCAGGGATATGCAATTAGCGGCCCTCCAGCTGTTGCAGAACTACAAATCCCATGAGGCATAGCAAGACTCATGCTTGTGGTTGTCAGACACCCAGAGGCATGATGGGACTTGTAGTTTTGCAACAGCTGGAGGTCCGCTAATTGCATATCCCTGATGTAGATGGTGACATTAACAGAGGCTGTGCTGATAATCTTCTGATCTACAAAAGGAAAGTATGCGTTTGCTGCATACATGAATCTCTTTTGTGGGCAGACACTGCCACCTTCCATTACTTTCCAGGAAAATGACATGCAGATCATCGTCTTCACCAGTAATTACACTGTCTCTAGGAAAGGGTTTAGACTTTTATATGGACCAGGTAAGTTCAGTCACACATCTATCCTTTTATCAATCATTGCTAGGGATGAGCTTTCTGTTCGGGTCGAACATGAGTTTGATTCGAACATTGGCTGTTCACCCCGTTCGTCGAAAAACATTATGGGCCATTCATGCCAAATTTGAGCGGGGCATAGCGGCCCATAATGCACTGCAGGAGCGCAGTGCATTGCTGTCTGATGATTGGCCAAGCATGCAGTGCCGTCAGCAAAGAGCCATAATTGGCCAAAGGCAGGGTGCCTATGGCCAATTATGGCTCAGGGGGTTAAGTCCATGCCCCATACTATATAAGGCCGCCTGCACATGGGCCCTGTGTAGTGTGTTGCTGGCGTTGACCGAGAGTGTGTCATTTCATTTAGATTGAGCAGGCAGGCGATTCAGTTAGCTGCAGTGTATTTAATAATTAAAATTATATATAATATATACATATACATACACTGTATCCAGTTTAGCTAGATCTGACTGCAGTCCGTTCCTGGTGTGCTCTAATATACTTCAGGCAGGCAGGTGATTCAGTTAGCTGCAGTGTATAAAATATTTACAGTCTCCTCCATATATATCCACTGCATTCTAGTCTAGCCAAGCCTATATCTGACTGCAGGCCATTCCTGGTGTTCTTTTTCTAGTGGAGATCAGGCGGTGTTTTGCTAATAAAATTTTACAGCATGTCTGGAAGGCCACCAAAGAGAGGGTAGGCAGTCTCTGTGTCTACAGCCAACAGTGCTGGTCGTGCATCCTCAACAAGTGGCCATGGGGCACGCTTGTCCTTTTTTTCGGCAGCTGACCATGTTGATCCACAACATGCAGAAGAGTTGGTAGAGTGGATAACTAAGCCGTCCTCGCCCTCCTCATCCTCTGTCACCCAGGCTCAGAGAAGTTTGCCTGCCAATGCAGCTGCCAAAGCAGCCTATTCCATCGGCTTAATGTCATCAGTCACTCCTAAAAGACCCACACCAAATAAGGCGGACCTCTCCTTGCTCCTCATCAGCTGGGATCTCCAACCCCACTATACCTTCAGTCCTCTCAGAAACCTGCACTGAGAGGATTGAAGGTGTAGAATTAGGTGTGCAAAGTACTTGGGGGCAATCTGCTATCACTACACCAACATCCGATTGTAGCAGGCAAATTTCCCTACCCCAGTTGCTAAATCGTTGAAAGAAATTCGGTCCCAGCCATCCACATGCTCAGCGGCTAAATGCTAGCTTGGCTAAATTGCTAGCACTCCAACTGCTGCCTTTTCAGCTGGTAAACTCTGCCCCATTTCGTGAATTTGTGGAATGTGCGGTACCTCAGTGGCAGGTTCCCAAACACCATTTCTTTTCACGGAAGGCCATTCTGGCTCTCTACCGGCATGTGAAAGGCAATGTCTTGGCCTCGTTGGACAGGGCGGTCAGCGGTAAGGTGCATATTACCGCTGACTCATGGTCCAGCAGGCATGGACAGGGACATTACCTTTCTTTCACGGCACACTGGGTAACTCTGCTGGCAGCTGGGAAGGATGCAGAACTGGGTGCAGTATTGTTGGACCACCACGCCTCAAATGCTAGTAGTGGCGATTCTGCCACACTGCTCTCCTCCACCCCCCTCCTCTTCCTCAATGCCTCTTCCTCTGCAGATTTGTCCTCGGAACCAGTGATGCTCCATAGGCATTCAAGGGGTTACGCAAGAACTCAGGCAAAAAGATGCCATGCGGTGCTTGAGTTGGTCTGCTTAGGGGACAGGAGCCACACTGGGGAAGAGATTCTGTCAGCTCTGCAGGGGCAGACTCAGAGGTGGTTGACGCCACACCAGCTTCAGCCAGGAATGGTGGTTTGCGACAATGGCACCAACCTCCTCTCCGCCCTCCGACAGGGACACTTGACCCATGTTCCCCGTTTGGCTCACATCCTTAATTTGGTGGTGCAGCGGTTCTTGTGCAGGTACCCAGACTTACAGGATCTCCAGAGGCAGGCTAGTAAAGTCTGTGGGCATTTCCGCCGGTCATATAATGCCAGTGCTTGGCTGGCTGACCTTCAAAAAAGGAATGCAACCTGCCCAAGAACCGCCTCATTTGTGACATGCCCACCAGGTGGAACTCAACGTTGGCAATGCTGCAGCGGCTGCACGCGCAGCAGAGGACCAACAATGAGTACCTGTGTGAGTGTGGCACCAGGACAGGGTCAGGGGAGCTTGACTTTTTTTCGCCATGCCAGTGGCTACTGATCAAGTATGCATGCACTGTCCTGTCACCATTTGAGGAGGCCACGAGGATGGTGAGCAGTGACAGTGCATGCATCAGTGATACTGTCCCTCTTGTCTTCCTGTTGGAGCACACGCTTCATGGAATAATGGACAGGGCACTTGAGGCAGAACAGAGGGAGGAAGAAGAGGACTTCCTTACCTCTCAAGGCCCACTTTATCCAGACTGTATTCCTGCAGGGGAGGAGGAGGATTGTGTCAGCATGGAGGTGGAGCCTGGCACTCAGCATAAGCAACAGTCTTCAAGGGATCGTTTTCAGTCCCCAGAAACCCATGGACTTGTACATGGCTGGGAGGAGGTGGCTGTGGATCCTGTCATCCTTAGTGACCCAGAGGACTCCGTATCGAATGCCTTAGCAAACCTTCGCTGCATGGACTCCCTGATCCTGCAAAGCCTGCGAAAGGACCCTCGGATTCGTGGTATCAAGGAGAGGGATCTTTACTGGCTGGCAACCCTTCTTGATCAACGTTACAAGGGTAAGGTTGCGAAACTTATCCACAGAGTGCGCCTGTCCACAGATTTAGTTGAGCGGCTCACTTTAATAAAAATGAATCAGTCTTGGATCACCAGCTACCAGGCACCTGATGCTGATGTAACCGATTAATTGTTCTATGAATGTGAGATCCCTTGAAGACTGCTTATGCCGAGTGACTATCCTATTCCTCCTCAATGTTCATGTTGATTCTAAGAACATTTTTGTTTCAGGGCACCACCACCAGTGACTAAGGCCCATTTTTTTCCGACCCTGTTTAACAGAGGCATGTAATTACAATTTTTGCTGTAATAGTTCACAGCAGGGCTCGTTTCTGCGCCCACCAAGAATAACTGTAAGGGTATACAGTGTTCTGGTACCACCAACACCTAGGGCCCAATTTTCTGCAGAGTATATAGGGCAGGCCGTCTCCTACTTTCAAACATCCAACTCCTACTTACAAATGGAGGGAGACAACAGGAAGCGAGAGGAAATCTACCCCTAGGAAGGGAAATTCTCTCCTGTAAGAGTTAATATGGGAAAAAAGGTGTCTCTACTGATGCTTTATCACCAATCCTTGTTTCCCTAATAACCCCAAATTTTCAAAATCCAATTGTCATCAGGACAGAAAGTGAGGTGAAATCTTCTGAACAGGGGCACAGACAGCAAAACAAAACAAATGTTACAGGGGTGATAACCTTTCCCTATGTTATCCAAAAAGCTTAAAAATTGATTTTTTGGCTGGAGCTACACTTACAAAATGTACCTGCTCCAAATTACAAACAGATTATACATAAGAACAAACCTACAGTCCCAGTCTTGTTTGGACCTCCTGTATTACTGCTGTTCAGAGTATATAGGGCCTGGGGGCCCCACATCTTTTTTTAATTTGGGTGCGGGGTTCCCCTTAATATCCATACAAGACCCAAAGGGCCTGGTAATGGGCTGGGGGGTACCCATGCTGTTTTTCTCATTACATTACAGCCGCAAGCAGTTTTAAATGACTTTTATTCCTTTAGAAATGTTATTTTGTGCAGGGACTGTTCTAAACTCGGGAAACACGCGCCACTTTACAGGCATAAGATAGTCACCCCCCAGGTATGATATTTAAAGAAATATTTTGCTTTTATTTTTTCACTTTAAGCATTATTTAAATCACTGCTCCCGAAAAAACGGACGTTTTTAAAACTTTTTTTTGCATCGATACATGTCCCCTGGGGCAGGACCCGGGTCCCCAAACACTTTTTAGGTCAATAAGTTGCATATTAGCCTTTAAAATTTGCACTTTTGATTTTTCACGGTCGGGTCCCATTGACTTTAACGGTGCGTGAACTTTTGCTCCGTTCGCATGTTCTGCCGCAAACCGAACCGGGGGGTGTTCGGCTCATCCCTAGTCATTGCTTTAAATGACAGTTTTATTAGTTCTGATGGTCCAGATTTGGTATCATTATCCCAGCTTCAACACGGTCATTTTTAGGTGGTGTTTACATAGATTAGGAGATCAGTGTTAAGGCTTAAAGTGCGTGTCAACCTAACTTATTTTGTTGATTGCAGGAAGAATTCAAACTCCTGTCAGGCTTTGGTTGCTGTTCTGGAATCAATATCATATCTTGCAATGTTTTTCCAAACCAACTATTGCCCCTGAATTTGAAGCCTCAACCCAAATACTGGTCTTAAAGTGGATCTTCACTGAAAAACAGAAGTTCTTTCTGCTTCCTCCTCTTCTTCTTTTGGAGCATAGTTTTTGTTTTTTTTGGGTAGGGGAGCAAGTACCTCCTCCCCACTTGTATCACCTAGGCGATTCTATTGGCAGCTCGCTCCCTCCCTGCCCACAACCTTCTGAGACATGTCACGTCACATGTCCCAGAAAGCTGCACTACCATCTACACAGTGCAGCGGGGAGGTGTCTGAAGACCTAAGGCCCCCAAAAATGTCCCAATTGTAACTTCTAATCCTTCATCTAGGTCATGCGTGTAAAACTCAAATAGAACTGGGCCAAATTATGCGGAATATATCTTAAAAAGGACCACATTATATTCATTAAGGGTCATGCCTACATGTAGACAGCACAAGGTGACAGTGTCTCTGGAAAGGACATCCCTTGACCTTTATCACTAGGGATCATGAGTTCAACCTTAATCCAACCTGTTCACAGTTCTGTAAAAAGGGCAAACAATTTCACCGATTCACCTTCCCACCCAAAAATCTGTTATTTTGTGGTGGTGTCCTACAATGCTGCTCATTAGCTTGCTTTTCAGTTGTGACATGGTGTCATTGACCAAATAAGTCATGACTATATTTGGTCAATGATATTAACCAGGTTTCTGGTACTGTTTAAATTCCAACATTTAAGGGGCCTGGCTTAGCCGCTGAAGATGATGACAGCTTAACTCCTGAGCTCCCGCTGACAGAGCCGTTTCTCTCTTTCTCTCTCTCAAAATATGGAAACACCATCCAGGAGTTCCTCCACATGGTCTCCCCATGATTTGAGCGGAGGTTTGTCACAAACGACGATCCCAGCAATGTTTCTGTCACAAGCGGCATCTATGGGGCTCACAAAGAACACACAGTCAGATGCAGGCGGGATTATCCCTCTGACTCCTCACACAGACATTGTGTTAACGCCACATCAGCACCCCAGCCTTACTGATCTTCATTTAGTGGCAGCAGATATTAAAGAAACTCAAACAGCTATTACTGACCTCCGCATTGACATTCAGTCAATCACAGGAAGAATCCAAGAAGTGGAAAAAATACAGGCATTACATTCCACTACAATCCACAAAGCCCACCAATCTATTGATACACACTCCCTTTAACTCAGGGAACTTAATAGACATATCGAAGATCTGGACAATCGTGGCAGACGCCAAAATCAGACAGAGGTCTCCCAGAAACAGTTGATGCTGACCATCTTATTGACACTGTTTTGGGCATTTTTAATCTCTTGGATAAACCCAGTGCATCCCCAATAGGGATGGAGAGGATACACCATGCCCTCAGACCTAGAGGTAAAGACTCAGACCCTCCCAGGGATGTTATATGCCACATGATTGATTATCAGCTTAAAGAAGATATACTGAGAAAGGCGCGTACCAAAAACTTCTTATAATGGTACAGAAATTATTTCTCTCTCTCATATTACACTTCAGAGACGCAGAGAACTTAAACCCATTCTAGAAGTCCTCCATACAAAAGGAATCACTTATAGGTGGAAATTTCCCTTTTGCCTGTCAGCTTTATCAATGGGACGCACAACTCTAATGCCCTGTACACACGGTCGGATTTTCCGACAGAAAATGTGTGATAGGACCTTGTTGTCGGAAATTCCAACCGTGTGTGGGCTCCATCACACATTTTCCATCAGATTTTCCGACACACAAAGTTTGAGAGCAGGCTATAAAATTTTCCGACAACAACATCCGTTGTCGGAAATTCCGATCGTGTGTACACAAATCCGACGGACATAGTGCCACGCATGCTCAGAATAAATAAAGAGATGAAAGCTATTGGCCACTGCCCCGTTTATAGTCCTGACGTACGTGTTTTACGTCACCGCGTTCAGAACGATCGGATTTTCCGACAACTTTGTGTGACCGTGTGTATACAAGACAAGTTTGAGCCAACATCCGTCAGAAAAAATTCCTAGGATTTTGTTGTCGGAATGTCCGAACAAAGTCCGACCGTGTGTACGGGGCATAAGAGTGCCGGAAGACCTGCACCATTTCTGTCAAACATTGGATATCCCGATAATGGAAGTACCGGAATGGTATGCTGAATTTATCCAAAGGCTGCTAAATCTACACCAAGAAGCGAACCGATGGAAACCCAGGAAGTTTGTTTCAGAAAGATAACCATCGGAAACACGTCCTGATCGTTCCACTTCAACTGCCGGCAGAGGTTCTAGTCCCATGAGAGCACCTCAAACCCGTAGAGCTCGTCGTGGTTGTTAAATGTTCATAGCATTGCTCAAAAAATACTTTATTTTCCCTTGTTTCTTTGTTTCAAGGACATATTAGTCCCTTATTCTTACTTACGTTTAACCTTAGACTTTCAAGGTTTCATAATTGTATGATTTGGTTTTCTATTTATATTTATACCATATATTTAAATAGATTTAACATAATTTAAACATACTTATCCATTGCGCTTTGGAAGCGTTATGGTATTATCTATAGTTTCTAAAATGAATATATATCTAGCTATTCTATATTCATTTAAAGGTTCTGATAATACTTTGTTCTTGACGCCTTGTCTATCTTTTGCTTATATGTTAGCATATTATTCAATTAGTAGTTTGTTTTATTATATGCTGGAGAAGATTTTGGGAAATGATCCATTGATGCTTTGACGCTCTGCATATTACTCAATTATATAAATGTTATCTACATTGACTGTTTGTTAATTTACACAAAGTAACACATTTATCATCTGGATAACAGATGTGTTCTACACCCGACATGCAGTGCTCATGCCCAATGCTTGTATTTCTTCTTTTCATGACAAAAGAGTCTTCCTTTATTTATGATAATAAAAACACACACTTATACGTTGAGAGGTTTACTCCTGTGGATCATCTTCCAAAATAATTTCAACAAACAAGTTTACAGTTAATCTATTTAATTCCTTTAGATTAAATACCTGTTATTCATATTATTATATCACACCTTATCCAGATATTGTATTTCTTTTGCCGTTTATTACTCCTTCCATTCTTCACTTCTCACTAAATATCTTTTTCAGTTATTATATTTGCCTACCTGGAGATGTGATATTATACGGTTTATCCCATATTAAACTATGGGTTATTTTTTCCTCATGAATCTTTATGGTTCTCCATTTGTTCCTTTTATTTCAATATGGTTGTAATCAATCTATTCCCTTTTTTCTAAAGGATAAGGATTATTATACTCTATTAAATATTAAATTTACTGGACATCTTATGAATCTTATGACAAAACTACTCTTAGTAATAATTGGTATAGTACTCGACAATGTTCCTCACTATACTCATATTATTCACATCCAACTAATTATCGCATACAATTTTTTTTTTTTCTATTTGGGGAAATTTTCTCAATCTCCATCCTGGAATCAAATTTTTACACTCCTATTGACACTTTATTAGGCCAAATATTCCCGGGCTTATACTCTCTACCTCCTCTGGTGTTCATTACCTTTGACTCTGTCTAGCGGGTAGCACCTTATTGATTGAGAAAACCCATCTTTGACGCAATTGATCTCGTCCACACACAGAGGTACCAGATATTATTCAAATATTCGATTTCTAGAAATCACTATCCATACCACTGACATTATCCGGCCTCATAGTAGACTTGGTGTCTACAGTTAACAGTTTGGCAAGCAGGTTCTTGTTAATCACCGGTTTTTCACTTACATTGTTATACACTCATTGTGTAACCCTTTATTACCATTCCATAAACTGTGCATTTATTGACTCCCTGTCCCTTTTGTCTCACCCCGTATTCTTTTGTTTTATTTTTGTTAAACCTCCTTCCTTATACCTTATATAGCTACCTTTTTTTCCTATTCCCTATCCTTCCCCTCCATCACACAAATTACCTGGTTTTGGACATAATATTACTACAGAAAATGGACCTATCATGTCCTAAGACAATCTTGCCGACTATAAAAATCATCTCCTTAAAATATCAGAGGTCTTAACATCCCCGAAAAACGTTCACAACTACTTTCCTCAATGCATAAAAACAGGGCAGGTATAATCTTTTTACAAGAAAACGCACTTCAAAACAGATTCCATCCCAAAACTTTCTAATACACGATACCCGACCTCCATACATGCCACCAACCCGACCTCAAAATCGAAATAAGTATCAATCTTATTTTCGAAACAATGCCCATTTCAAAATTTCAGACACGTGTATGGATCTGAATGGTCTTTACCTCTTTTTGAAAGGTTCCCTTCATGGAAAACCAATAACTTTTGCAAATATATATGTAGCTAACTCTAAACAAGATCAGTTCTTTAGATCGACATTACGAATACTCTCCAATTTTCAAGAAGGTATCCTGATTTTAGGTGGTGATTTCACTGTTCCCCTTAATCCCCTTCAAGATACTTCTATGGGTACCTCTTCTATACAATACAAAGCATTACGCTCGATTAAAATTCAACTTCAGAACTTATCACTACATGATACCTGGCGTACACTTTACCCCACAATGAAATATTATACATTCTATTCTGCCCCACATAAAGAGACCCGTCTTTTCTCAATTCCGCTACCATAGATCCCATGTTTTTGTCGATCATCCTCCTATCTCTATTACCCTTACATTTTCTGATGTCACACCACGCTACTCAATATGGCGCTTAGATCCTTCCCCTCTTACGGATAACCATATAGTACCCAAAATTAACAATCGATTAAGCCAATACTTCATTGAAAATTCTTCAGACATATCACCAATGACGTGCTGGGAAGCGCACAAATGCACAAATTAGAGAATACTTAAATCGCTATCTCCATAAAAACGTAAAAGAGAGACAGTCCTACATTACTAAACTGACAACTTGTATCCAAACTTTGGAAAGGTTACATAAATCTACACAAGCAATATCATCCTTACAAGAACTACTAGAAGAAATAGACAAACAAACAATCTAAAACAGAATTATGTTTTATCTCAAAAACTTTATGAGTATGGGAATAAAGCAGGGAAATTATTAGCCAATGCTCTTTCTTCAAAGAAAGCATGTACAATTATCTATTCTACAAAACGACTCAACAGGATGCAAATTGGTTACTAATGATGATATTGCTAACAGATTTGTGGCCTATTACACCCATCTTTATAATTAACACCTTCCAATACTCAATCTGGGAAAAGGGCCCGCATTCAACTGATCAATTAATTCTTATCAAAACACACCCCTAAACAACCTTCTGATTAGGAAGCAAATGAACTGGCTCATCCTATATCTCCTGAAGAGGTTTATTGCTCTAAAACAATTGAAACCCGGTAAAAGTACTGGTCCTGATGACTTAACATCTGGCTATTATAAATCCTTTCAGAAAATACTTCGCTCACATTTTCTAACGGTTTTTAACTCATTATCACCAGATAACCCTCCGCCCCGAGATCTCCTTAAAGCTCATATAACGGTTATTCCAAAACCCAACAAAGATTCTTCCTTGGTAACTCATTTTCGACCAATCTCTTTACTAAATGTGAATATGCCAAAATTTTAGCTAATTGTCTTTTACCCAAATTAATTTCAATGGATCAGGTGGGTTTCATACCTGGTAGGGAAGCGAAAGACAATACCACTAAGGCTATTCTACATAGATGGTTAACGTCCACCCACCAATGCATTTTTTTCTATCCCTAGACGCAGAGAATGCATTCGATAGACTATATGCATGAATCCCTTAAAATGATCGACTTGCCAGACCGTATGTTACATTTCATCCTGGCTTTATACTCTTCCCCAATGGCAAGGGTCAGAATTAATGGCCAGCTATCGAATGCCTTCCCAATCTCAAATGGTACTTGTCAGGGATGCCCCCTATCTCCTCTAAATTTTTGTTCTCACCTTTGAACCCTTACTTCAACGTCTAAGATCTAACCCTGGCATCAAGGGTATCATCATTAAATCAACACACCTACAAACTTGCGGCCTTTGCCGATGACATTCTATTTCTCTCAGAACCTCACATTACTATTCCAAATATACTCAAAGATTTTAATATGTTCAGGAATTTAGCCAATCTTCAAATTTAATTTTAACAAATCAGAGCCACTGAATGTTTCTCTAGAACTTGATGAGATTCGCTGCCAGTCTAATTTCCATTTCAAATGGAGTAAAGAATCAATCACTTATCTAGGTATCCAATTACCCATTTATTTATCTAAACTCTATTCAATAAACTACATCCCCATTCTTCATAACATCCAAAAAAATTTGAAGTCATGGTCTACAGGTATCTTCTCCTGGTTTGATAGAGCAACTATAATCAAAATGAATATCCTCCCAAGAATTCTATATATATATATCCTACAAATTTTGGATAGGAAAGGTGGAGTGATTAAAATAATTTGCATTTGAACAGTGAATAAGGGGTGTGGGTGGTTGACATGGCATAAAAACAAACTGTACCTCAGTAACCTCACTGCCCTACCTTTGCAGACCATCAGCGAACACGACTTTGACTATGGATATTCAGGCAGATGCAAGTCCTGAAGAGGTAAGTTGGATTATTTTGTTTATACTGTATCTGATTTATCTTTGTTTTGTAGAAGTTGAGTGATATAACTGTATATCCTGATTGTTTTTAAAGTTTTTTTATGCATTATAGGCACACATTTTTTTTTTTTTAAACAAATGTTTTAGTCTTACTCTGTGGAAAGGGAAGCCATATATAAGGGTAGCTTAATGGGAAACTAATGAAAATGAATATACAAGAGGTTGCTTTGGGTTACCTTACACAAATGCTGTAGTGCTCTGCAGTCTGGAAATTATTTCACCCAACACTAGAGGTTCACAATATTGATTTTAAATTAGTCATAGTTTAAAATATCCTTTTAAAAAATTTTTGTTTGGTAAGTTTGCTGTGTGTGCCGTGTGTCTTTTTTTATGTATTTTTTAAATGTTATATAATATATAAAATATAGAATACTTACCCCATTAGTTTATTGCAGATATCTGACAGCAGACCATTTAATAAGAAAGTTTTGCTACCTAGATCAACTGCCCTGTCTGTGAGAACCTTAGATGAATTTTCAGATGAAATGGAAGAGACTCTTTCATACCTGGCAGCTGTGAAGAGGAATGGATTTGCACCACCGACCTAGTGCAAATGGGACCCAATAAAAGGCCAAGACTTTTACCACCTTATATTAAAAATGTATGTCTATATTGAGAAAAGACTCAGAAAAACTGCAGACTGTCCTTATGGGTGTTGTCACAAATTATCTCACTATGCAACACAAACAGGAGATCTGAAGAAAAATAAAGCACTCCTATAATCCAACAGTTTATGAGAGCCGAAAGACAGCTGTACCAAAAGAGTCCTTAAAGATCCATCCAAAGAAAAGACTGCTCAAGCGTTTCCTTCAAAATCAGAATTGTTGATGGTTTAATAGATATGTTTATTATTTTTGAAAAAATAAAATTAGAAAAAAAAAAAAAAAGATAATATTTTCTTTGTCCTTTTACAACCTAATAGCATACGACTTAACCAAGGCCTCTAGAGTATGATATTTGGGATCTGTGTCAATTGATTCAACAGTTGAAATTATTTTGGCAAGTTGAAACCAATCATATTTGTTTAACTTAACTAACACCATTAAAAATACATGTTTGAGACGGATTGCTTGTTAGGCAGAAAAGCACGCCGTCAAAGTAGTTTTTCCAGATATTTTGAAAAACAATGCAGAGAGGGTGTAAAAGATGGGCTTTCATTTAGATTGTTAAATGTAAGGGCAAATTTCTATACTATGGTAATAGTGTACAGTAAACTTAGCGGTCTTCTTAAAACCAGCTTACCCTGTCAGAATTTGCAAATGTTCTCGTTCAAACATGGTGTCAGCAATTCATATTCACTCTGTGGGGTTGATTTCCTTGAGCAAAAAGGGACTGGTCAACTAGGTTATTTCATTTCAATTAGATTATATTATTTCCAAATACAACTTTATTCTTTGTGGTCAAATTCACGTGAATTTTACCACAAAGAATAATCTTAAAATAGCATCTTGTATTGTGGATAAAAAAAGTCCTTTCTAAATTCAAATACAATTTAAATTGATAGGACTGTAGCCACTATTAATGAACATATAAAAATGTCAATTTGATACTAAATTAATTCTAAATATAAATACAGTCTTAATAAATGTAATATCCACCAAAAACTTAAACATTTTATAAAAGCTATATATTTATTGGTGAATTTATTTGTTAATATAATCTATATTTTTTAGTTTAAGATTATCCATTAAGAAAACCTAAAGTTAAAACAATATCTTTTGTTCTGGAATGCAGCTTCATACATGTAAAGTCCCCTTTCAGGTGTAAACAGGATATAGTTTCATACAATGTGTATTGGATAGACATGTGCGATTAGTTTCGTACGAATAGAAACTTCGTACGAATTTCCGAAAATTGGTACGAATCCGAAATACGAATTTTTATGCATACGAATTCTGTACGAAATACAAAATTTCGTTTATGAATTTCGGATCCAAATTCATAACGAACATTCGTAATTGTTACGAAAAGTTAATGAAGCTAAAAGTTAAAACCGAGGAAGTCAGCACAGCACAGGGATGGTGGGAACCCCTCATAATGGGCACAGCGGGTGTACAGACCTGGGAACTCAGCACAGGGATGGTGGGAACCCTTCATAATGGACACAACAGGTGTACAGACCTGGGAACTCAGCACAGGGATGGTGGGAACCCTATGGGAATTTCTATGCTTACTAATTTTATACGAAATAAGAAATTTCGTTAACAAATTTTGGAATTTCAGATCCAAATTCCATTACAACAGAAACGTGACTGGTGTTTTGTTTACCAGAGGAAGTCAGCACAGCACAGAGATGGTGGGAACCCCTCAATGATAAATTCATCATAACTTTTCGTAAAATAACGAATGTTCGTTAATGAATCTAAAAGGTTAAAAACCCAGGAAGTCAGCACAGCACAGGGATGGTGGGAGCCCCTCATAATGATAAATTCATCATAACGAACTTTCGTTATTTTGTGAAAAGTTTACGAATCTAACAAATTCGTATTTTGTTTTAATCTGAATTTAATTTCGGACATGAACTACGAAATACGAATTAATTTTCGCACGAAACGAAACAAATTTATTGACAGTGCACATGTCTAGAATTGGACAGGAAAGGATGAGTGATTTGCATTTGAACAGTGAATAAGGGGTGTGGGTGGTTGACATGGCATAAAAACAAACTGTACCTCAGTAACCTCACTGCCCTTCCTTTGCAGACCATCAGCGAACACAACTGTGACTATGGATATTCAGGCAGATGCAAGTCCTGAGGAGGTAAGTTGATTTATTGAGTCTATACTGTGTCTGATTTATCTTTGTTTTGTAGAAGTTGAGTGATATAACTGTATATCCTGATTGTTTTTAAAGTTTTTTATGCATTATAGGCACACATTTTTTTTTAAAACAAATGTTTTAGTCTTACTCTGTGGATAGGGAAGCCATACATAGGGGTAGCTTAATGGGAAACTAATGAAAATTGATATATAAGAGGTTGCTTTGGGTTACCTTACACAAATGTTATAGTGCTCTGCAGTCTGGAAATTATTTCACCCAACACCTAGAGGTTCACAATATTCATTTTAATTGGTCATAGTTTAAAATATCCTTTACGAAAATGTATGTTTGGTAAGTTTGCTGTACGTGCCGTGTGTCTTTTTTGAATGTATTTTTTTAAATGTTATATATGGTAATATATAAAATATAGAATACTTACCCCATTATTTTATTGCAGATATCTGACAGCAGACCATTCCATCAGACAGTTTTGCTACCTGGATCAACTGACCTGTCTGTGAGAACCTTAGATGAATTATCAGATGCAATGGAAGAGAGACTTTCCTTTATACTTGGCAGCTGTGAAGGGGAATGGATTTGTATCACCGACCTAGTGCAAATGGGACCCAAGAAAAGGCCAAGACTTTTACCACCCGATATTAAAATGTATGTCTATGTTGAAAAAATACCCAGAAAACTGCAGACTGTCCTTATGAGTGTTGTCACAAATTATCTCACTATGCAACACAAACAGAAGATCTGAAGAAAACTAAAGCACTCTATAATCCAACAGTTTATGAGAGCCCAATGACAGCTGTACCAAAAGAGTCCTTAAAGATCCGTCCAAAGAAAAAAGACTGCTCAAGTGTTTCCTTCAACATCAGATTTGTTGATGGTTTAATAGATATATTTATTTATGAATAATGATTCATTTAGAGTGTGAAATGTAAGGGCAAATCTTAAAGGTTTAGGAGGTTGGTTTAAGTTTTACCACACAAGGGAATTTTTACCCAGCGCTTAGCAAATGAGGTGAAGCTCTGTTGACTTTCAGCATCCAATCATGTGTAAACAAAAATTAGTTTTCTTTTTTTCCTTGCACGTGATTGGGTATTGTTTGCATAGTGAAATTTCACCACATTCACTAGGCTGTAGGGAACATGTCATTGCAAAATGCAACTTCCCTTAAAAGGTGAACAGTCTTTTTGCGTGTAGGAAATCAGCCCCTTGGTATAAGGCTTACATGTCTAAGAATGACCCCTTAACTGTAACTCTATGGATGGTTGTTCCAGTTTGGAATAGATGGTCTTTTCTTGCATGCCTCTTGTGAACTGGTGTCTTTTCGCTTTACAAAATCTGCACCCACTTTCCCTGAAAGAGGCCATCTAACTCAAACTGGAACAACCAGCCCTGAGCCAGGGTTGGGGCCTTTTACACCATCTGTCTTACACATGTAATATTTCTTTATCATCTTTATCATGGTGATTGAACAAAATGTACACTTTCATATCTGTGAATTGAAGGATTAAAACCTTCCTGTTGACTTCCTGACACCAAGGATGGGGTTATGCATCTAGAACAGGGCTTTATCACAACTTTCACACCTCCTATCTTGGACTACCTACATCTGCATTTGCACATTCCATGATAATCTTATGAAGATGTCTGTGCCATCTTTCTGGACAGCCTTGAGCAGCATGGGGAAACCATGTTGAGGTATTTACATTTAAAAACAGAACATATAAAATGCCCATAGGTATATGGGAGTTGACTGGTTTTCTTCTGTTCAGTTGACTAAGTCTAGGAAGTTTAACCATTAGCCTACCGCCCACTCTCATATGACAGCGGGACGGTAAGGCTCTAGTTCTGGGCGGACGTCATATGGCGTGAGCCCTTTTAAAACAGGGCATGCGCGCGATCGTGTGCGCACAGCCCTGTAATGTTGGTGGCAGCGTGTCACCGAGACACAGCTCATCACCGACAGGAGTGAACAGCCACTGGGCATGGCTGTTTACGTGATTGGCCGTGATGAAGTCACGGCCGATCACGAATGGTAACTCCCCGCACGGCGCATGCGTACGATCGTGAGTGTGCTGCGCGTGCACGTCAGTGGCGGCGTGTTCCCGGGAACACTGCTCGTCACCGACGATAGTAAAACAGCCACTGGCCAGGGCTGTGTACCATGTGATCAGCTGTGATCCATTTACAGCTGATCACTGAATGTAAACATAGAGCTGTTACCAGCTCTTCTCTCCCCACACACTGTTTCCAGTGTGAGGAGAGAAGAACTAGGAGCAGCGAGTTACAGATCTAATGTTTAGTAGTGTCTGCACCAACACCACACCTGTCCCATCGCCCTCCCCCCAAATGTCATGTCACCCAACAGTGACCCCATAAAAGTGCACCTGTCACATAAGAGACTGCCATTAGTGACCATCAGCGGTGCCCTGTTACCCATCAGTGACCGTGGCCCGTCACCCATCAGTGACCATCAGCGGTGCACCCATCACCCGTCACCCATCAGTGAATGTCACCTGCCACCCATCGCACAGCCCATCAGTGACCATCACCTGCCACCCATCTGTCACCCAGCTACCCGCCACACAGCCATGTCCAAAAGAGTATATACTAGTAAAGAGGCATTCCCGATCCTCTCCATGACTGATGAGAGCACCGGGGAGTACTCATCAGATTTCAGTTCCAATTCTGATTCCGAATCAAATTCGGCATTTGAACCGATCAAGAGTAGTAATGATTCGGATGAAGAATGGGTCCCTCCTAAAAGGGCAAGACACTCTGGAAACCAGGCAGCTGCCAGCAACCAGGATTATATTCCCAGGCCCAGTACCAGCGCTGCCGCCAGCAATAGTCCCCAGGAACAAATGCCCAGGCCCAGTACCAGTGCTGCCACATCACACCTGAGTACCAGTACAGGAAACCCAACTCCCCCAACTACTGGAGTGTCACGTCCCCCAAGAGCCAGGGCTGCTACATACATGCCAGATGGTCTTGCCAACCCAACATGGCTGCCTTCCAACTCAGGATCACCAATTATTCCCCCTTTCATAGCACAGCCAGGTGTGCAGGCCAACACCCAAAATTTCACAGAGATCGATTGCTTTCACCTGTTTTTGCCCGACACTTTGCTGCAATCATTGTGGACCAGACAAATTTGTATGCCCAGCAGTATACTGCCAGCAACCCCCAATCATCTTATGCCCGTCCGTTTGAGTGGAGAGATCTGAATTTGGAGGAGTTCATATTGTTTTGGGCCTCACCTTAAACATGGCCCCTACAAAAAAAAAAAATGGACATGCCTATTGGTCCACCAAACCCATCCACCATATGCCCATGTATTCTGCCACAATGCCCAGGTCCTGATGAGATGATTATCAGATTCTTTCATTTTAACGACAACACCCAGTGCCTTCCCCGCAATCATCCAAATTCTGATAAGTTATATAAGATTTGCCCACTGATAAATTTATTTTCCCAACGATTTGCAAAACTCTATGTCCCCGAGAAGCATGTATGTGTGGATGAGTCCCTGGTACCATTTTTAGGCCGGCTAGGAATAAAACAATATTTTCCTAGCAAAAAGGCCAAATACAGAGTAAAATGTTACAAGCTCAGAGAGCCACGGGATATCTGTATGCGTTCCGCATATATGAAGGAAGAGATTCCCAGCTCCAGCCCCGAGTGCCCGGCCTACATGGGCACAACTGAAAAATCATATGGGACCTGGCATGCCACTGCCTCTCACGTGAACTGACCCTGGCCTGCTTTTTGACTATGCCTCTGCCCACCGTTTGGACTGCTTGCACGTGAACTGACCCTGGCCTGTTTTATGGACTATGCTTTTGCCTACCGCTTGGACTGATCTGTTGCCCTGCTACTATAGTACACAGGTGTCTCACATATGTGAAGGGCTCCAGAATAGTTTTTCCGGATGGAGAAAACAATTTTTGTTTTCTTCGGGTTTTGTAATTTCTGGACTAGGGTCTGGAGTCCGGAGGCTTCAAAGAGATTTGAGTTGGTCGAAGCCTCTACGCCTGTGCCCCTGTGCACAGGTCTTACCCTATTGCGGCCCTCAGCCTGAAGCTGACTTACTGCCATCATGCCTTTGCCTGCCGCATGAATGGACCACACCTCTGCCTCCTACCTGGACTATGCAAATAATTAGCTGTAGCAAGAGGCAGTATGTTTATGAAGGGCTGGAGAGCGGTACAATAATGAGTGTCTGCAGGTAACCGTGTACCAGGACCAATATTATGGCTGTGCTGGCTGTCTCTGCCTGGACAATTTCTATGGACAAATGCTTTGGCTGTGCTGACTATAGACAATATTCCTGCCTGCTGCCTGGATAATTACTATTGCTGTCGCTAAGCACATCCCCGACTGCTGCCTGGACCAGTGCTCTGATCTGTGGACACTACTAAAAGCACAGGTAACTTTTTTTTTACCCTTTGCGCAATAGATTTTGGATTGTAATTCTTGGTATGTATATGCTATGTGTTAGAAATACGAAGGGCCTTCAAAAATGATAGGTTGCCAGGAAATTATGTAATGTATGCGCTTAGAACACCTGATGGTGCTACTTGGATGTTGGGCCTCTGTATGTGGCCAAGCTGTGTAAAAGTCTCACACATGTGGCATCCCCATACTCAGGAGGAGTAGCAGAATGTACTTTGGGGTGTCATTTTTGCTAGGTGTTGGAAAAATCTTATAAATGGACAACTTTGTGAAAAAAAAAAAAAAGTTTTTTTTTTTTTTTTTAACACAAAAAGCGTTTTTATTTTTTTTTTCCACATTTTCCAAAAACTTCTGGAAAAAAAAAAAAAAAAAAAAGACTCATTATGCCTCATAGATTATACGTTGGGGTGTTTGCTTTTCAAAATGGGGTCATTTTGTGGGCAATTCCATTGTCCTGGTGCTCCAGGGCCTTCAAAAGTGTAATACTTGGTTGAGAAATTAGATGTGCAATTTATGCTTGTAGATCGTCTGATGCTGCTACTTCAATGTTGGGCCTTTGTATGTGGCCAGGCTGTGTAAAAGTCCCACACATGTGGTATCGCCATACTCAGGAGAAGTAGCAGAATTTTTTTTTTTTTTTTTTTTTTTTTTTTTTACAAAATACATTGTGGGAAAAACATTAGAACTTAAAAAAAAAAAAAAAAAAAAAACTCACCATGCTACTTAATACCTTGTAATGTCTACTTTCTAAAAAGGGGTGATTTGGGGGGGTATTTGTACTTTAGATTCACCTGATGTACTGAAGGCCTGATCAGATGTTTTCAATCTTCAGTGATTGGCACCATCGTTTGTAGACTCTATAACTTTCACAAAGACCAAATAATATACACTAATTTGGGTTATTTTTACCAAAGATATATAGCAGTATAAATTTTGGCCAAAATTTATGAAGGAAAAAATTACTAAAATTTGCTAAAATTTTATGACAAAAACAAAGAAAAGGCAATTTTTCACAAAATGTACGGTCTTTTTTTATTTATAGCACAAAAAATAAAAAACCCATTAGTGATTAAATACCACCAAAAGAAAGCTCTATTTGTGTGAAAACAAGGACACAAATTTCATTTGGGTACAGTGTTGCATGACTGAGTAATTGTCATTCAAAGTGTGAGAGCACCAAAAGCTGAAAATTGGTCTGGGCAGGAAGAGGGCTTAAGTGCCTTGTATTGAGGTGGTTAATACCACGACACAAAGTTTTAAATGATCTTAGCAGAACACCATAACTGCCAAATGTATGATATCATCCAAACTAAACCAATTGCACTTAAAATATTTTGATATACTATGGTAATAGTGTACAGTAAACTTAGTCTTTTTAAAACCAGCTTACGCTGTCAGAATTTACAAATTTTCTCGTTGAAACATGATGGTGTCAGCAATTCATAATCACTCTGTGGGATGATTTCCTTGAGCAAAAAGGGACTGGTCAACTAGGTTATTTCATTTCAATTAGATTATATTATTTCCAAATACAACTTAAATTCACGTGAATTTGACCACTAAGAAAAACCATTAAAATAGCTTCTTTTATTGTGGATAAAAAAGTCCTTTCTAAATTCAAATACAATTTAAAATTGATTTGATTGTAGCCAGTATTGTTGAAAATATAAAAATGTCAATTTGATAATAATTCTAAATATAAATACAGTCTTAATAAATGTGATATATCCACCAAAATCTTGAACAACATTTTATGAAAGCTATATATTTATTGGTGAATGTATTTGTTAATATAATCTATATTTTTTAGTTTAAGATTATCCATTAAGAAAACCTAAAGTTAAAACAATATCTTTTGTTCTGGAATGCAGCCTCATATATGTAAAGTCCCCTTTCAGGTGTAAACAGGATATAGTTTCATACAATGTGTATTGGATAGTGCTAAGGTTGCAAAAAAAAACAAAATTTGCATAAATTATATAAAATGTGACTTAAACATAAATATATCAAATAAACATTAAAATAAACAGAGATTCATACATGGTGAAATGTGAATCAACCAAAGAAACTCAGTGGAGTACAATTCCCTATCCTCGAACATTCAGGCTTATCTTATTAAAGAAGATAGGGACCAGAAATCAAAGAAACATAAGAAATATACACGGGATATAGGAGACTATAGGTCAGGCAAGGTGTTTAGTTGGCAAAAACTATCTATATCGGATCCAGCCATGGAAACGAATAATGGTGGCACCATAGCCTTATCACCCTCAACTTCCATCTCAACCCAAACCCTCTATGAGTAGAAGCCAACCATCTGGTGAGACTTTCCAACCCCAGAGGGGCTGACCTCAAAATGTCCACACCCCCAGGAACACACAAAGGGGGAGGGGACAGAATTTTAATAGAGCGGGGAGGACGCAGAGGAAACAAATTCCCATCGGGATCATTATGATTATTATGAGAGGGACACTTCTTATCATAGGTGGTCCCCTGTTAGATCTTATAATCAATACACTAATTACCCTACACCCTCCCACTATAGTCATCCACCTATATCCACTTATAATCGATACTCTCCACTTCGTGATCAACAGAGGAGTGTATCCATTCCCTAGGGCTGAGCACAACCAGACCCCTTATGGTTACCAACAACCTAACTCTAACCCTTGTTATAATCAGGGTTTTCACGAGGACCCCCAGGGCAGAAAAAGAGGCCCTGGACCAAAAGAGGGTCCAGAGGAGGGAGGAGGACCCAGAAGCGAAAAAAGAAGGCGAACATAAGCTGCCAAGGCGTTTTTAACTTAAGTAGTACAGTATTAACACAGGAAAAAAAAAATTGTTTTAGATAAGGGCCTTAAATTCGCCCCTCCACGGAAGTTAAATAAGTTTGATACTTTTGTGGATGTTCACAAATATATTAGAAAAGTCAATATACAACGTTATATCACCTCCAACCCTACTAGGAACGTTGCAAGGGCAGTTACGTCAGGGCATTTAGAAGCATATTTGGAGCTTGGAGTGTTTTGGAGGCAAAAAAAAAACCCTTCTGGATTGCTCTTCTCATTGGAGCTTTCTGGCAGAAAAACGCTAAACACTTCTAAACTAGCCTAAACATGTGTACAAAATATAAGCCAAAAGGAAACTGGCGTTTTTTTAAGCCCAGTGTGCATGGAGCCTAAAGATTGATACAAGATTGAAGTAACTCATTTTATATATACCTGAAAGAAATTCTCTTGCAGCATAATGTCTGAAAACCCGACTTTTTAAAACTCTCCAGACTGATTTTCCTTAACTCTGTAGACAGGAGGTGGATGACAAAGAGTGACACGATTTACCATATTTTACAGTATAATGTTTTTATAGAACTGTATATTGGTGTATATATATGGCCAAATTGATTCCCTAAAAATCGGCAAGTCCCAATTGTATTAGTACAGGTATTTAGATAGCACCAATTTACACAGCATTTTACATAATGTACAATCACTTTAGTCCCTGCCCTCAAACAGCTTACAATCTAAGGTCCCTATGACACGGGCACACACATACTAGGGGCAATTTAGACAGGATCAAACTAACCTACCAGCATGTGAGAGGAAACCCATGCATGCACAGGAAGAACATATGCTTCATGCATATAGTTTCCTGATGGGGATTTAAATTGGAGACTGTAGGACTTTAGAACAGAAGGTCTTAGGACCTAGCAATACCAGTAATGCAGTAATTAATAAATGTCCAGTGTGCGTTAATCATAGTATGTTATATTTACAATAGTTTAGCCAAGAGTCAAACCAGTGTTTTCTCATAAAACATTTCCTAAGGATTGGGCTGCAACTATACGTAAAGAGGTGGAGCAGCCAGAGCCTTATTCAGTTTATATTTTAAACCAATGAGCATCTCACCAAAATACTTGTTTTCATCAATAGCTCTCCCAAATATGTTCTGGATGATTCCCAACTGTTATGATTATTGTGCAGTTATATATATATATACATACACACACACACATACACACATATATATATATATATATATATATATATATATATATATATATATATATATATATATATATATATATATATATATATATACATACATACACACTTTTCACCATTTTCATTCTTTGTTGCATCTCAGTTCTGCTGATCTCCTGCAGCCATTACCCATTTACATGCACTTGATTCTCATGTGGGATTTCTTGACAGTGACAACACTGGACCATGTCAGTGGTGTCCTAGGCATTGGGTGCCCCCCATCTAAATTTGTCCCACCCCAGTCACGATATCAAAGCAAGTTCCATAAAGACATGGATGAGTGAGTTTGGGCTGGAGGAACTTGACTGGCCTGCACAGAGTCCTGACCTCAACCCGATAGAACACCTTTGGGATGAATTAGAGGGGAGACTGCAAGCCAGGCCATCTCATTCAAGATCAGTGCCTGACCTCACAAATGCACTTCTGGAAGAATGGTCAAACATTCCCATAGACACACTCCTAAACCTTGTGGACAGTCTTCCCAGAAGAGTTGAAGCTGTTATAGCTACAAAGGGTGGGAAAGAAGGGTGGGAAGAAAAAGTTCTACAATAAATGCCAACAGTTTGGTTACACTTAGGTTTCATTGTACCACTGTGGTAACTCGAACATTGTCAACTAAACATTACATAGGATTCCAAAACATGTGTGAAATGATGGGAATTATGTGTTATTGCATAATGGGAAAGCAGAACTTGGGCAGTTTTTGTTGTTTGTTTTAGGTACAATAGGCTTGAAAACCGCTACTGAGGGTTACAGAAGTAAGGATGACCCATCATTAGGGATAAATCTACCCAGGCTCAATTTCTGAAATCCTGCTTAAACTGAAACTGAAACTTAAACTGAACTGAGTAGTGAACCCCACTGAAGTCTATGGGAGACAAATCTTGTTAATACTGGTCATTTTAGGCCTGTTGGGCAAACTGCTGTAAAAAAAAAAATAATAAAAAAAAAAAAAAAAAAAAAGGAGGAATGGCAAGATGGGCACTGCCATGGGGCACATGTACCACAAACAGAACAGGGCAAATTTAATAACACAAAAATAAAAACAAACATTCAATAGCATGTTTGAAGGGGGTGCCTGTAGAGCTGCACAGCCTGTTATAGAACAGAACAATCTTCACCGACAGTTTCAGCAACATAGTATAGTAGCAGTGCATATCTGGCTGTGGAATTGATTTTTTTTCTTTTGTTTTGTTAAAGGAAAAGTGCCTCTTCTCCACCTATGATGCCACAAGGAGGTGGGGGTAATATGGGGGCACTCACAGTGGAATCTTAAAAGCACCCTTGAAGTACCTGAAATAATAAATTAAGCTTTGCAGCTTCTCCCAATCTAATGGAAAATCACCCCTTTCCATAAGTTTATGACTTGTGCTTCACTGAAGTGATGCCAAGCCAACATTATTTTGCCCATAAAGCCATCAGCCAGTCGTGATTGATTATTCCAAAAAGCTGTCCCTGACCTCCACCAGACACAGCATATGGGATGCAATAAGGAAGGAGGCAGAGCAGTGTTGCAAGGATGAGGGTTAAGGTGCTGGAATTGAGAAGGAGGAAATGGTGCAGGTTTCAAGGGGCATGTTTCACACCACTCAAACCCAAGGAGCTGTATATGAGTGGGACGAGATGGGGAGACTCGGGGTCCTTTACTGCAGGCAAATTTGTGGTATGAACTTTTATGTTCAAATGCCTGTGCAAGGACCCTAGGATTCATATGATCATCATAGAGAGGGACCACTGTTGAATGATTACCATATTTGATCCCTGATACAAGAGTAACAGCTAATCTATTGCTGCCATAGCAGAAAGTTTCAATTTGTATGCAAATCAGGCAGGCCCTTGCACTACACACTTTTGGTAAATCTAAAAAGGAAATCAGACAAAAGTTGTATACAGTGGAACCTTGGATTGCAAGTAATGCGGTTAATAGCGTCTCGCAATACAAGCTATTTTTTTTAAATCCTGACTCGGTTTGCGAGTGTTGTCCTGCAAAACGAGCAGGATTCAAGCCTCTGCGGTGTGCAGTACCGCATTTGGCCAGAGGTGCAGGGGCACCGTTGATACTCTGAGCCGTATGGAGCTGTTCAGAAATACTTGGAAACACTCGGAAATACTCAGTTCGAATGTTTGAGTACATTCGAGTAGGGGCATAAATAAGGGAGAGTCAAGGGTGTTCAACCCCCCCCCCCCCCCGGGGCCAAAATGAAATGCATAGTGTCCCTGCTCTGCAGCCGCACATGGCACCAGCGACAGGCAGCGCTGCAGTCAGTGACACACAGTGTAATAATGCCGCTGCAACAAGTGTAGTAGATCATTAGGAATACCCGCACGCATGTTGTGGTACACTGCCGGGCTATCAGGCTTGGGCTGAAGGCTGACAGATCTATCACCAGGCAGCACAGTGGGAGCCGGCGGGGCATGTAGTCCTGCCCACTGCACACCATATATTCCCATTGGCTTGCAGTGCAACTCTCACCTTGGGCGAGGAGCTTTGCCTGGGCCCTGGAGCGCAGAGTGCTTGTAAAGTGCTGTGTAGCCACCGGCCCCCCACATGGATGAACTGCTGCTGTCCTGTCCAGGGATGTCCCTCTTTCTCTTCTGGCCTAGTTTCAGAGTCTCAGAGAGTGTTCTCAGACATGGCATTCTCCTGTTCATACCAGGTAATCGTCGGTGAGAGACTGTCTGTGATTGTGTGGCAACTGGCAAAGTATGTGATTGGATTTTTGCATTGCTTGTGTTACAGACAGTTGACTGAGGCTAAGCTGAGTTTTCTATTGCTTGTGTTACTGACAGTCCAGGTGGCACTGGCAATCTTGTTGTGGTGCTTACTGATTCAGCAGTCTGCCAATGTCAGAGCCAGGCTGGACTTTCTGCTGCCCTCAGAGGCATGCCTTGACACTGTTTTACCCCTGGTTCATACATATTTGGTACAAGAACTGCTGTGATTCCTGTGCGTTTCCTGCACTGCATTGCAATCACACCATGGTTTTTGATCTGCTGTAGGTGTCAATTCAAAGTTAACAACTCCCCAAAAGAAGGTCACACGCGCAGTATTTGTCTGAACCAGAAAAAAAAAAAAGTGCCTGCAATTCTTTGGTGCAATTCAGCCCATTCAAAATGGGCTCAAATCACAACACACAGAATCGCATTTGTGAATTGCACAAGAATGCGGTGCAGTTCCTGTGGGATTTACATGCAAACCATAGTGTGAAACCAGGTTTACTGTGTTGGTTGCAGTGCAATCAAGGCCCATTCATTTTGAATTGGCTCAAATTGCACTAAAGTCATGCATGCACCAATTTTTGTAACCGGTTTGCATGGTCGCTTTGTGAATGCGATCTGGTGCAGGCAAACACACTGTGTTTAGCAACCTTTGTTTGGGGTGTCATTAAGATAGCACTGACACCTACTGCAGATTGGAAGGGGGGGGGGGGGCGATTTGAATGAGGTGCATGAAACGTGCGTGGATTGAGGGTTTCCTGCATTGTAGTGTACCTCCACGTATCTCCTAAGCAGTAGTGTGTTTTTTCATCTACCAGTGCAGGAAGGCGTGCAATTACACACCTTCTTGCACCCGCTTAGATGTGAACCTAGCCTAAAGAAAAGTCAGTGTATTCAAGGCTGGTAATTTTTCAGTTGACTGTTTTTTCTTTTATTCTGTGATTAAGGCTGCTTTCACGCTGGGGTGGGCGTTGGCCGCCTGCTTTTAACCCCCGCTATCGAATAAAAGGGTTAAATGCGCCCATGTAGCGATGCTGCCGTAGCGCTTTGCAGGCGCTTCATCAGCGGTGCCCATTCATTCCAATGAGCAGGAGCGGTGTATACATCGCTCCTCCACCGCCTGAAAGATGCTGCTTGCAGGACTTTCTAATGTTCGGCAAGTGCACCGCCCCAGTGTGAAAGCACTCAGGCTTTCACACTGAGGATGTAGGGGAGGCATTTTTCAGGCGCTTAAAAGTTTAAAAAAAAAGTCAGTGAGTGCTCTGACACAACATGGTGTACTTTGCACCATAATAGCCAACCTTACTGAGGAGGTGCAAAGGGCACCATCTACTTGTAGGTAGGCAGCACACTCACTTTGTACCAATTCAGTTTGGACACTAATACTGGACAATAGCCAACAGCGTTCAAAAAAATTGGAAGAAGGAAAAACCTGAAATCAGGTTCAATCTAAAAGGACCTGATAAAATCCAATTAAGGATGTGATTGCTTACTAGGGGCAACACATCGTTTTTCCTTTTTCTGGTCTTTATAATATTGGCACAATGTATTTTATTCAAAGAGACTTTTACTTAGTACCTGCTGCTGAACCCCCCCCCCCCCCGAACAAAAAATGATCTACGGCCCTGCATCTGAACGGTCTCCAAATATTTCCGGTGCCCCCACCTCTGGCCACATGCAGTATTGGATGCAATAGAAGTCAATGTGGAACTTATTATCTTCGTTTCCATTGACTTCTATGGGGAAACTCGCTTTGATATGCAAGTGCTTTGGATTATGGAATGGATTATGCTCGTAATCCAAGGCTCCACTGTAGTGTGTATGGGGTCTTATGCCGCATACACACGAGCGGACTTTACGGCAGACTTTGCCCGGCGGACGGGATTTGGTCAGACAATTTGATCGTGTGTGGGCTCCAGCAGACTTTGTTTTCTCAAAAGTTGGACGGACTTAGATTTGAAACATGTTTTAAATTAATCCGTTGAAATCGAGTCCGGTCGAAAAGTCCGCTCGTCTGTATGCTAGTTCGACGGACAAAAAGCCACGCTAGGGCAGCTATTGGCTACTGGCTATGAACTTCCTTGTTTTAGTCCGGTCGTACGTCATCACGTACGAATTCAACGGACTTTGGTGGATTGTGTGTAGGTAAGTCAGTTCATTCAGAAAGTCGGTCGAAAAGTCTGCCGGGCAAAGCCTGCCGTAAAGTCCGCTCGTGTGTACGCAGCATTAGAGTCACCTTAATCAGGGTTTGTTAAAGGGAGGTTTTCTATTGCTAACATTTGTAAAACAATATCTTTTCTGGAAAATGCTGCAATGCAAGCTCAGAAAAGCCTATGAAGTCTATGGGACTCGAACTGAAAAAAATCAAAAGTGCTTATAAGCAAGTGATTGGACATACAATGGTTATGGGGGGTCAGGGTAGTGCCCTGGGAGACGTGTATCAATGAAAAAAAAAAAAAAGCTTTAAAAATGCCATTTTTAAAATGAGCAGTGATTTACTGATCCTTAAAGTGAAAGCATAAAAAAATGAGAAAACAATAAAATTGAAAAAAATCATTTTCAATATAATGCCGGCAGGGGGGGGGGGGGGGGGTAGTCTGCCTGTAACGTGGCACATCTGTATTATGTGTAGAAGCTGCATCAATAATTGCATTAAAAAAATATGACATTTTCCCTGCAAGCTCTCTTTTTTTCATAAACAGCTTGGCCTTTGGGTGTCAGAGGTGCCTTCACACCGCAACCCTATAGAGGTACTCTTGATGAAAGCAAGAATTGGCCTGGCTGTCAAAAATTTATATGATATGAACCTGTTAAACAGAAACAGGTGCATAATAATTGGTTGTTTGGTGTTTGGAGTTCTGAGAGACTTTCCCCTTATTAGGTGGTTGAGGAGGGTTGCCAACCAATAGTGATCCTTCTCTTTGATGCCAAGTATTCCTCGGGTCCTTTCGCAGGCTTTGAAGCACAAGGGAGCCCATCCACCGCAAGTTTGCGTAGGCATGAGAAGCAGACTCCTCGGGGTTACTGAGGATTACAGTATCTGGAACTGCTTCCTCCCCAGCCATTTGCTACTCCCAAGGGTTCTGGGGATGGAAAACCATCTCTTAAGCTTTGTGACGTATGTCTTCCTCTTCTTCAATGCCTTCAAAACTGCCAGAATCCTCTCTCTCTCCTCCTGTATCATAGGAAGAATGGTGTATGCATAAAAGGGCCTTGAGAGGAAAGGAAGTCCTCCTTTTCCTCCTGCTGTTTTTCCTCAAGTGCCCTGTCCATAATGCCACGCAGAGTCTGTTCCAGCAGGAACATAACAGGGATTGTGTCACTGATGCATGCATTGTCAAGGCTCAACATCTTTGTCGCCTCCTCAAATGGTGACAGTGCATGCATCCTTTATTAGCAGCCATTGGCATAGGGAAAAAAGCTGAGCTGGCCTGAGGTTGTTAGTTATTGTGCCATACTCACACAGGTACTCATTGATGTCCCTCTGCTGCAAGTGCAGCCACTGCAACATAGCCAAAGTTGAGTTCCACCTGGTGGGCATGTCACAAATCAGGCGGTTTACGGGCAGGAAGAATTCCTGTTGAATTTCAGCCAACTGAGCACTGGCTGTGTATTACCGCCTGATATGGCTAAAGACTCTTCTGACCTGCTTTAGCAGATCTTCCAACCCTGGGTACCTATTTAAGAAACATTGCACCACTATATTGGAGGACATGTGCCAGGCATGGCACATGTGTCAACTTTCCCTGTCCAGGGCTGGTGCAAGGATTTGACACCCTAGGCGAAATCTCATTTTGCCGCCCTCTTTGGATCCCCCCTACTCCACCCCCTTTGACCTGCCCATGTATACCCCACCTTTTTATAGATTGCTACCATTTTGGGGGGTGGAGTCAGTCACTGAGCCTGGAGGTGGTGGGGGACATCAGTACGGCACCCCTGACTGATGTGTGCTCTAGGCCGGTGCCTAACTTTTCTATAGGTAGCGCCGACCCTGTACAGGGGATATGTACACAGATAATCAAGGCACTGAGTGCTACCCCCATCAGTGCAGCCTATCAGTGGGAACCCCTCTTAATGGGCACAGCAGGCATACAGACCTGGGAACTCAGCACAGGGATGGTGGGAACCCCTCATAATGGGCACAGGAAGTGTACAGACCTCTGGGCGGGGGGGGCAGCATTTACTAGAACTGAGCGGTATTTTCTTCCTGCAGCTGCTGACTGCTGGTGGAAGGGAGAGTTTTCCAGGGTGGTCACCAGCAGAAGAAAAAAAAAAAACAGAGCAGACACACTGACCGCACTGATATCAGTAATAGCATTGCGTAGCTGGACATTCCAGGGAGCTCAGAGTTATCAGGAGGAAGAGCTGAACTGAACACTGGTATCATATCATACGGTCATAAAAGTTGCAGAAAGCCAAAGGAACTGTTTACTATGCCATGTAATGGGTGGGCTGGATGTGTACAGAGCACACAGTCAGTGGGGTGATGTGCTGCAATGTAAAGGCTCAGGGGTCAGTGGTGTGTGATAGGGCGGCATTTACAAACACCAGTCTGTATTTTCCTCCATTGGTGTCTCCCTATAAACGGGATCTGTAGCTCCCCCCAGCTAGGACTTTATGCGTGTGTGTCAGTGCCCAGGATGAGTGTCGGGAGGTGGACGGAAGACACTTCCAGGCTGCTTTGTGTATTGTTCCTAGGAGGGGAGTGCAGTTTGCTCCAATACACATGTACTGCAGAGCGGCTCAACCAAAAATCTTTTGCTTTCCCCAGTGACTCTGAGCCGTGCCGTCTCTGCACTCCTCCCTCCCCCTTCATGCTTGTCTGTCCTGTCATACTGACACCCGGATTTACACACAAGGCTGTCTCATCTCCACACCAGAGACCTGTGTACACAGCAGCCGCACAATAGGGGGCTGCCTAATCCACCTAGTGGTAGCATCGGCCCTGTCTAAGGGCAGACAGGAGGTTTGTGCCATTATTGCATATCACCATTCCTGGCTCCATCTGGCGTGGTGTGAACCACCTCTGGGCCTGCCCTGAAAGGGGGCAGAATTCACCAGACTGAAAGGCAGAAGTTATAAAGACAGTGCTTTTACAAGCTTGAATTTAGACACTGGGTGGCAGTGACTTTTTTTTTAGCTGCAGCAGATGGGGCAGAGAATTGTGCTGACTATAGGCTACAGCTGGTGGTGTACTACTGGAAGATGTGCTGCAAGTACCTGGGACACTCTGCACTATGGAGTGGAGGCTGCTGAGAGGTCATGAGGTATAGCGAAGGTAGACTGAGGTGAGAAAGGAGAAGAACAGAATCGCATCCCTTGTGTGTCTTTTAGGTGCTCTTGCCAAGGGGCTGATTGGTGGGAGGTTAACAGCATTGTCAAGCATGTGGTACCCAAATGGCTGGTGTTTTTGCCACGCTTGATGTGCTTGAGACAAACTTTGAAAATCGCAAAAGTGCTGAGCTGTGTGAAGTGGGCCGAGAGATAACAGCTCCATAATGTGATGGAATTGGGTGGCTGCTCTCTACTCTTCCATGATGGCTGCCTCACCCTCACTTTCCTCCTCTGCACCACCCGGCACCAAGTCGCATCAGTGAGATCATCTCCATCGCCTCCAACCTCATTATCACTGGAGACAACTTAGCAGTATGCACAGGCCGGGGGAACATGACTGCCAATTTGTGAACCAAGGTTCTCCCCTCTCTGTAGGCTCATGTTCCTACCTTCCTCAAACTCAGAGCCAACATCTGAATCAAGTGATGGCTGTGCATCATCAAGGAGCAAGTGACTGACGCTTTATTCAAATATCTTAGCTGACTCATCTATGCCTGATGCTGGGGCTATGGCAGGAATAGCTGTGGACAAGGAGGCAGAATAAATCACTCTGGCAGCTGGAGTGGACTGCGCACTATACTCTGATTGGGTAATGGGGATGGGGAGGATGAAGATGGTTTAGTAAGCTAGTCCACCACCTTCTCTGCATGCTGTGGCTGGATAGCATGGGTAACATCACTAGACAGGGGAATGATGCCCTGCCTGAGGGCTGACTACGTCCACCTTTGCCTTTGAACACATACACTGCTGGCCCCCTCACAGTGCCATGGGAATGTCTGCTTCTCCTTGGTGGCCTCCCAGACATGATGGGGGGTGCTTATTAAAATGTAATAAAGATGTAGAGTATGTGAATGCACTTTGACCGGTTCCTGACCGGCTCCTGTAGATACAAGTCAGCAGAATGGCACGGCTGCGCAAAGTAACGTACCTTACTTTATATTTGCCGCCATGCGCGTGCCTGCTGCGTTCTCTGTAAGTTGGATCGCCTCACGGAGGGAGCGAACGGGGAGATGCCGTTGTAAACAGCATCTCCCCGTTCTGCCTAGTGACAGTGTCACCGGATCTCTGCTCCCTGTCATCGGAGCAGAGATTAGTAATATCATATACACAGCCCATCCCCCCTACAGTTAGAATTACTCCCCTAGGACATACTTAACCCCTCTCCGCCCCCTAGTGGTTAACCCCTTCACTGCCAGTGTCATTTACACAGGAATCAGTGCATTTTTATAGCACTGATTGCTGTATAAATGACAATGGTGTCAAAAATGTCCGACATGTCCGCCATAAACGTCAGTCACAATAAAAAAAAAAAAAAAAAAAAAAAAAAAGGGGATTAATAAAAATGCCATAAAACTATCCCCTATTTTGTAAACGCTATAACTTTTGCGCAAACCAATCAATAAAAACTTATTGCGATTTTTTTTACCAAAAATATGTAGAAGAATACGTATCGGCCTAAACTGAGGAAAGAAAATGTTTATATATTTTTTGGGGATATTTATTATAGTTAAAAATAATGCGTTTTCAAAATTGCCACTCTTGTTTTGTTTATAGCGCAAAAAAAAAAAAAAAAAAAAAAAAAAAAAAAAAACGCAGATACCACCAAAAGAAAGCTCTATTTGTGGGAAAAAAAAGGGACGTAAATTTTGTTTCGGAGGCACGACCACGCAATTGTCAGTTAAAGTGACGCAGTGCCGAATCGTAAAAAATGCTCTGGTCAGGAAGGGGGTAAATTCTTCCAGGTCTGAAGCAGGTAATCAATGGAAAGTGGTGCTCGGTGCACTTCAACCTGAGCACTCACTACACAGACACACTCCACTGATACAATATACTGCCGTAAAACTACACTGACGCACTGCAATATACTGCATTAAATGTGCACCTATACACTGAAATACACTGCAGTAAACCTGCCCTGACAAAATAAAATGACCCTAATGTAAATATGTATGGTCACCACACTCGCACTGAATTATCACTAGATACACACTAACCTGATAAGCTACACTGAAAATTGAATCACGATAGAATCATTATAGCACACTAACTCTTCACTGACCACAGCCCTGTTCTATCCCTCTCCATGCCAATATCACACTGCAAATGCACACTGCTATTGAAAGAATACTTTTATAGTGTGGGGTGTGACTAAGAGCAATGAGCCATGATTGGATAGAGTCATCATGACAGCGTCCAATCAGGTCTCTGACAGAGCTATGTGCCCTGATTGGGCAAAGCTTTCATTGCTTTAGCACAGTGCATTTTGGTTAGGGTTGCCACCTCATCCCTTTAAACCCAAACACATATTAATTACACAGGTCTGTGGCTGATTAAGGTGATAATTAAACTCACTTGGTGCCTTATCTGCATTTAGTTAGCCACAGAACCTGTGTAATTCAAAGGTGTTTCGGGTTTAACCACTTGCCGACTGGGCCATAGCTGAAAGGCGGCTACGGCGTGGTCGGCTTATTCTGGGAGGGCGTCCATGGATGTCCTCCCAGAATGTGGCGCGCTCCCGCAAACATCCGTGACCACCGGGTCCAGAAGACCCGGCGCATCCCGGATCGCTGTAAATGGCGAATGGCAAATGACGGAGTGATCACTTGTAAACAAACCGACGCCGGTTCCTCACTCCCTTCTCTGTACCGATCTGTACAGTGCGAGGGGAGAGGGGGAGAGATTGTTTTTAGCAGCGATGTGGGCTGGATCTGTAGTGCCCACAGCGCTGCTCTGTGCCCATACTGTGCGATACTCTGTGATAATGTGCAATACTCTGCAATACTCTGCGATAATGTGCAATACTCTGCGATAATATGCAATAATGTGCAGTACTCTGCAATACTGTGCAATACTCTGCGATAATGTGCAGTACTCTGCACTAATGTGCAATACTCTGCAACACTCTTCAGTACTCTGTAATAATGTGCAGTACTCTGCAATAATGTGCAATACTCTGCAGTACCTGCAGTACTCTGGAATAATGTGCAGTACTCTGCAATAATGTGCAATACTCTGCAATAATGTGCAGTACTCTGCAATAATGTGCTATACGCTGCAATAATGTGCAATACTCTGCAGCACTCTGCAATACTCTGCAATAATGTGCAGTACTCTGCAGCACTCTGCAGCACTCTGCAATAATGTGCAATACTCTGCAATAATGTGCAATGCTCTGCAGTACCTGCAGTACTCTGCAATAATGTGCAGTAATCTGCAATAATGTGCAATACTCTGCAGTACTCTGCAATACTCTGTAATAATGCGCAGTACTCTGCAATAATGTGCATTACTCTGCAGCACTCTGCAATAATGTGCAGTACTCTGCAATAATGTGCAGTACTCTGCAATAATGTGCAATACTCTGCAGCACTCTGCTATACTCTGCAATAATGTGCAATACTCTGCAATAATGTGCAGTACTCTGAAGCACTCTGCAATAATGTGCAATACTCTGCAATAATGTGCAATACTCTGCAATAATGTGCAATGCTCTGCAGTACCTGCAGTACTCTGCAATACTCTGCAATAATGTGCAATACTCTGCAATAATGTGCAATACTCTGCAATAATGTGCAATACTCTGCAGCAATGTGCAATACTGTGCAGCAATGTGCAATACTCTGCAATAATGTGCAGTACTCTGCAGCACTCTGCAATAATGTGCAATAAATAATAAATAAATAATAATAAAATAATAATATATATAAATAATAATAATAATAATAAAAAATAATCTGCAATAAATTTTAACAGAAACAAGGATTTTATTTTTTACCAAATTTTCAGTCTTTTTTTAATTATAGCGCAAAAAAATAAAAAACCCAGCAGTGATTAAATACCACCAAAAGAATGCTCTATTTGTATGAAAAGAAGGAAGAAAAATTCATATGGGTACAGTGTTGCATGACTGAGTAATTGTCATTCAAAATGTGAGAAGAGAACACAGAAAGTTGAAAATTAGTCTGGTTAGGAAGGGGGTTTAAGTGCCGAGTTTTCAAGTGGTTAAAGGGATGAAGTGGCAACCCTAATTGTGATAGTTCAGCGGGCCGAACAAATGGTCAAACGCCCCGATAATTTGGGTGTTCGAACGGGCGAACAGCCAATGTTCAGCCCAAACTCATGCTCGAGCCAAACCGTTCGCCCATCCTTAGTCACTAGTTGTTCAGGAGAAAGGTCGTTCAGAATATTGGCGCTGATCAAGAATTATCTGAGGAACATGATGACCCAAGAAAGACTAAGTACCCTTTCACACTGATATTTTTTTCCTGCATTTCTCCCTTGCAAGAAAAAGGTTTCCCTTTAAATCCTATGGGTCTTTTCAAAACACCTCGTTACAGGTGCAGTGCGTTTTGAAAAGTCCTGCATGCTGCAGTTCTGCAAACTGCACCAAAAACGCAGCCTCCCATTGAAAAAAATGGAAGGGCGGCAAAATCATGGTGAAAACGCATCGCAATTTTGCATGTTTGGTGCATTTTTGAGTCACGTCCATTTTTTCACATGTGCAGGCAACCCAAAAAGGCACCGGAAATGCACAGCAAATGCATCTGAAACCCAGCAAAATTTTGCTACAGAGCGGTGTGAGAGTACGCTGAGGTTCCATTCACACCTAGGCAATTTAAATCGCAGGCGGAATCACTGCAATTCTGCCCACGATTCCAAATCACGGCAAAACGCAGGACGCGTTTGCGATGCCCCTGGCGTCATAAGGGGGCGTGACCCCAGAGTCCCTGCGCATGCTGGGACCATGACGTCGTAAGGGGGCGGGGTCACCGCCTATATAAATGGCTCTGCAGCTCGCACACAGCATTCGAGCCGGAGAGAGTGTCGTGTCAACATCGGGGAAGAAGAGAAGAAGCGGCGAGACAGCGGCGACAAGACAGCGGCAGCAGACCGGGCCCCTCGCTGGCAATAGAGCGGGAAGAAGATAGCGGCGGGGCCCGGGAGAAGAGGCCAAACACCGGGAGAAGTCAGAAGGAGATCCCAGAGCTGACTAATAAATTACACTTAAAACCTGTGTACTGTGTTTTTTTTATATTGACACTTTTCCCTAGGTGAATGGGTAGGGGTACCATGTACCCCATACTCATTCACACAGGGTGGGGGGCCGGGATCTGGGGGCCCCCTTATTAAAGGGGGCTCCCGGATTCCGATAAGCCCCCCGCCCGCAGACCCCGACAACCAACGGCCAGGGTTGTCGGAAAGAGGCCCTTGTCCTCATCAACATGGGGACAAGGTGCTTTGGGGTGGGGGGGCCCGCCCCCCTTCCCCAAGGCACCCACCCCCCCATGTTGAGGGCATGCGGCCTGGTACGGCTCAGGGGGGGGCGCTCGCTCGTCCCCACCCCCTTTCCTGGCCGGCCGGGCTGCATGCTCGGATAAGGGTCTGGTATGGATTTGGGGGGGACCCCCACGCCGATTTTTCGGCGTAGGGGGGTTCCCCTTACAATCCATGCCAGACCTAAGGGCCTGGTATGCCCCGGGGGGGGGGAACCCACGCTGGTTTTTTCATTTCAAATTTGGCGCGGTTTTCCCGCCTCAGGATTCATACCAGACAGCTGTCAGCACTGCCTGTCACTCATCGCGGAAGGAAAACAAAGTTTTCCTTTCCCGATGAGTGAGCCAAGACGACATGCACAGTACCCTGTCGCCGAGAACCAGCGCTGGAAACACAATCTCACGGTCAGGTACTGTACAATCGATAAAATGGGGGGGGGGAATCAAACAAGTGTATACTTTGGAACTTATATATATATATATATATATATATACATACACACACACATACATACACACATATTATATATATATATATATATATATATATATATATATATATATATATATATATATATATATATATATATATATATATATATATATATATATATATTTTTTTTTTTTTTTTTTTTTTTTTTTTTTTTTTTTTTTTTATATATATATATATATTTTTTTTAGAACAAATACGGTTTATCATTGGTTTCAGTTGAATTTTTTATCTGTCATATAATTTAGTATCTATGTTGAGGGGCCCCCGAACTTGAATTCCCCCAGCCCCCTCAAGATCAAAATCCTGCACTGTGTGAAATTCCTTCAGATCATGATTATAATCAACTCATTCTTCAACTATAGTGACCCTCTAAAATCCAGTGTGCCATAAAACCTGTGTAACCAATCACATGATGAACAGTGAATACACTCCTTAAGCACTTACGGACCACCCGCCGCAGTTTTACATCGGCTGCTTGAAGGAGGATATCATTGTTATGGCAGCATCTAGCTGCCATAACCCCGGTATCCTCTTCTTCAGCGGGCGGTCCGCTACAAGATAAAAGTGGTCTCTGCGGTGGATTTGCCGCAAGATCACTTTTATCGGCGGCGGGCGAGGGCCTCTTCCCTCCCAGCGTGCTCCGGTGCCCTCTGCCGCTTACCGGAGCCGTCGCCAGTGGCGGTGGCGATCGGGTCCTGTCACTTGCTGGGTATGGAGATGATTGAGGGGTAGATGGCCCCCCACCCGTCTCCATACCATTGCTGGTCGGAAGCGACGTCAAAACATCACTTCCGCCCAAAGCTCTTAAAGGGCCATTTTTTTTAAATTATTTTTTTAAATGACAAATTTTTTTACTGTAATTGCATTTTAGTGTAAATATGAGATGTGAGGTCTTTTTGACCCCAGATCTCTTATTTAAGAGGTCCTGTCATGCTTTTTTCTATTACAAGGGATGTTTACATTCCTTGTAATAGGAATAAAAGTGACAATTTTTTATTTTTTAAACAGTGTAAAAATAAAAAAAATGGTAAAATAAGAAAGAAAATTTTTTTTTTAAACGTGCCCCGTCCCGATGAGCTCGCGTGCAGAAGCGAACGCATACGCATACGTGAGTAGCGCCCACATATGAAAACTGTGTTCAAGCCACAGATGTGAGGTATCGCTGCAATCGGTAGAGCGAGAGCAATAATTCTAGTCCTAGACCTCCTCTGTACTTCAAAACATGCAACCTAAATGTCGCCTATTGAGATTTTTAAGTGTAAACGTTTGACGCTATTCCACGAGCGGGCGCAGTTTTGAAGCGTGACATGTTGGGTATTAATTTATTCAGCGTAACATTATCTTTCACAATATATAAAAAAAAATTCGGCTAACTTAACTGTTGTCTTATTTTTTAATTTAAGAAAAGTGTATTTTTTCCAAAAAAAAGACTGCTGCGCAAATACGGTGTGACAGAAAGTATTGCAATGACCGCCATTTTATTCTCTAAGGTGTAAGAAAAAAAAAGGTATAATGTTTGGGGGTTCTAAGTAGTTTTCTAGCAAAAAAACTGTTTTTAACTTGTAAACAAATCTCAGAAAGAGGATCGGTCCTTAAGTGGTTAATAAATCACTATAACCAGACCAAGGTGATCATCCAAAGCATGCTCTCCTATTCCTCTGGACACAGACACACCTTTGTGACCAAGCCAAAAGTAATTTCTATTAGGAAGGTCAGACAGACATGCTTGGATTTCTTTGCAGGTCAACCCAATTAGCTAATTCTTCAATCTGGTTCTTGTGTCACCTTTCCACCTTAACCGTGCTCACTGGGCAATCAATCAGCACCATCACCTCTATTCAGATAGCAATGATGGGCTTTAGGCTGGATACACACCTGTGCATTTTTAGTGCTTTTTGCATTTTACAGATCAGCACTACAGCCCATTTAACATGGTTTCCTATGAAACACGTTCTGTAGAGCAAACCTGCAAAATGCATTAAAAATGCCTAGATGTGAATCAGGCCTAAGGCCCCTTTCACACTTATACGACTTGTCCCACGATTTTGTACTGCAAAATCGTATGACAAGTCATTCTCCATGATTTTCAATGACTACCATTCATATTGGCATGACTTTAAGTCGTGCCGACTTGAAAGTAGTCCCTGCACTACTTTGGTCCAACTTCTATGCGAGTTGTACTCCATAGACCTCAATGTTAAACCCTCAAGTAGCATGCAAGTTGTGCCTGAATAATATAGACACGACTTCAGTACCACTTTGTAAGCACAAGCCTGACTCGCTGATCGGGAAAGGAAAACTTTTTTCCTTTCCCGATGAGCGACAGGCAGTGCTGTATGAATCCAGAGGGGGAACTCCACGCCAAGTTTTAAATGAAAAAACCGGCATGGGTTCCCCCCCAGGGGCATACCAGGCCCTTAGGTCTGGTATGGATCTAAGGGGAACCCCCTACGCCGAAAAATCGGCGTGGGGTCCCCCCCAAAATCCATACCAGACCCTCATCCGAGCACGCAGCCCGGCCGGTCAGGAATGGGGGTGGGGACGAGCTAGCGGCCCCCCCCCTCCTGGACCGTACCAGGCCGCATGCCCTCAACATGGGGGGTGGGTGCTTTAGGGCATGGGGGGCACCCTGCGGATTTTGGGGGGACCCCCACGCCGATTTTTCGGCGTAGGGGGTCCCTCTTACAATTCATACCAGACCTAAGGGCCTGGTATGTCCCTGGGGGGGAACCCACGCCAGTTTTTTTATTTAAAACTTGGCGTGGAGTTTCCCCTTATGATTCATACCAACTACTGTATGTTTTAATTTGTTAATGCCAAAAACGTGGCAAAGTAGTACTGCTCCCAAATCGCGGTAAAATCGCGGTAAAATAGCGGCAAAATCGCAGTAAAATCGTGCGACTTTGAAGTCGTATAAGAAGAATTTTCCAGGTGTGATCAATTATACAAGCCTGTCCCACTTAGCTAATATGATTTCGTTTAGGTCTGGACAAAAGGGTGTGTGTGTGTCCAGAGGAGTGATTAAACGAGGAGTGTATTCACTGCACATGATGGGAATTGTTATACATGGAGAAGAGAATTTCATGGTTTTTGGGACACAAAGTTTTAAAGGATGAATGTATTTGAATACGAAGGATGTGAACAAAGAATGAATTTTAATCTCAATCTGAAGGACTTTCACAAATGTTATGACATTATATCATTGTATTAACCACCTGACATCCAGAAGATTTACCCCCCCTTAATGACCAGGCCATTTTTGCGATATGGCACTGCGTTACTGTAACTGATGATTGCGTGGTCATGAAAGGCTTACATAAATGAAATGTATGTCCTTTTTTCCCCACAAATAGAGCTTTCTTTTGGTGGTATTTGATCACTTCTGTGGTTTTTTATGTTTGGGCTATAAATAAAAACAGACCGACAAGTTTGAAAAAAAAAAAGCCAGTAACAAAATTTAAAAAATCTAATTTTGGCCAATATGTATTCTGCTACATATTTTTGGTAAAAATCCCAAAAAGCTTATATTGATTGGTTTGCGCAAAAGTTATAGCATCTACAAACTATGGGATATATACTAGAATTAGTATTTAATCAGCGACTTATAGTGGGACTGCGATATTGCAGCAGACTATCGGACACTAATGCCGCGTACACACGAGCGGACTTTACGACGGACTTTCTGAATGAACGGACTTGCCTACACACAATCCACCAAAGTCCGTCAAATTCGTACGTGATGACGTATGACCAGACTAAAATGAGGAAGTTCATAGCCAGTAGCCAATAGCTGCCCTAGCGTGGCTTTCTGTCTGTCGAACAAGCATACAGACGAGCGGACTTTTCGACCGGACTCGAGTTCGACGGATAGATTTAAAACATGTTTCAAATCTAAGTCTGTCCAACTTTTGAGCAAACAAAGTCCGCTGGAGCCCACACACGAATTGACCAACAAAATCCCGTCCGCCGGGCAAAGTCTGCCGTAAAGTCCGCTCGTGTGTACGCGGCATTAGGCTACTTTCACATTGCAGTGCCCGGCTGTTAGTGCTAAAGCACAGCTCGTTTTTGCGGCACTTTTTTGGCCACTGGAGGGGACCTTTTTACCTTAAAACAAAAAGTAAAAAGTCCAGTTTTGCGGCACTTTGGAAGCACTGCCCATTCATTTTAATGGGCAGTGCGTTTTGGGAGTGCTAAATACAGCGCTCCCAAACCACCCCAAAGATGCTGCTTGCAGGACTTTTCATAATGTCCCACAAGTGCACGTCTAACTGACACTTTTGAAACTTTTTGGGAACCAGTGTCACTAACACAGTGATCAGTGCTAAAAATATGCGCTGTCACTGTACTAATGACACTGGCTGGGAAGGGGTTAAACAGCTAGGGTGATCAAAGGCTTAAATGTGTGCTTAGCCAGTGTTTTGGTGTACACCAGGGGTCTCAAACTGGCGGCCCTCCAGCAGTTGCAAAACTACAAGTCCCATAATGCCTCTGCCTGTGGGAGTCATGCTTGTAACTGTCAGTCTTGCAATGCCTCATGGGACTTGTAGTTTCACAACAACTGGGGAGCTGCCAGTTTGAGACCCCTGGTGTACACTGTGTGCTGCTTTTACTAAGGGAAGTGATGGATATTATTCTATGCTTTGTGGGGAAAGAAGATCTATCACTTCTCCACTGACAGGACAGAGCTCTGCCTTGTTTACATAGGTAGGGCTCTGTCCTGTGTGTCTTACCAACACCTAAATCCGATTGAGCATGCATTTCACATGCTGAAGTCAAAACTGAAGGGAAAATGGCCCAAGAACAAGCAGGAACTGAAGACAGTTGCAGTAGAGGCCTGGCAGAGCATCACCAGGGATGAAACCCAGCGTCTGGTGATGTCTATGCGTTCCAGACTTCAGGCTGTAATTGACTGCAAAGGATTTGCAACCAAGTATTAAAAAGTGAAAGTTTGATGGATGATTGTTAATCTGTCCCATTACTATTGGTTCCTTAAAAAGTGGGAGGCATATATACAAACTGTTGTAATTCTTACACCGTTCACCTGATTTGGATGTAAATAACCTCAAATTAAAGCTGAAAGTCTGCAGTTAAAGCACATCTTGTTCGTTTTATTTCAAATCCATTGTGGTGGTGTATAGAGCCAAAAAGATTAGAATTGTGTCGATGTCCCAATATTTATGGACTTGACTGTATTTCTATACTTTCATTCCTCTCAGTGCAGGTTTCTGAGAGGACTGGAGGTATAGTGGGGTTGGAGATCCCAGCTGATGAGGAGCAAGGAGAGGTCCGCCTCGTTCTTTGGTGTGGGTCTTTTAAGTGCTGTTGCCAACAGACTGCATGGGAGGTCGTCATATGTCTGGTCAAGCATGTGGTGCCCAAGCGGCTGCTGTTTTGGCCACGCTTGATACGCTTCAGACATTTGTTGCAAACAGCAACGGTGTGATCTGCTGCACACGTGTCAAAAAAGGCCCGCATCAAAGAACTTTTCAAAATATCCAGGGAGTCAGCAGTGCCCTGCACCTGCTTAGCTCTGCAGTGTGATGCTATAGGTAGCTGCCCCCTGGAGGGTATCCTGCCTCAGAGATGTGCCTCCTCCTCCACCTCCTCTCTTTTACCAGGCACCCAAGTAGAGTCAGTGACCTCATCATCCCCTCCCTACTCGCCACTGGAGCAAACTTGGTAGTATATTGCAGCTGGGGGAACATGACTGCCAGTTTCTTGACCTTCTTGGGCACCCCCTCTCTCTAGGCTCACGTTACTCCCTTCCTCAACCTGGGTACCATCATTAGAGCCTTCAAATCGCTGCGCATTCTCCTGCAGCATGTACCCGTGTCCATGACCAGCACTGTCGACTGTAGACACAGAGCCTGCTTGCCCTCTTTTAGTGGCCTGTGAGCGTCTGCCTCTCCTTGGTGGCCTTCCGGACATGCTGTAAATTTTGTTTAGCAAAACCACACTACACTGTATTGTGTACACCAACAGAAAAGTAGTAGCAACTGCACTAGGGGTGCATGGTACTGTGTACACCAACAGAAGTGTAATAACTATGGGTGTACTATATGTATTGTGTACTTTGTACACCACCAGAAAAGTAGTAGCAACTGCACTATGGGTGCACGGTACTGTGTACACCAACAGAAGTGTAATAACAACTATGTGTGCACTGTATGTATTGTGTACACCACCAGAAAAGTAGTAACAACTGCACTAGGGGTGAACGGTATTGTGTACACCACCAGAAGTCTAATAGCAACTATGGGTGCACTGCATGTATTGTGCACTGTGTACACCACCAGAAAAGTAGTAGCAACTGCACTAGGGGTTCACTGTATTGTGTACACCACCAGAAGTCTAATAGCAACTATGGGTGCACTGCATGTATTGTGTACTGTGTACACCACCAGAAAAGTAGTAGCAACTGCACTATGGATGCACGGTACTGTGTACACCAACAGAAGTGTAATAACAACTATGGGTGTACTGTACGGATTGTGTACCGTGTACACCACTAGAAAAGTAGCAGCAACTGCACTATGGGTGCACGGTACTGTGTACACCAACAGGAGTGTAATAACAAAAATGGGTGCACTGTATGTATTGTTTACACCACCAGAAAAGTAGTAGAAACTGCACTAGGGGTGAACGGTATTGTGAAAACCACCAGAAGTCTAATAGCAACTATGGGTGCACTGTATGTATTGTGTACACCACCAGAAAAGTAGTAGCAACTGCACTAGGGGTGCACGGTACTGTGAAAACCAACAGAAGTGTAATAACAACTATGGGTGCACTGTATGTATTGTGTACACCACCAGAAAAGTAGTAGCAACTGCACTAGGGGTGAACGGTATTGTGTACACCACCAGAAGTCTAATAGCAACTACGGGTGCACTGTATGTATTCAGTACTTTGTACACCACCAGAAAAGTAGTAGCAAGTGCACTATGGGTGCACGGTACTGTGTACTGTGTACACTGCCTGAACTATATTAGAAAAAGTACACCAGCAATGGCCTGCAGTCAGATATAGTATATATATATATATATATATATATATATATATATATATATGACACTGGCTGTATATATATATATTAAATACACTGCAGCTAACTGAATAACCTGCCTGCTGTATATTAGAAAAGTACACCAGGAGTGGCCTGCAGTCACATACAGCTAAACTGGATGCAGTGGATATATATAATATATATGAGACTGTCTGTATATATATATATATATTAAATACACTGCAGCTGGGGGCGCATGCGCGGCGCGATGCGGGAAGGACGCGAGTAACCACAGCTCCGTCTGACCCGGCCAGAGCGGGCTGAATAACCAGAGCCAGACAAACACTACGCCGCCGAAAACACTCCTTACCCCTCGGGGAACCCTCCGTGCATGCCGGTAAGAAGAACAGGGCATTTTTGCCGTTCACAACACCACTTAACCCACTATCCTCTGAACGCTGCAGGCAAGCAGGCCAGGAAGATGTCCCAAGATGGCGCCGGCGCCGTCACACACGCGGCTGCAATGAAACAGCTCTCTAATCCATCCATCCACCCTCTCAACAATGGGAACTGTGAGTACTCATCTCCATTATCTAAAGCTGATTTGGATGCCAGCCTTACCACAATTTTTTATGGTAAATAAAATAGAGAGTGAAGTGCATAAAGCCACTACGGCCCTCTCAGGAAATAGCCAACATAGGAAATCGCACTGACATACTAGAAACCAAACACGATGAACTTTCACTTGCTCATAATGATTTAAGAAAGGACTATGAATCTTTGGCAGATAGCTTTGTCTTTATGCAAGCACAAGTGGAAGATTTGGATAATAGGAACAGACGCCACAATATCAGACTGCGAGGTGTCCCTGAAACAGTCACTGATCTGATACAAGCGGTTTCCAAGATCTTCCATAATCTTCTCCCTGACAAACCAATGTCAGCATTCACATGCGACCGTATACACAGAGCCCTTCGCCAGAAACCCCCACCTGACAAACCACCTAGAGATATTATCATGTGCATGAAGGATTTTCTTATCAAAGAGGAAATCATGCGTGCTTCCAGAACCTCCCCAAACATTGCTTTTGAGGGCAACAGGCTACAAATCTACCCTGACATCTCCTCAGCCACTCTGGATAGAAGACACAGAATGAAGGAAGTCACAAACATCCTACAAACAGCTCGTATAAGATACAGATGGGGATTTCCTTTCAAGCTTACAATCCCTGGCTCTACATACACCGTGTATAATGTAATTGAAGGCAAAGAACTGCTAGTCAAACTGGGCCTACTTGATCCAGAACCACCGAACAGATATCCATCCAAGACCCTCCCCAATCTGGTCGACTCCGTCTTCCAGACGCAATACAGCTGAACAGAGAAGATGGCGTCAACCTTTCCAGAACCAAGCCACTTGATCACCTCAATTAATTGACGTCCCTTTCCACACTAGGCTCCATTTGTTTTGATGTCCTTTCAGGATTGAATTTTGGTTCTGCTTTACTATTCCCTATTTGAATGGATCATTTTGAGCACAGTTCTACTCATCACTTTGCTAACATTTGAACTTCCCCCACATTTGGAACTTGGACATCATCGGGATCCCTAAAAATTGAATGGAGGAACAAACTTTCCACAACTCTATCTCAAACCCTCTCCTTCCCCTACTCCTTCCTTTTCCCTCCTCCCTTCCCTCCTTTTCCCCTCCTCCCATCCCCTAAATTTTGCCTCTCCCCTCCCTTTTTATTTTTTTATCACCAAATGGTATATATGTAGCTAAAGTGAGTTTTTAACAGTGCTTAGGATGGTAACTCTTAAATGGGTGAATTTGGGGTCTGTTAAAAACAAGATATAATCTCCTTGTCTTTCAACCCCCAAAGATAGAGGGTATCTACCTCTGCTGTTACATTTACCCCTCTGGTTGGTATTTAATTGTTTTTGTTCCAGTTTATTCAAATAGCCTGCTAAGTCCGTCGTCGCTGGATTGTCTCCCCACCTGTCTATGCGGTTAACTGCTGCATCCTTAATTTGGAGGATGGCGCACTTGATGGCATTCGCAGGATCAGGACACGTTTGTCTTCTGATTTAAGTTTAAAATTTTGTGACAAGATATTTCTTGTCCCTTTGTTTTTGTTATTTTTCATTACAGTATTTACCAATTTCGCTTTTATGGTCGATACTTTTTTTAGATTAAAAAATGGAAGTTACAGTAACACTGTTCAATCTCATCTAATGATCCAATGTTATATGCTTTTTTGTTTCAAATACTCATGTTTTAAACTTGGTACACATTCGACTATAATTTCTCTACCAATATGGTATAAGGTGTCACTCCCATTTCGAGTGCTAAGCTTTAACCTTCCCTTATACTCTCATATGTTTTTCATTTACTTTCCACTATGTGTAATTAGTATTGTCTTTTTTCATAAACAGATCCCCCTACAAATTATCAATGGTACTTAAAGTAATATCTCATAATGTCCATGGCTTCAATACACCCCACAAAAGGAAAAAGGCCTTCCAACATTACAAAAGAATTGGCGCAGATATTATCCTATTACAGGAAACTCATTTCTCTTCCTCTAGACATTCAAACTATTTTGACAACACATACAACCAATTTTATTATACTACATACCACAATAAAACCCGTGGAGTTGCTATCTTTATACATAACACTATTATTTTTGACTCACAACATATTTATAAAGATCCAGATCCATTCTTCCTTTTTCCAGAGCTTTTTTGAATCTCTGGAAAAACTTAGCTCTCCCCATCTGATTGTAGGTGGTGACTTTAATCTAACAGCACACCCAGCTCTAGACAGAAGCAAAATCTCCCCATCCACCAAAGCTTTCCCTAAATCTTTAAACCGCTCCCTTAATAAATTTCAACTTATTGACTCCTGGAGGGCGCATAACATAGGTGCAAAAGTTTACACACATTACTCACACCCTCATGACGTCTACGCTAGACTAGATTACATTTACTGCACGCCTATTCTATTAGCTAACTCCTCTAAAGCTATAATACATCCATGCCCATGGTCAGACCATGACATTACATTTTTTGAAACTTCACACGTAGGTCTCAAACTCTCCCCCTACAACTAGAGATTAAACGATACAATCCTAACAGATGCCTCATTGACACAGGCCATTACAACACATATTGAGAATTATTTTTCTGACAACGTCAATGATGAAACTCCTCCCACTATGATTTGGGTGGCACATAAAGCAGTCTTAAGAGGCCATTTAATTAGCCTTGCTGCAAACAGAAACAGAGACTCACAGACATCAAATGCCTTACCAAAGAACTTAACGACTTATACCATAAGCTACAAGTAACTCCTTCATCAGAAATTACCAAACAAATACAGGACAAGCGTAAAGCTTTGGATGTTATTCTTTCAGCAAACACAGAGAAATCATTAAGATTTTCCAAGGCTAAATTCCTATTACATAGCAACTCTCCCTCATCCATGTTTGCCAAAAAACTTAATCATGAACACAAATCCCCACATACATATAAACTCAGGGACCCCAAAGGTAATATGATCACACACCCTCAAGAAGTACTTAAAATATTCTCCACATTTTATAAAGACCTCCTCTCAAGCCCTCAACCTCCTACAGACCAGTCATCTAGACTTTGGATAGATGACATCCGTCTACCCTCTCTCACCCCACAGCAAATAGAGTTGTTGAACGCCCCCTGTACAGAAGTGGAACTGACCCGAATTATAAAAACCCTTAAAACCTCCACAGCCCCAGGCCCAGATGGTTTTTCATCTTCATATTATAAAAAATTTGCCCCCCTCCTAACCCCTCATTTGACTAACCTTTTTAATCACATTCTTAATGGGGGACAATTTCCCAATGAGATGCTTCTAGCTAATCTTTCCCTAATTTCTAAACCGCTTAAAGATCACTCCCTTCCTCAAAATTTTCGACCTATATCAGTTTTAAACAATGACCTCAAAATCTTTGGAAGACTACTTGCTGACAGACTGGCAAAAGTTATCACAAATCTAATTCACATTGATCAAACCGGTTTTACCCCTGGAAGACAAATTGTTGATAATGTTAGACTGGTCACTAATATTATCCAAGACGCAAATCTTCACTCGCTTAAGCTTTGCCTCTTAAGTCTGGATATTCATAAGGCGTTTGACAGCGTTAGCTGATCATACCTTAACTTTATACTACCCAAATTTGGGATATCAGATAAATTCTTGCAGGGATTCAACGCCCTTTATCATAATCCCCAAACTAGAATAAAAATCCCAGGTCACAACTCAGAATTTTTTCCCCTTAGTAGAGGAACTAGACAGGGTTGCCCCCTTTCCCCACTCTTATTTGCCCTTGCTATCGAACCATTAGCGCATAAAATTAGAAATAACTATGATATAAAAGGATAAACTAAAGGGGAATACGAATTTAAACTCAGTTTATACGCTGACAATACTCTTGTATTCCTTACAGAACCTATTACCTCTATCCCATCCCTCCTTAAGGAACTGAAACTTTCACAACATCTCTGGCCTCAAAATAAATTTGAATAAATGTTCTGCCATGCCAATTAACCTTTCTCAAAGCACACAAAACTTATTATCGAGCAATTTTCCATTCATATGGTGCCCTAATTCATTTAAATACCTTGGAGTCTCTATTACCCCAACACATAATCAGTTATATAAATCTAATTACATCCCTCTCTTTTCCAACATTAACACTATACTCAACTCCTGGTCTTCATTTCATATCTCGTTCCTAGGTAGAATATGTGCCATCAAAATGACAATCCTACCCAAACTTTTATATTTTTTTCGCACCCTACCAATTAACATCCCAAAATCCAAATTATTCTCTATACAAAGAAATATTAACAAATTTATATGGGCAGGTAAAAAGCCCAGATGCAGCTATGCCCTGATGCATAGACCCCAGTCTGTGGGAGGTTTGGGTCTTCCCAACATTTGGTTATATTACCTTGCTGCTAGACTAACCCAGCTTTCCCAATGGTTCACCCCTATACACGAAACCCCTTGGAAAAAATTTGAAATCACCTCTAAACCACTGTATCTACAAGAAATATTATGGTCTAACATCACATCATATAGTAAACTTTCCAAATTAATTATAGTTGCCCAATTTCTCCAACTTTGGAATAAACACAAAGACACCTTCAAACTTTCCTCTAACATCCCACCCTTAGCATCCGTTTTAGGCGACCCCAGATTTCCACACGCATATAATAACGAAAGACCCTTCTTAAACTGGATTAACAAAAATCTCACTACACTTAGATCCCTACAACTAAAATGGAACTTCACCCCATTCCCCTCACTACAATCTATACATGGTCTCCCTTTCTCAGAACTTCACCATTACCAACTAATTAGGAGATTCTATGCTGAGTGTTTTGCACTTTCAACAAACCCCTCCAATACAGTGTTTGAACAGATCTGTATCTCCTTTTCTAGAGACAGAGGTTTGATTTCAAAACTATATAATTTCCTAAACAGTGTTGGAGTCCTGGAAAAATCCTCACAGATGATTAAATGGGAGTCAGATTTGGGCATCACATTCAGCATTGAAGACTGGATGTCTATGTCAACTAATCTATGTAAGAGTAACAAATCCATATCATTCAGAGAAACCCCAATTAAAGTATTCTCAAGATGGTACTTAACCCCAGTGAAATTACATTCATACTACCCTTCGGTGTCTCCAGATTGTTTTAGAGGTTGTTCTGTACCTGGAACATTCTTACACATATTCTGGTCCTGTTCTCACCTAGACCTAATATGGCGTAAAGCCTTTGAAATTATTGAATCTTCCTCTAAACAAAAAATCATACCTACACCACAAATTTGTTTATTATTTGCTAATATCCCGAATGTCCCCCTTCCATGTACCAGATTAATTCACTCTCTATGCAGCTCTATTCTCTGGATGATTGCTTACAACTGGAAATCCAACAATCTCCCATGGCAACAAGTTGTTTCTAGAATGGAATCAATCAAACTTGCAGAATGGATATACCACACCCTCAATGATTCTATGCATATACACAAAAATAAATGGTCTTTTTGGATTACAGATTAGCACTTATATATTTTTGCTCACTTATTTTTTATATATGACTTTTGTACCTACAAGTTAATGTATACATAGTCTTCATAATCACATGTTTCTACCGTGAAATTATGGTCTGGAAATGTATTTCAGTCTCCTACTTTAATAATAACTCTGTAACATTGCGACATACTCTGTTAACACTCCTATTTTTTCTGTATTTCTGTGACACTCCTAAATAAAACTTTTGTAAACAAAAAATAAATACACTGCAGCTAACTGAATAACCTGCCTGCTCAATCTAAATGACACTCTCTCTCCATCCACACCAACAACACACTACGCGGGGCCTTCGTGCAGGCAGCCTTATATAGTGTGGGGCATGGACTTAGTCCCCCCGAGCCATGATTGGCCAAAGGCACCCTGCCTTTGGCCAATTATGGCTCTCTTAGCTGAGGGTGCTGAGATTGGCTAAAGCATGCAGGTCATGGTGCATGCTTTGGCCAATCATCATACAGCAATGCACTGCGCTCCAGCAGTGCATTATGGGGCGTTGCACTCGAATTTGGCACGAACGCCCCATAATGTTCGGTTTTCGACAAACGGGCAAACAGCCAACGTTAGAGTGGAACTCATGTTTGACCCGAACATAAAGCTCATCCCTAGTAATAATAGAAATAATGCGCTTCAATCATACTAACCATGGTGCCGTGATGATTGAAGCACCAACACCAGCCATTGCCCCTCCCAAGATTAGACTCTGGGTCTGCCCCTGGTGGGGACGGGATGAGTTCTGAGACTTTCCCCTTGTAACGGTGGTCAAGGAGGGTTGCCAACCAATAGTGATCCTTCTACTTGATGCCACTTATTTTTGGGTCCTTTCGCAGGCTTTGTAGCATGAGGGAGCCTATGCACCGCAAGTTTGCGGAGGCATGAAAAGCAGACCACTCATGGCTACTGAGGATTACAGTATTTGGAACTGCCTCCTCCCAGCCATGTACTGCTCCCAAGGGTTCTGGGGATGGAAAGCCATCACTTAAGGTTTGATGTATGTCTTTCTCTGCTTCAATGCCTCCAAAACTGCCAGAATCCCCTTCCTCCCCCCATCCACTTTTTGTGTTCTGTGGCATAGGAATTATGGGGGGTTGATTTACTAAAACTGAAGAGTGCAAAATGTGGTGCAGGTGTGCATAAAAGCCAATCAGCTTCCAGATTTTTTTTTTGTTAAAACTGAACTTAACAAGCTAATTGGCTACAATGCACAGCTGCACCAGACTTTGCACTCTCCAGTTTTAGTAAATCAACCCCATGGTGTCTGCATAAAGTGGGCCTTGAGAGGAAAGGAAGTCCTCTTCTTCCCGCTGTTCTGCCTTGAGTGCAATGGCCATAATGCCACGCAGAGTCTGCTCCAGCAGGAACACAACAGGGATTGTGTCACTAATGTACGCATTGTCTCGGCTCACCTTCCTTGTCTCCTCCTCAAATGGTGACATTACAGTGCATGCATCCTTTATCAGCAGCCATTGGTGTGGGTAAAAAAAGCTGAGCTGGCCTGAGCATGTTGTTGTGCTATACTCACACAGGTACTTGTTGATGGCACTCGGCTGCATGTGCAGCCGCTGCAGCATTGCCAAAGTAGATTTCCACCTGGTGGGCATGTCACAAATCAGGCGGTTTACAGGCAGGAAGAATTCCCGCTGAATTTCAGCCAACTGAGCACTGGCTGTGTATTACCAGTCCTGCATTCTTCTGAGTTGCAAGCAGAGTTATCCAGTGTGCTGTGAATGAAATATATCGTCCCTGACCATGCTTGCTGGACCATGTGTCAGCAGTAATGTGGACTTTGAGGCTGACTGCCTTGCCCAACAATGCCACAACATTGCCTTCCACATGATGGTACAGAGCTGGAATGGCCTTGCGTGAAAAGAAATAGCGACTGGGAACCTGCCATTGTGGTACAGTTAATTCTGCAAATTCATGGAAGGGGCAGAATCCACCAGACGGAAAGGCAGAAGTTGTAAAGCCAGCAGCTGACAAGCTTGCATTTAGGCGCTGGGCATGTGGATGGCAGTGACTGTATTTTTTTTCACTGCAGCAGATGGGGCAGTGAAATTTACAGGTTATAGTCTACAGCTGGTAGTGTGCTACTGGCAGATGTGCTGCAAGGACCTGGGACACCCTTCCCTGTACCATCATTCCTGTCAGTGGAGTTGGCTGAGAGGTCATGAGGTATAGCGGGGGGTAGACTAAGGTGAGAAAGGAGGAGGAACAGAATTGCGTCCCTTTTGTGTGGCCTTCAGGTGCTCTTGCCAATGGGCTGAGTGGTGAGAGGTTAAATGCCTTCTCAAGCATGTGGTACCCAAATAGCTGGTGTTTTTGCCACACTTGATGTGCTTGAGATAAAGTTTGCAAATTGCAACAGTACTATCGGCTGCACATGTGCTAAAAAAGGCCCAGACAACTGAGCAATGGGAAGTGGGTGAGAGATAACAGCTCCACAATGTGATGGAAGAGGGTGGCTGTGACCTCATCATCATCATCTCCTCAATCCTTATTATCACTGAAAAGAACTTGGCAATACACTGCGGCTAGGGGAACATGACTGCCAATTTTTGTACCAGTGTTCTCCCCTCTCTGTAGACTCGTGTTTCTACCTTCCTCAACCTCAGAACCAACATCTGAATCAAGTAATGGCTGTGCATCATCAAGAAGCAAGTGGATGATGCTGTGTTTAAATAATTAAGCTGACTCCTCCATGCCTAATGATGGGGCTATGGCAGGAATAGCTGTGGACAAGGAGGTAGCATAAGTCACTCTGGCAGCTGCAGTAGACTGCACAATAGTCTCTGTTTGGGTGACGGAGGATGAGGTGGTTGAAGATGGTTTAGAAAGCCAGTCCACCACCTCCTCTGCATGCTGTGGCTGGATACCACAGGCAACATCACTAAAAAGGGGAATGATGCCCTGCCTGAGGACTGACCAAGTCCACCCTTGCCTGTGAACACATACACTGCTTGCCCCCTCACAGTGCCTTGGAAACGTCTGCCTCTCCTTGTTGGCCTCCCAGACATGATGGGGGGGCTTATTAACAAAATTTAATAAAGATGTGGAGTACGTGGATGCACTTTAATCAATGGAAAGTGGTGTTTGGTGCACTTTAACCTGAGTACTCACTACACAGACACTCCATTGACACACTGCAATGTACTGCGTTAAACATGTAGTAATGCACTGAAATATGCTGCATTAAACCTGCAGTAAAGCACTGAAATATACTGCGTTAAGCGTGCACTAACGCACAGAAATATACTGCGTTAAATGTGCAGTAACACACAGAAATATACTGCGTTAAAAGTGTAATAACGCACAGAAATATACTGCACTAAATGTGCACTAACGCACTGAAATATACTGCGTAAATGTGCAGTAAGGCCTGATTCACACTTATGCAGGTTGCAGTTTGCATTTGCCAGGTGCATTTTGCATTTTTCAATACACGTTTTTGATCCATGGAAGTCTATGGAACCAAAAACCAGACAAAAGTCCCTGGCCCTTTCCATAAAATACACAGAAGTGAACTACATCCATAGGAAACCATGTTAAATGGACTGTACTGTATTTCTGCAAAACTGAAAATGCACTAAAAAATGCATAGGTGTAAACCAGGCCATATGCACTGAAATATACTGCGTTAAACATGCACTAATGCACTGAAATATACTGCGTTAAACGCAGTGGCGGCTGGTGCTCAAAATATTTGGGAGGCCATAAACAAACTGAAAAATGTAACTATTAGTAATGTAGGGATGTAAATAGCCATTTATCAGGTGATTATATATCATTACTGCTGGATAAAAACTGTGCCCATCATATGCAGCCTCACTGTGCCCGTCAATTTCAGCCTCACTGTGCCCGTCAATTGCAGCCTCACTTTGCCGATTATGAGGGGGTTCCCACCACCCCTGTGCTGAGTCTCTGGGTCTGTACACCTAATGTACCTGTTATGAGGGGTTAACTTTGTTTATTGAAAAATCTTACAAACAACTACTTATATACAATAAAACCATAATAAATAAATAAAACATATTTACAAAATAATTGAATATGACTATACAAAACAAAAAAAAAGAACATAATAAATGGTGCAAAACAAATTGCACACAACATAATCCCTACGAGAGAGCCAGACTAAGAAACATCACCGTCACCATGCATGTAGCCTTTTAAGTTGCCCCTCACATATAGTTTTCTATGAAAGGCAAGCCAAGCCTGATCCCTAAACTTTATTGGTATTCTCTATAAATTAATCAATCACAAACCCACCCCCAAAACTAGGCTTGGGCAATCCCTTAAGGTCAGTGACTCGCGAAAAGCAGAGCTCATGATCCACTTCTCAAGAAGTTTCCTTGCAAGAGATCTGACTTCTGCTGTTACTTGCCACTGCCGATTTCAAACACGGGGCAACATAAGCCAGGAGCTTATCATGCTTGACCCTCAGGCTTTTCACTGGCCCACCATTTTCCCAGTCTCTCAGAAAGGGCCTAAACCAGGACTGAAAAATACCAACCCGCCCAGGCTATCTCTCTGCCAGCATGTTACCAAGATTGTACTTCACAAACATCAGAGAGAAAAAGACTACAGGTTTGATCATCTCTAGACCATCCTCCCACCTAGGAAGGTAAGTCACATTCCTTTTGACAAGGCTTATTTTGTTCCCCCATAACAGCTGGAAGAAAACAACTATAGACCCTGGTATAGAGAGAAACTGGCAAAACGCAAACAAAACTGACATACAGAAAAATTGGAATCAGGTAAGTCTTGATCAGATCAACCTTTTCCCTAAAGGAAAGCCGCCAACCTTTCCAGCTTGCCACCTTGGCATCAACATTCTCACTGTTCATCCAATTTTTTAATGACCATAGTCACCTGGGCCAAATTCAATGCCTAGAACTCAAATTTTTTGTTGGGGCTCCGGGAAGTCATCCGGTAGAACAAAGCTCTCACCTTCCATGCCCATCCAGAAAGCTTCACATTTGTCTTGGTTGACCTTTGAACCTAATGCCTCTGTATACTGCCTTGTCACTGAGACCACCTCCTGCGCCTCCCCAGTCCCAGAGACAAATACAGAAACATCATCAGCATAGGCCACAACCTCCAAAGGCTCACCGGTGATGCCTAAAGGTACCCCACACAATGGTCCACTCTCTAGCCTTCTAATGAAGGGGTCAAATTGCAAACACATATAGCAGAGGACTCAATGGGCACCCCTGGCACACACCCAAGCCGACCACAAAGGGCTGCCCAACCGAACCATTAACTAGAGGAATACTTTCAGCCCCTTTGTACAAAATATTGAGCCAATCAATGAAACCCCCTTCCAGGCCATATTTGCTAAGAAGAAGCCATAAGTACTCATGTTTAACCCGATCAAAGACCTTAGCCTGATCCAATGTCAGTAAAAATGTACCCCAACCAGCAGCCCTACAACGCTCCAAGGCCTCCAGGACAGCTAACACTGCTGAGAAAGTGTTTCTACCCTGGACCTTGCAGTGCTGGTGGTGGGATAACAAACTGCCTGCCACTGGTGATAATCACCAGAAAAAAATGTTTGTCAGTGTAGCACTGACCCCCTAGGGAGCTGCTGGTAATTGTTTGGGCCTGCACTCTGCCTCTCAACCCCAGGAAATTTGTCTCAACCCCCTAGGCACAACTGTATAGTTATGTTAGTGTGATACACAAACACAGTAAACAACCCAGCAATAGTACTATATATATTGTACCTTTACCGTTACCTGGGCATCTATCACTCCGCCTGCTATGAATAGACAACGTCCCACACCATTTGTACTTTAACCACACAGTAAGTTTTTACTGGAAACTGGTTCAGGATATAAAATACAATTCTGATACACAAAGTTAAAACAAAAATAATGAGGGTGCATGTAAATATTAAGACTCAAAGATCACCTGAGTAACGCATGTGGGCGTGTCTCAAAGTGGGACTGATGCTCAGGGTGGTAAAACATTGACACTGGGCACCTTCCCACTCCCGATGCAGCCACACAAACACACTCCTAACCTGTAGTCCCAGAGTGTGTGTAAGAGAAGCGCTTGATAGTGAATGGTAAAGTCTTTGATCTTCTTTCTTCAGCTAGCTTTATTATACTGCAGTATTTGTAATCCAGTGAGTAAACAAATGTGTAGCGTCCAAAGAAAAAACAACATCCTTGTCCGATCAAGGTTCCTTCCTTCCAGGAGATCGGCATAGTATGACCTGACAACCTCCAGGATATCTGACCTAGACTTCGTCAAAGAGCCCGTACTGTCCCTCAGGCCAATGACCGTCTTAACTGCTACGCTCTGTTTACAGTTCTGGTGAGGGTCAGGTGAGTGGTATTTCCCGTAATACCTCTCCTGAACCAAAGAGGCATGCCGGTCATATTGATGTTTTCTAAGGAAGAGCTTCACCTCAGAGATCGCCCCAGAATCTCCTCCATTCGAAACAAGGCGGTCAAGTTTACTCCGCAAATGCTGGTAGGTGATATAGTCTGTTTGCCACCGACTAAAAATACCCATAGTTTCTTAAAAGAAAATATCAGTAACATAGGACCTTTATGAAAATATAATCAGTTATATCAATCAAAAATGATTTGACAGCTTCTTGAAATTGAGAACTCAGTTCAAATGTCAACATCTGTAAGTTATTAACTCAAAAGACCTCACACACACTATATTACAGGGAATTTCATAACCTCAGTTATTTTTTTTAAACCAAATTTAAATTTAGATATAAAGAATATAACATAAATCCAAGCAGTCCCTTAGGGGGTCGTCCTTCACTTAAAATAATAATAAAAAAAGACCACCATAAGGTAACTCTATCAGACTCAAAAAAAATGTATTTGGGAACAATGTTGCATGACAGAGTAATTGTCAGCCAAACTATCACACTACTGCAACCTGAAAAATAGAATAGCCTGGACAGAAAGGGGGTGTCACATACCAGTCCAGAAGGGGTTAAATAAGGTGAATGCATTAAATATGCAGCTGAATAATATATTTTAAAAGTTTTACAATTTCTTGTGTATATAATTGATACCCACCTTAACCTCTTCACACCAGCCGCACACATATATGCGGCCTCAGATAAGCGGCCCTGTGTAAACCACTTACCGTGCTGAGAACTGAGCTCCCTGCACAGTAGCTGGCGGTTACCGGAAAGCCCCCAATGCATACTAGCGATTGGGAGTTTTCCGATCATGTGACTGCTGTGACAGCCAATCACAGCAGTCACATGACCTGAATGCCCGCCTCTGCCTCCCGGCTTTTAGAACCTTTAAAAGGCTGGAAGGTGGTTGGCGGGAAGGGATAAAGAACAATCTCCTCTCTCTGGCATTAAGCTGCATAAACAAGTGCTGTTCTCTGGGTAGAAGCACTGGGCCAGCATACCTTTGCTTAGTCACGCCTAGAACTCTGCAATCAGTCATCATGAGTGTTGCTAATTTGCGATCTTTACCTCTGACCAGGGAGAATGCTGGACCTCTGCAGAGATCACTGCTTCACACAGAGAGCAAAGGTTCTGATGTGGCTGCTCCTATGTTAGAAAAAAGCTTCTGTTTATCACATTTCCTATTATGTTTTAGGAAAATGTATATGTTTTGTACTTATTTTCTCTTTATTATTGTCAGGATTTAAAAAGTATATATATATTATTTTTTCCCGTTGTAGTCAGTTATATTTGAAATAGGGAATTTTCACTGTCTGTAATCTTCTATCCAAGCAGCAGGTGGAGATCTAGTTGTCTTTTTAGGTCATCAAAATGTTACTAAACCCACAACAGTATATTCAGTAAAGCATGCTTGTTATACTCACTGAGGAACCTAACCTCTGCATTGTGTAAAAAAGCTGTGTGATCCTGTCTTCTCTGATTTTCCCCTCTTCCACATTCCCAAAACCATCCCTTGATAGTACAGAGCCTTGGGGGGCAAGCTGCACATGCTCGGTTTGGTATGTATTGCTAGTGGGTTTTTTGTCTTGGGAGAGTGCATGTAATCAGCACTGTCCAGACAAAGGATCAGGGGTCCTGCAGCCTCGTACAATCAGGTGAGAATGAAAACTCCTCCTACAAGCTTTAACCAGACACTGATAGTAGTCACAAGACTGCTCTAACTGCTGATGAGCAAAGGTATTTAGCCGTTTATAGTTACTAAAACTATTTCCATGTTCTGTGTACTTTAGGAGTCCTGATATAGTGAATGCAGGGTCCTGAGTTTAGTAACACTTTAACATTACTTTTCAGTGCTGACAGAAGCCCATTCTTATCTCCAATCAGTGATCAAAACAGTGACTTCTCTTTTATCAGACATCTGGGTCCAAGGTTTAGACAAACATAATTGTAAACCAAGCTGCACTGCTGTGTTGCATAACCCATAGTGCTCTGGGAATCCTTTGTTACGTATTAAATGTTTATTTGTAAAACACAAATCATAACATTAACTAAACAAAGATAAAATAAAGATAAAAAATAGAGTTATTTCCAAAAAAAAGAGAAAAAATAACTCTGAAAGCAAAGTTGCAGCAGCTAAACTAAATTAGACAAATCCTCCACAAGTCCAATAACAAAATGAGTGAAAAATTTGAATCAGCGCTCACAAAAATGCATAAAGGTCACTAATCATCCCAAAAGCAAAAACATAAGAAATAAATCCACTTCTATTGTAATAATGTTGTAACAGTTACAAAAGTGTCCAGTAGTGCCGCACAGGAATAGGTGTAATAAACGCACTCGCTGTGGTCCATTTCTCGATCAAGTAGGTTAAGTTTTGCAGCTGAGTACACAGTGCTACTAGTAATCTTCCTATCACAGCCAAGTGGAATTCATTAATGTTGGTGCAGGCGCCGCACAGTAGAAATTTCTGGGGGATTTCTAAAATAAAGTTGACCCCAAAACCATCAATGTTTCCCTTCAGATAGGACGTCCTATCCTTTGTGCAATTGTCTATCACAATATGCTATACTTATATGCCTGACTTGCAATTTCCCAAAATTTGAAAGAAATGAAAAATAGGTTGGTGCTCTGATATTTCTTTATTGGTTTTTTTGCCTTCCTCTGGATCAACTGTGGGTATAGGATTGTATATATAGGACTATTCATGTATACAGTACATACAGTATGTATATAATGTATACATATCTTTTTTTCTTTTTTTTTTTTATTCTTTTATTGGTTGAACTAGATGGACTTGTGTCTTTTTTCAGCCAGACTAACTATGTAACTATGTAATAATAAAAGGTAAAAGCTTCTAGTAATACTACAAATAATAGTTATTTTTTCCTTTTTTTTCAGTTTTTAATTTTTATTTTTTTAATACTATTTTTTAAATATTTTTAAGGCTTCAGAGTTATCTTACCCTTTACCAATCTCATCATGGCTCTCTTGACTTCTTTATTACGTATGGTGTAAATCAGAGGGTTTAACATGGGTGTTACTGCTGTGTATAGCACAGTGCAGATTTGCTCCAAGAGCTCTGAGTACCGAGATTGTGGAATCAGTATCACTGATGCTATGTTTGCATAGTAGAGGAGGATTACGGCAAGGTGGGGTGAGCAGGTGGAGAAGAGTTTTCTCTTTCCATCTCTTGAATTAATATTTAAGATGATGGCAATTATTTTTACATAAGATATTACAGTGCACAAAAATGGAACAAAACCAAACAACAACAGCTCCAGGTAAAGCAACATGAAGAACATTTCAGTTCCTGCACATGAAATCTTGATCAGAGCTTTGATATCGCAGAAAAGTTGATGAATCACTTTTAAATGGCAAAACGACATAGTTAACGTTGCCTTTATTATCAATAAAGAATTTATACAAGCGGAGATCCAGGTGACTGCAATTAACATCAAACTATTTTTTCTCCCCAAAATTTGGTGATAGTGTAAAGGCCTACAGATAGCAACATATCGGTCATATGCCATCATAAATAAAAGAATGTCTTCACTGGTGCCAAATAATAAGTAAAAGTAGAACTGAGTAAAGCATTGAGTAAATGATATTGTATTGTTGTCAGTAAGTAACATGTGTAGAAGTTTGGGAACTGTGACAGTTGTAAAACAAATATCTACAATGGATAAATTACAGAGAAACAGATACATGGGGGTGTGTAAATGGTCATCAATATATATCACTGTGATGATAATTATATTTACTAACAGGCATGTGAAATATAATGTAAGTAAATTACCAAAAATGTATAGTTTATAATCTGTTTTAAAGAAAAATGGCACAAGCTGAAACACTTTAGATGCTGTATAGTTGTCCATCCAAACTGCTCTTCTTTTGTAAGAAAAAGTAAAAATATGATTATGATCAAAAATGCCACGATTTATTTGGTAGAGGACTGCAGGTTCAGATGATTCAGTGTTCTCTTTTCATGCTGACATGCTGTGGCACATTTTAATTATACATACTTATAAAATTATTATGACAAAGTTTATAATTTTTGGTATTTTAAATAAATGCCTCACTGGTAACAAAGAGTTGAAGAATTATTATTATTATGGCGCAATCTGAAAGCCTTTAAATACTTTAGAATTCTTCATCAAAACCGCTCTTCCTTTGTAAAAAGCAATAAAATATGATTATGATCAATGCTGACACCATTTTTTTTTAAAACACTGCAGATTCAGATGAATAAATATTCAGTTTTCATGCTGACATGTTGTGGAACATTTTATTTATATGCACATATAAAAAAAAGTTTACTTTATTCCCACTGTAAATAAACACTTTATGATAAAAAGTGTTGTAGAATTATTATTATATCAAGTATCAGATTATGGATTTTCCTAATGTTCTTATATTAAAACTGTAGCTCTACTAAAAAATAGTATTATGAAAGCCATAGCAAATTTATATATGTAAATGGTGAAGATATTTTTTTTTTTAGGAAATAATGGATTAGAGTATTTAGGCCATATCCGCAAAGAGTACAAAAAGGATTTGACCAGTAATTGCTGTAAGTTGCAAATATTTAATATATCAAGTATAAATATATTGTCCCAAAAAATGTATACGCAATTTAAATGATTATAAAGCCAGTATTTATAACCATACAGTTCACTTTCAAATTTTAAAATAAAATACCTAAATTTACTTTTTTATACTTATCACCTGTTGTCAATTTGATGACCAATCTGGTCCAGGCATTGCTGATAAGGAGAAGCATAGAATTACAAACATTGAGAATCATTTTGTTTGCTATTTGGGCGCATTCTCTTTCAATGGCTACTCTTAATTCATCAATGGTTTCTGGTTTTGTAGCATAAACTTTATCTTTTAGAAATCCCCATAAGGAAAAAGTCCAATGGGAGAAGGTTTTCTGCTGACCCTCTTCGCCCAATCCATCTGTTTAGCAGATTCTTATCAAGATAGGCCCTTACATAACGATGGTAGTGTGGGAGTGCCCCATTTTGTTGTAAATAAATGCCAACATCTCCAAAATCTTCTTGAATACATTACATGACAGATTCCAGCAGCAAACTCAAGTAACAGGCACCAGTTACGTTACCATAAAAAAGGAATGGTCTAATTATTCCATAAGCTGACAAGTTGCACCACACCATCAATCCTGGTAAATTAACATGAAGTTCCTCCATAATGTGCAGATTCTGAGATGCCCAGTCAGTACATTTGTGGCAGGTTGGGATGAGCCGAACACCCCCCCCGGGTCGGTTCGCACCAGAACTTGCAAACAGGCAAAAAATTTGTATAAACTTTAAGGTACATGATCTGGGCCCAGGTTTACTTTAACATATTATTATATAACTATACTGTAACTATATTTAGAATATTCAAGAATATTTTTAATTGTACTTTTTTTAAACTTAGCACCTGCTTCAATTACCTGCCACTAGGGATGAGCCCGATGTTCGAAACGCTGTTAAAGGAACGACGTTAAAGTCTATGGGACACGAACATGAAAAATCAAAAGTGCTCATTTTAAAGGCTTATATGCAAGTTATTGCCATAAAAAGTGTTTGCGGACCTGGGTATGGCCCCAGGGGACATGTATCAATGCAAAAAAAAGTTATAAAAACTGTAGTTTTTTCAGAAGCAGTGATTTTAATAATGCTTAAAGAGAAATAATAAAAATGAAATCCTTAGTATGCCTGTAAAGTAGCGCATCTTTCCCATTTTTAGAACAGTGCCATGGCTGTAATGTATTGTCGGGACCCAGCAATATAGATAAAAATCATTGAAAAAAATGGCATGGTCTGGTATGGATATTAAGGGGAACCCCGCACCAAAATGTAAAAAAAATTTTTTTTTTTATTGCGTGGGGGTCCCCCCAAAATCCATACCAGGCCCTTCAGGTCTGGTATGAATATTAAGGGGAATCCTGCACCAAAATTTTTTTGAAAAATGGTGTCAACAAGGGGACCCCCAGATCCTGCCCCCCCCATGTGAATGGGTATCGGGTAAATTGTACCCCTACACATTCACCAAAAAAAGTGTCAAAATGGTAAAAATTACAGTAGACAGTTTGGGACAATTCCTTTATTTAAAAAAATGCCGTAGGGGTTCCCCCAAAATCCATATCAGACCATTATCTGATCATGCAACCTGGGAGGCTGCAGGAAAAGGGGGGGGAGCACCTCCCACTTCCTGAACCGTACCAGGCCACAAGCCCTCAACATGGGGAGGATGCTTTGGGGTCCCCCCAAAACACTGTGTCCCCATGTTGATGGGAACAAGGGCCTCTTCCCTACAACCTTTGCCCAGTGGTTATGGGGGTCTGCCGGCAGGGGGCTTATCGGAATCTGGAAGCTCCTTTAACAAGGGGACCCCCAGATCCCGCCCCCCCATGTGAATGGGTATCGGGTACATTGTACCCATACACATTCACCAAAAAAGTGTCAAAAAATGGTAAAAATGACAGTAGACAGTTTGGGACAATTCCTTTAAAAAAAAAATGTCCCGTGATGTCCATTTATCCTCAATCACAGCGTCCGACAGACCGAGGAAAAAAAAAACGGAAAAAATCCGCTGACTGCAGGCTTTCTGCATGGACAGCTGTTATATAGCTGAGTGCGGGGCCACCCGATGGAGTAAACATGTGACCCCGCCCCCCCTGTGACGTTACTTGACGTCACATGAGGCGGAAGTTTCACAAAGCGTCTTCCAGGACAGCCCATGAGACCTAGGGCTCCTCCTACCAGTACAGGAAACACGTTACCCCCACCAGATAAAAGGGCGGTCCTCCAGGCCCCATGTCAGTTATTAGTGTTTCCTCCGGACGGGGGGTAACATGTTCCTGGAACCTGGTCCCCTAGGTCTCATGAGCAGGGGCTCTGTATGGCTATTTGGGGCATGTCACTAACCTTCTCCTCTGCCAGAAGCAGCTCTCCGCTGGGGAGGTTGGCTGTGCTGCTGTCTCCTGTTTCTCAGTGCCTGGAGAGGGCCAGGACTGGGATGATGTCAGTTCCCAAGCGCTTTACACTTTGTAAAAGCAGCAGTATCCTTTCCTCACCGACAGCACGGCTGGTTTGTGTGAGAAAAAAGCAGGAAGCTGCAGCGCTCGAGGGGGGGCGGAGCTTCTGCGCTCCAAGCTGGCCCACAGGAAGTGCCAAGGGTAGGTCACTTCCGGGGCATATGACGTCGTCGTGGGGCGCCGGAGACGCCAGTTCCAGTCTCCTTAAACGGCGCGAACAGGAGACGCTAGCTACTGGTGTCTTTTTGTGTGAAGCAGCCAGGCTGTAGAAGGCCAAAAAGGGGCAGGATGGATCAGTCTGCAGTTCCTGCACAGGCAGTAGATGCGGTGCCCAACACCAGCACCTCACAGGTAAGCCTGAAATGTTGTGTCACTCTCTTGCTATCCCTGTCAGTGTTCCCTCCTCCTCCCCTCTCTGTAGTAGTGGGTTATGGGGACACATTTCCTGACTCCTGCATGTGATGTTTCGGAGTGTCAGGGTGGCTGAGAGTCTCATTATGGGTCATTTATTTTGGTCTTACAGACCAAGACCCAAGACAAGGCTCAGGCGTAGCCACCTAAAAAGAAATTTGCGGTGTGCGCAAACAAGTTGAGCTCCTCTTGGAGCAAAGTGGTTTGTCGCAGCTGCATAGCAGGCCTTGTAAAAGATGACCCGGGTTGCCTCTTGTCAGAAGATGCTAACTTCTGTTAGAGATGAGCTTGCATCCACCTCCATTTCCTTTAGAACACTTATTGACAAGCTCCAGAGTCCACCTGAGAGTCTGTCTTCACAGAAGACTTCGGTCAGCACTCTGCAGCAGGCAGAGAGTGAAGACTCGGAGGCTGAGGTCAGATCTACCCGTTCTTCTCCAGAAGAGTCAGGGTCAGATATAGAGCCCAGGGATAGAGAATCCACTCGGGGCTTGAGATTTAAGTTATCTGTAGAGGATCTGGATGACTTATTAAAGGCTATCTATACTACTCTTGAATTGAACGAGGAGGAGGCTCAGTTATCCAAACGTGATCTTATGTATAAAGGATTGCATAAGAAAAAATCTAGATTTTTTCCAGTTCATAGTTCATTGATTGATACTATCAAACTGGAATGGGATAATCCTGAGAGAAAACCATTCTTCTCTAGCCGAAAAAACATTGGACAGGGCACAAAGGCAGAGGCAAAGGGGGGGTCCTGTTTAACTCTCCTCAACAGCCCGCCAAGCCACAGTGACTTGTGTTCCCCGGTGGGAGGAAGATTGAGGGCCTTCTTCCCACAGTGGACAGCAGTCATTTCGAACCCCTTCATCCTGGACCTAGTGACCACTGGGTACAGGCTGGAATTTTCCCACCAACCACCAGAGCGGTTATTGGTCACCTTTCCTCCCCAAGACCAAGAGAAAGCGAAGGCTCTGGGTCTCCAGATCGGAGACCTATTGGATCAAAAAGTCCTGATTCCTGTTCCACAGTCAGATCAGGGCAAGGGGTTCTATCCCCATGTGTTTGTTGTCAAAAAGCCGTCAGGAAAGTTTCGACTTATCCTGAATCTCCGGACTTTAAACAATTCAATCAGATAGAAACATGGAGACGGTTTGCAATATCAAAAACCTGCTCTATCCAAACTGCTTCATGGCCACGCTGGACAGATAGGGATGCCTATCTTCACATCCCTATCCATCTAGCCTTCTAAATATTTTTGAGATTAGCAGTGAAGATGGATACAGGGACTCAACACTTTCAATTTCAAGCCCTCCCCTTCGGTCTTTCCTCAGCCCCACGCATTTTTACAAAGGTGTTAGGGGAAGCACTGGCTCCGCTGAGGTTAAAGGTGATAACTGTTATCCCTTACTTGGACGACCTCCTGGTGGTGGCAAAGTCATACCAGAAGCTGTTGGAGGACCTCCAGGTTATACAAGACTTCCTACAATCCCTAGGCAGGTTGATAAATATAGAAAAGTCGTCCTTAATTCCGGCCCAGAAAGTAACATTCCTGGGTTATGACTTTTGCTCAGTAGATCAAAGAGTTTTTCTTCCTTAGTAGATTACCAAAATGATCCAAACTATGTCAGCATTGCAGACCAACCAGTCAGTCTCTCTGAGACAGGTTTCGAGGGCAGTGGGTCTGATGACCTCATGCTTTCCCGCAGTACCATGGGCGAGCCTTCATCAACGTCCATTAAAACTGTTTCTATTAAGAAACTGGGACAGGGACACAAAGTCCCTAGATTCAAGGGTCTGGCTTCCCGCCAGGGTAAAAAGAAGCCTGTGGTGGTGGAGAACAGGCCAGCACCTAGCAGGAGGTCTCCCATGGTCCATTCCCATATCCCGAAGGATTACTACAAATGCGAGGTCCTGGGGATGGGGGGCCCACCTCAGCAATGCAGTGGTCCTCGAGGGAGGCAAAGGCTTCATCCAACCAAAGAGAGCTGCTAGCAGTTCAGAGAGCCCTGGAGTCTTTTCAGACAGAGATCAGGGGTCACAATCTCCAATTCTGTCAGACAATTTTGCGACAGTCGCATACCTCAACAAGCAGGGGGGCACGAGAAGCCGGATGCTTCAATCAATTGCCCAGGAGATCCTTTCATGAGCAAAAGGGAAGCTAGCTTCAATTTCAGCTGTGCACCTGAAGGGGACACACAATTGACTAGCAGATTATCTCAGCCGCTACCGGGTAGATCGAGACAACTGGTCCCTTCATCCCGAAGTCTTTTCAGATCTCACAAGCAGATGGGGATATCCCAAAGTGGATCTGTTCGCAAACCAGAACAACCGCAAGACGGAAATGTTCTTTTCCATGAACCCAGCAGACCAATCCTTGGGGATCGATGCTCTGGCAAACCAGCCATTCGACCTATGTTATGCCTTCCCGCCAATTAGACTTATTCAAGAAGTCCTCCAGAAGTTTCTTCTAGAAGAAACAGATCTTGTCCTAATCGCCCCTTTCTAGCCCAAGAAGCCACGGTTTTCCCTGCTACAGACTCTGGTTGAATTTCCTTTTGAGCCTCTTGAAGATATCCCAGTTAAGTTACTCACATTAAAAACTGTTTTTCTTGTAGCTGTTACCTCAGCTCGTAGGGTAAGTGAGTTGCAGGCCCTATCCGTGAGGGAGCCTTTCCTCATGATTTTTGAGGATCGAGTTGTTTTAAGAACCGATCCAGGTTTTTTGCCCAAGGTGGCCAGTACATTCCACCGATCTCAGGACATTGTACTGCCAACCTTTTGTAGTTCGCCACAAGGCAACCTAGAAAGAAAGTTTAGTTTTTTAGACATGAGAATGATTCTCCTAGTCTATCTTGAGGTCACCAAGACCTTTAGAAAAACTGATGCCTTGTTTGTCCTCTTTTCTGGAGTTCACAAGGGAAATAGTGCATCTAAAGCCACTCTGGCTAGGTGGATAAAGCAAGCTATCTCTGAAACTTACAAAATTAGGGAAGTTCCTCCACCCTTTGTTAGTGCGCACTTAATTGGAGCCTTATCTACGTCTTGGGTTGAGAGGGCTGGTGCCTCACCGGAACAAATTTGCAGGGCTGCCTCATGGTCCAGTTACTCGACCTTCATTAAACATTATCGTCTGGATCTCCTATCAGCTCAGGAGCAGGCGTTTGGTCGTAAGGTCCTTCAGGCAGTTGTCCCTCACTAGACTGGTAAGTTCTGGCTCATCGTCTCATGGGCTGTCCTGGAAGACGCTTTGAGAAAAGCTGAGTTAGACTTACCGGTAACTCCTTTTCTGAGAGTCTTCCAGGACAGCCGGATTCCCACCCGGTTTTGTCTAAAGTTATGTGTATTATGCATATGTTTTGCAGAGACGTCCTACGGTTCTTGAGTAGATTGACATGGGGCCTGGAGGACCGCCCTTTTATCTGGTGGGGGAACGTGTTTCCTGTCCTGGTAGGGGGAGCCCTAGGTCTCATGGGCTCTCCTGGAACACACTCAGAAAAGGAGTTACCGGTAAGTCTAACTCAGCTTTTTTTTCCTTTTTTTTTTCTCGGTCTGTGGGACGCTGTGATCGAAGATGAATGGACATCGCGGGACATATTTTTTTTTTAATAAAGGACTTGGCCCAAATTGTCTACTGTCATTTTTACCATTTTGAGACTTTTTGGTGAATGTGTAGGGGTACAATATACCCGATGGCCGTTCACATGGGGGGCAGGACCTGGGGGTCCCCTTGTTAAAGGGGCCTTCTGGATTAAAATAAGCCCCCCTGCCCGCAGACCCCCACAACCACTGGGCGAGGGTTGTGGGGAAGAGGCCCTTGTCCCCATCAACATGGGGACAATGTGTTTTGGGGACACCCCAAAGCATACTCCCCATGTTGAGGGCATGTGGCCTAGTACAGTTCAGAAGGGGGGTGCTCTCCCTTCCCCTTTTCCTGTGGCCTGCCAGGTTGCGTGCTCGGATAAGGGTCTGGTATGGATTTTGAGGGGGACCCCTATGCCATTTTTTTATTTTGGCGCAGGGTTCCCCTTGAAGACAATACCAGATCTGAAGGGCATGGTAAGGATTTTGGGGGGGCCCCTATGCCATTTGTTTTTTATTTGGCACAGGGTTCCCCTTAATATCCATACCAGACCTAAAGGACCTGGAATGGATTTTGGGGGGACCCCCACACAATTTTTTTTTTTCATTTTTGGTTCAGGGTTCCCCTTAATATTCATACCAGACACAAAGGGCGTGGTAATGAACTGGGGGGGAAACCCATGCCATTTTTTTCAATGAGTTTTATCCATATTGCCGGGACCCGACAATACATTACAACCGCAAGCAGTTTTAAATGACTTTTTTTCCTTTAGAAATGTAATTTTGCTGTGGTACTATTCTAAACACAGGAAAGATGTGCTACTTTACAGGCATATTAAGGACACCCCAGGCACGATATTTAAATGAATATTTTATTTTTATTGTTTTACTTTAAGCATTATTAAAATCACTGCTCCCGAAAAAACGGACGTTTTTAAAACTTTTTTTGCAATGATACATGTCCCCTGGGGCAGGACCCGGGTCCACAAACACTTTTTATGGCAATAACTTGCATACAAGCCTTTAGAATTAGCACTTTTGGTTTTTCATGTTAGTGTCCCATAGACTTTAACGTCGTTCCTTTAACAGCGTTTCGAACATCGGGCTCATCCCTAGTGGCAGGTAATTGAAGCAGGTGCTAAGTTTAAAAAAAGTACAATTAAAAATATTCTTGAATATTCTAAATATAGTTACAGTATAGTTATATAATAATATGTTAAAGTAAACCTGGGCCCAGATCATGTACCTTAAAGTATTTATAAATTCTGAACAAGCAATCAAGTCACTTTAAAGCAAAGCATTAGGATAAAAATACCAATCCTCCCCATCCTTGGTTTATTTCCTGCATAGGTCCTTCTTCCAGGTGTCCATGTCACTGACTGTGTGACATGGACAATTCCCATTGGATGGCCAGTGAAGGGGTACTCTTGGGATCCAGAAGAAGACTGATGTCAAGCGAGTGGAAGTGAAGGGGAACCTCCAGCGAAGATTAATGTGCGGTGCTGGACTAGTGGTCTCTGCAGGTGGAAATGGTGTCAGTAAATTACCTGAATGGGGGGGACACAGCAGACTATAACTGACTTCACCAGGTTAATAAAACGTAATACCTGGGAGGAAGGACAGGGGGTGGGTTAGTAGTGTTGCCACCTTTTCTTGAAGCCAAACCCATACACTTTAGCCACTTCAGCGGCTCATAGCAAATTTTTTTTAGATCAGAGCCCCTTTATATCAATGAACCCCCTCCTAGAGACTAACCATTGGTCTGTAAGGGAGGGTCGCTAATATAGGTTACTCTGATCTAATGGAGGGGGGGTGCTAATATAAAGGAACTGTGATATAATGGGGTTTCTAATGTGGGGAGCTGACTGCTGATCTAATGATTGTTCAGCATTAGATCAGCCTTAGAACAGCTGTCAGCATTCCCCATTAGAAACCACCATTATCTCACAGTGCCTTTATATCAGTGCCCCTCCCCTTTCTTTAGAGAGAGGGTTAGGGTTACATACCCACAGGTTTCCACATACCAATGTTGTGACCTTGTGCATTTTATGGATGTTATAACCTTTCCATTATTTCTTGTCCTGCATCATTTGGGTTTTGTTATTTATATTTACCATGTATATATAAGGATGTATATGTATAATACTTGACTGTTTTATGCACATCTTGGAATAACACTGTGCCACTAGGCTATTGTCTATCAATAAATGGTTTGTTACATGGTGACTGATCCCTTGGCCTTTTTTGCACACCTCACTCGAAGTCCCACTCCTCCCGTTTTCAGTATGCTTAGGGATGGAGACTCACGTCTCATTTAAAGTCCCAACCCCATATAACAGCACCCCCTGCCCTCTTCTATAAGATTGTATAATGCTTTAGGTCCCTTTCACACATAAGGACCGTTCGTCCGTTTTTCATCCATCCATTGAGGGATGAAAACGGACATCAATGCATTCCCATGGAAAAAAGGATCATCTATTTTCATCCATTTTCATCCGCTTCCGTCAACATCTGGGTTTTTTTTGAACAGGTGAAAGTTCTATTTTTCATCTGTCAAGAAAACGGATTGGACGAAAAATGGATGTTAACTGACAAATGGTTTGTTTTTCATCCGTTTTTGCATTGGCAGTGGATGTAAAATAGGATTTTTATAACAGCTTACCTGTAAAATCCTGTTCTTGGAGTACATCACGAGACACAGAGCACCATAGTAATGACTATGTGAGTCATAGGCCACCTTTAGGTGAATGGACACTGGTATAACCAAAAGAAACCGGAAGTCCCCCTCCCTATATAACCCCTCCCATACCGGGAGTACCTCAGATTTGTAGCAAGGCAATATATACATATCCCAATAAGAGGGGCGGGACCTCTGTGTCCCGTGATGTACTCCAAGAAACGGATTTTACAGGTAAGCTGTCATAAAAATCCTGTTATCCTGTTATCCTGTTATCGCAACTAGAAATACCAATTTCCTTGTCAATAGGATCAAAAGAATATTTCATATAGGTTCAAAGAGTTGTCTTTGCAACACTGACAAAACCAGATTCAAATCTCATGGGCACAAGGGTGTTCTAACTGGCGGAGTTATCCGAGTTACCCCTTGTATGAATGCCCAGAATAAAGAATGCGAAGCAAGTGGCCTTTGGAAAAACACTGCCAAGGCTGAAATCTGACCTTTGATTGTACTCAAGGCCAGCTTCATTTCTACTCCTAATTGTAGAAAGGCCAGAATTCTTCCTACGACATACTTACGAGGATGCCAACCCTTGGTTTCACACCAAGTGACATAGGCCTTCCAGACCCTGTAATAAATGATCCTGGATGCCAGCTTTCTGGCATTAATCAGGGTGGTTACTACTGAACCTGAAAGCCTCCGATGTTTCAGAATGTGGGCATCAATAGCCACACCGTTAAAATTAGCGTTTGTAAGGCAGGATGGAATACCGGTCCCTGCGACAGCAGGTCCGGACGAGGTGGAAGAGTCCAAGACTCCCCTACTGCCATTCTCACGATCCCTGCATACCAGGGTCTTCTGGGCCATGATGGGGCTACTAGGATTACCGTCTTTCCTTCTTCCCTGATCCTGTGCAGCAGTCATGGTCGAAGCTGAACTGGAGGGAATGCATAAATCAGTGAAAACTGATCCCAGAGGGTCACTAACGCATCTACTCTGAGTGCAAGTGGATCCCTTGTTCTCGCCACAAAGTTGTCCAACTTCTTGTTGAACCTGGATGCCAATAGATCTAAGTTCGGTGTACCCCATCTTTGGCATATGGCCAAAAATACCTTGGGATGTAAAAACCATTCTCCTGGCAACAGCTGTTGACGGCTCAAGAAATCTGCCTGCCAATTTTCCACTCCTGGAATGTAGACTGCAGATAGGCAAGCAACATGTTTCTCTGCCTAAGACAGAATATGGTCCACCTCCCTTTGGGCTGCGTGGCTTCTGGTGCCTCCTTGGTGATTGATATAGGCCACTGCTGTGGCATTGTCAGATTGTATCCTGACAGGAGCATTAGGCAACCTGGACGTCCAGGCTATTAGAGCCAGACGTACTGCCCGAATCTCTAGGATATTGATGGGCAAGGTCTTCCCGGACTCTGTCCACTTCCCTTGAACCGTGGTCTCTTCTAGAATGGCTCCCCAGCCCCATTGGCTGGCATCCGTAGTTACTACTTTCCAGGAAACTGGAATGAAGGATTTCCCTTTCTGTAAATTCCTGGTTATCAACCATCAGTTGAGATTCTGGCATACTTTTGGAGCCAGATTCATTGGATAATCCAAGGCTTGGATCTGTTTGTTCCAAGCAGACAGAATACTGTGTTGCAACAGTCTTGAATGAAACTGGGCATAGGGAACCGCTTCGAAGGAAGCTACCATCTTCCCTAGTAATCTCATGCAAAGGCGAATGGAAGGATCTTTCTTTGCCTTGACCGCCTGGACCAGCTCTCTTAGAGCGTTGGCCTTTGCCTGAGGCAAAAACACCCTTTCCTGGGTTGTCTATGACTAGGCCTAAATACTGCAGCCTTCTTACCGGCTGTATGGATGATTTCTCTAGATTGAAAATCCAACCCAGGTGTCTCAGATAACTGACTGTTCTGGACCCCCCTTATTTAACCATGCTATTGACTGATCTACCAGTAGCAGGTTGTCTAGGTATGCTATTATTGCTTTACCCTGGCCCCTTAGTCTTGCTAGTACTGGGGCTAACACTTTTGCAAACAGCCGGGGAGCGGTGGCTAACCCGTAAGGCAAGACCACGAACTGAAAGTGGCACTGTTCTACTGCAAACCGCAGAAACTTCTGGTGAGCGGGAAATATTGGCAAATGTAGATGCATCCTTGATAGCTATGGATGCTAGAACCTCTCCTCCCCATAGGGTGGAAACAACTGACTGAATCGACTCCATTCGAAAGGAGCGGATGCTTAGGAAGTGATTCAGATTCCTGAGATCTAGAATCTAGATCTGGGTCTGACATCTGCATTTGGTTTTGGTACCATAAAGAGTTTTGAATAAAACCCCATGTCCTTCTCTTCTGAGGGAACCTCTATTAGTACTCCCTGAGACAATAATCGGTCCAGTGCCAGAAATAAGGACTTTTTCTTTACTGGGTCCCTGAGAATGTTCGATTTTAGAAAATGCGATAGTGGAAACTCTTGGAACTCTAGTTTGTAGCCTAGGGCTACTGCAGAGAGGACCCACTTGTCTTGGATTTCCTCTTGCCAAGTTTCTGAAAACCACCACAGCCTTCCCTCCCCACTCGATCTAGCAGGGGCGCCCCTTCACAAGGGTTTGGTTATGAGGCTTACCCTTTGCCCCTGATGGTGAAGGCCATCGATACTGCCTGGAGGTAGTTGCCCCAGGCATCGGAGGGGAAGTTTTGAAAGAAGGCCATCTATTCTTTTTCTTAACCGGCAGAAGGGTACTCTTACCCCCAGAAATCTTTTGGATATACTTATCCAAATGTTCCCCAAACAAGCTTTCACTATGAAAGGGAAACCCAGCCAAGAGCTTCTTGCATGGTAACTCGGCTGACCAATTCTTTAGCCACAGAGTCCTGCACATATGTATCAACATGAGCGCAAGGCGAGACGCCTGATGGATAGAATCCTTAATAGCGTCCACTGCAAAGTATAGGGCCCTAGGTAGCTCAGCTAAACTTTGAGCTTCTTCAGTTTGAGCAGGAACTTTTTTAATAACCTGCTTGATTTCATCCCAAAGGGATTGACAAATGCTTATTGCTGCCACTGCTGGCTGTACCACCGCACCATATACAGCAAATGAGGCTTTAAGTAGAGATTCCAACTTCTTATCAGCTGGATCTCTAAATACTTATATGTTGTCCACTGGACAAGTTAAACTCCTGTTCACAGAGGAGATAGCAGCATCTACCGCTGGCAAATCCCATCTCTTTGAGAACTTTTTCTCCATAGGGTAGAGAAATGAGAATTTCTTAAGAGTAGAAAACTGCTTATCTGGGTGATCCCAATCAGCATAAATCAGTTTCTCCAGTAACGGGTGCATAGGGAAAGCATGAGAACCCTGTGGGGGTTTTAGCGAACCCAAGGAAGAGAAGGAAACATCCTCCACCTCTGCCGGAGGCAACTTATATCCAGAGCGGACCAAGTCCGTAAGGGATTGAATAAGCAATTTCTGAGATTGCGAAGTTGAGAAAGGTTCTTCAGATGCTGAATCCTCAGAAGAGGAGTCTCACCTGAACCTCCTTACCTCAAAGGTACCCCAATATCATCTGCTCATTGTTGTTCCGATGCAGGAAGGTCAAGGCCAGGAGAAGGGGACCTGCCACGTTTTCTCACCTCCTGGGAGGAGGCTGCAAACAAATCAGCTATTTTTCCCTCCAAACTAGCCAGAGCCAAAGCCAAATCGTCCTTAGTGACGAATGCAGAGGCTGTAATGTTGGAGGTAGCCACAATGCCTGTGAGACAGGATGGCTCAGATTCACCAGATGCCAGATCCTTCAGGTAAGGATGGAACTGTGTACATGCGACTAGGAGCCTCAGACTCTGACCGCAGTGACTTTGTGCTCCCCCCGATGAATTATCCCTCATGCGAGAAGAAATAGTCCTAAGCACAAAGGTAGAGGTACTAAACAAAGTGCATCTACTGCCGAGCTTTAGTCTAGCAATAACATAATATGCTGCTATAAATGCTCAGTCTCAATGCTGAGTAAACGTGCCCCTTGAAAATGCCTGTATACACACACCCATACAGCTTACATGCCCTTGTATGCTCTGTGTCCCTCCGTCAGCCAACCAGACACTTCCACAGTAAAAAGTTTTTAAGCCAATGAGCCTTGGGCCTGCACCATGTCTCACATGCCACTCCACGTGCACACTGGTGGCATCTAAGCCACACACCCCCGCGTTGAGGAATGCTGCCCATTTTTTTTCAAAAGGATTCCTTTCCTGCGTGGGGATAGTAGGCCCTAGTGAGGGCAGATCGAGGGGGGCAGGGGGTCTCAGCAGGGGGGAACCTGACCTCCTGTAACGGTGGATGGCCCCCCCAAATCCCTACCGATGGCAGAGTGGGAGATAGCAATGCTGTCCGCAGAAGCCTTTGCTGACACTGAGCACAACACGGGAAGCATGGAATGTTGGAAGCCAGGTATGTTGCTTTTACACCCTCTAGTGGCAAAACACAGGCAAGGCATTGCATACTCACACCATAAAGACCAAGTGAATCATATATATATACATTCCTTGTAATCTTTCTGTCTTAACTGTCCCCGCCACAGGACTGCTGGAGATTATCACAGACAGATCCAGCCTTCACCCATCACAGCGGGCCATGTCATGCCAGACCTTCAAGGACCGGGTCCCCTTTTACGGGTCCACTCCCTGGGACCTGTACAGAACCCTTCCGGAAAACTCTTTGGTTATATAAACATGACCAAGGTGCCGGGTCCCAGGGTCCAGCTCTCAAAAGAGAATCATTACAGGCAAAAACCTAATTTCTTCTTCCACGAGGCCCGGGTACCATCCATTTAGGCTCTTAGGCACTTTGGATCAGTCTGCACAGCCCCTTGACCCTGTCAGGGATTACTTAAATGAGCTCTATTAGCACTTCATCAACCGTGACCAACACCGTGACCAACACTGGCGAAAAAACGAAGGTACTCCCGGTATGAGAGGGGTTATATAGGGAGGGGGACTTCCGATTTCTTTTAGTTATACCAGTGTCCATTCACCTAAAGGTGGCCTATAACCCACATAGTCATTACTATGGTGCTCTGTGTCCTGTGACGTACGATAAAGAAAAAAAACTGATGAAAAACTTATGAACTGAAGTGATAAAAAAACAGATGAACTGAACTGATGAAATGAACGGTCTGTATGTGTGAAAGGACCCTTACTGTCAGGAGGCACCCTGCAGCTGCCACAACTGCAAGCGAGTGTGTGGGAGGCTGGCAGCCAGTTGGAGTCAGGGGGCAGATCTGTGAGGTGGAGCGGAAAATCCCATGTGTGCTGTGCAAAAGCATCATTGGTTGCTAGGAAACTGGGGGTCCTAGCAACCAATTACTGCAAAGCTGGGGCGGGCAGATAATGACGGCAGGGGTGAAAGGCAGAACAGAGAGCACACAAAACAGTAAGAGCAAGTGCAGCCAACATAAATTCCTCACTGCACTGGGACAGATTTACCTGACAGGACTGGAGGTATATTGTGTCCGGGTTTCAGGTGGACAGAAACCTGGGCACAAGTTGCAATACCTGGACTGTCCAGGTCAAACCCGTACAGGTGGCAATCCTATGGGTTAGATCAGTATTTCTCAACTCCAGTCCTCAAGGCACTCCAATATGTCATGTTTTCAGGCTTTCAATTATTTTGCACAGGTGATTTGATCAGTTTCACTGCCTTAGTAATTACAACAGCAGTTTCATCTGAGGGAAATCCTGAAAACATGACCTGTTGGGGCACCTTGAGGATGGGATTTGAGAAACACTGGGTTAGATGGAGTCAGATGGGGGAAAAATACATTTATTGAGCCTTAAAACAATGCCTCATTTATCTCTGAAATCGATGAGCATTGGGGAAAAAAATTAATTTTTATATTATTTTTAAAGTTCATACGTTTCTCAACACAGTTACTGTATATGGAGGGCAGATCTTGCCAGCCCTCAAATGTAAACAGCTAGCAGGGCTTTGTAAGCTGTTAGAAAATAAAACAGAAACCCAAATCTTTGTTTTGATCTTTGAGGATTTTTGGGATCAAATAACTGGCACCTACGGGGGCAAGGGAGGGCTTGCTTTAAAGGTTGCTTGTTAAGAATATGCAAGTAGTGTAATGTCCATAGTCTGAGCACATGTGTACTTCAGCTATAGAATTATAATGCGATTCAGTACCTCATTAAAGCAGAGTTCCACTCAAAAATGGAACTTTCACTTTAAGTACTCATGACCCCCTGACATGCCACATTTGGCATGTCATTTTTTTGGGGGCGGGGGGAGCGAGTACCTAGTTTTTAAAGTTACCCAGCTCCCACTGCCTCTCCTGGTGTTGCGGCGCTGGAAGAAAGTTCCCCTCTCCCCCCTCCCTCCCTGCAATCTTCTGGGACGTGTCACAGGTCCCAGAAGATTGCCCGGCCATCCATAACACGGAGCATGGCCTGCGCATGCACAGTGCATGCCAGGCTGTGAATCCACAGCCAGGCGCCCACACTTGCAATGCCAGCGCCGCAGAGAGGAGAGGGAGAGAAGCGAGGCTTTGGGTGGCCGCAACCCTGGACCGTGGGACAGGTGAGTGTCTGTTGTAGCTGCTGACTTTTAAATGGGTAGAGCTCGCTTTAAACTATACTATCAATCTTTTTTTCAAAAAGACCTTTTGAAGCTTTTTAAACCTTTGAATCTTTTGCCAGCAAACATTTTATTATTTTTCTTTTAAGCCAGCCATGCATGGATCAAAATTCATCCGGTTGAACATGGGCCAGCCAAATTTTGATCCATGTACTGGCAGGGGGGTTTTAAAGAAGTTAATCTACCAAGTTCTGTAGAACCTCCCTGTCTGATTTTCCCCACTCAATCAGTGCTACGTTCGATAGCCGGTTGTGCTGATCAGTGTATTCTGATGGTGGGGATGTCTCTCTACTCTCCGAATACATAAGCTCAGTGGGAGGGATTCTCCCATCCACATTGCGTGTGTAAATGGGGGAATTGGGTCAGTTTTTTACGTTCCATCAGCTGGTTGAACAAAAAACCTGACTCATCCTGTGGGCTGCCTTACACATGCTTGGATATTCAAAGTAAAGTAAATGCAGGTTCACCTTATTTACCAATATTCACTTTGCAAGGCAAACATACAATTTGCATGTGGACATAAACTTTTGTTTCTACCCCTTTAGTAATCAACCTCAATGACTTGTCAATTCATGTAATTGGCAGTTGTAATCTTGTTGCTCTATCTGAAACATGGCTTAGAAAACTTGAAGAGGATTATTTATCCTTAATTTATATTTATCCCATTATATAGCTTTGCCTGACACATTAAGGTTCGTTTACTAAATTCGTTTAGTTACTAATTCGTTTTTCGTCAAAATTCGTTATATTTGTTCATTCGTAAACATACGAATGAACAAACGTTTTACTAAAAATTCGAATTCGAAAACGAATTATCGAAAAGAACGAATATGGAAAACAATGAAAATACGAAATAATTAGCTTGCATAAATGCAGAATAGGGATGAGCTTCGAGTTCGAGTCAAACTCATGTTCGACTCGAACATCGGCTGTTCGCCAGTTTGCCGAACAGCGAACAATTTGGGGTGTTCGTGGCAAATTCAAAAGCCGCGGTACACCCTTTAAAAGTCTATGGGAGAAACCAAAAGTGCTAATTTTTAAAGACTTATATGCATGGTATTGTCATAAAAAGTGTTTGGGGGCCTGGGTCCTGCCCCAGGGGACATGGATCAATGAAAAAAAAGTTTTAAAAACGGCTGTTTTTTCGGGAGCAGTGATTTTATTAATGCTTAAAGTGAAACAATAAAAGTGTAATATTCCTTTAAATTTCATACCTGGGGGGTGTCTATAGTATGCCTGTAAAGGGGCACATGTTTCCCTTGTTTAGAACAGTCTGACAGCAAAATGACATTTCAAAGGAAAAAAAGCCATTCAAAACTACTCACGGCTTTTAATGAATTGTCGGTCCGACAATACACACAAAAGTTCATTGATAAAAACGGCATGGGAATTCCCCACAGGGGAACCCCGAACCAAAATTTTAAAAAAAAATAGCGTGGGGGGTCCCCCTAAATTCCATACCAGGCCCTTCAGGTCTGGTATGGATATTAAGGGGAACCCCGGCCAAAAATTTTTTTTTAAATGGTGTGGGGGTCCCCCTCAAAATCTATACCAGACCCTTCAGGTCTGGTAAGGATTTTAAGGGGAAGCCCACACCAAAATTAAAAAAAAATGGTGTGAGGTCCCCCCAAAAATCCATACCAGACCCTTATCCAAGCACACAACCTGGCAGGCCTCAGGAAATGAGGGGGGGATGAGAGAGCGCCCCCCCTCCTGAACCGTACCAGGTCACATGCCCTCAACATTGGGAGGGTGCTTTGGGGTAGCCCCCCAAAGCACCTTGTCCCCATGTTGATGGGGACAAGGGCCTCATCCCCACAACCCTTGCCCTGTGGTTGTGGGGGTCTGCGGGCAGGGGGCTTATCGGAATCTGGAAGCCCCCTTTAACAAGGGGACCCCCAGATCCCGCCCCCCCCGTGTGAAATGGTGCACCTCTACCATTTCACAAAAAAACTGTCAAAAATGTTAAAAATGACAAGAGACAGATGTTGCAAATTCCTTTATTTAAAGTCTTCTTTTTTCCATCTTCTTTCTTCTATCCTCTTTCTTCTATCTACCTTTGGTTTCTTCCTCCATCTTCTTCTGGTTCTTCCTCCGGCGTTCTCGTCTGGCATCTTCCTTCGCTGCGTCTTCTTCCCTTCTTCTTCTCAGGCCGCTCCGCATCCATGATGGGAGGCTCCCGCTGTGTGTCACCTGTTAAGTGACCCCGCCCCCCTCTGATGTCACGGGGAATGCCACAAGGAAGTCTCCGTCACCGGGTGGCCCCACCCTCCTTTATTTAAGAACCATCAGAAGACGAGAAGCATCACACAGCAGGAGCCTCCCATCATGCATGCGGAGCGGCTCGAGAAGAAGAAGGGAAGAACACACCGCAGAGGAAGATGCCGGAGGAGAACACCGAAGGAAGAACCAGAAGAACCAGAAGAAGAAGAAGATGGAGGAAGAAACCGAAGGAAGATAGAAGAAAGAAGATGGAAAAAAGAAGACTTTAAATAAAGGAATTGTCAAAAACTGTCTCTTGTCATTTTAAACATTTTTGACAGTTTTTTTGTGAAATGGTAGGGGTACTTTTGTACCCCCTTGCCATTTTACACAGGGGGGAGCGGGATCTGGGGGTCCCCTTGTTAAAGGGAGCTTCCAGATTCCGATAAGCCCCCTGCCCGCAGACCCCCACAACCACCGGGCAAGGGTTATGGGGATGAGGCCCTTGTCCCCATCAACATGGGGACAAGGTGCTTTGGGGGCTACCCCAAAGCACCCTCCCAATGTTGAGGATATGTGGCCTGGTACGGTTCAGGAGGGGGGGGGCTGCTCTCTCATCCCTCCCTCTTTTTCTGAGGCCTGCCAGGTTGTGTGCTTGGATAAGGGTCTGGTATGGATTTTTGGGGGGACCCCACGCCATTTTTTTTAAAATTTTGCTGCAGGGTTCCCCTTAAAATCCATACCAGACCTTTTTTTCCTTTGAAATGTCATTTTGCTGTCAGACTATTCTAAACATGGGAAACATGCGCCCCTTTACAGGCATACTATAGACACCCCCCAGGTACGAAATTTAAAGGAATATTACACTTTTATTGTTTCACTTTAAGCATTATTAAAATCACTGCTCCCGAAAAAACTGCAGTTTTTAAAACTTTTTTTTGCATTGATCCATGTTCCCTGGTCCCCAAACATTTTTTATGACAATAACTTGCATATAAGCCTTTAAAATTAGCACTTTTGATTATTCATGTTCGAGTCCCATAGACTTTAATGGTGTTCGTGTGTTCGAACAAATTTTTTGCCTGTTCGCATGTTCTGGTGCAAACCGAACAGGGGGGTGCTCGGCTCATCCCTAATGCAGAATGCTTGGAGCCAGCTATAAAAAGATTTTAAAACTGGCTTACTTTTATCCTCATCCATTCTTTCTTCCTTCTTATCAAATCTGTGAGAAAAATCCCTTAAAGGAAGAATTGTCATTAAATCTATATAATATCATTGCCAAATGTTTTCTCTTATTGCAGAGGAAAGATGAAAACCCAAAGGGGAGAGTACACACGGCATACACTATTTACCTCTATTAGCCTTTACCTGTTTCCCGTGAGGGGGTTAAAAAGCCTGTGGAGTAAAAACTGGACACCTAACCACATTATCATTTTCACTTATAACTGTTGACCAAACACCCGCTGCAACATCCCCACTTTCCTCAAAGCATGCAGTAATTGCTCTAAAGATGATGATAATGCAGACAGCTGATTCATTGTTTCAGGTTTACCATTATCTAAAGATGCCATATTAGGTGGTACTGTTTGGATGTGCATGGGAGATTCGTACCGCACAGGGATTGCACTAGCGGCTTTATCTGCCCCTAAAAGAGCTCCTCGGCTTAACACTTGTGCTGCTGCCTCTTCATTTTCCTGCAGCCTCAGGAGTCGACCATCCCTGCCTCCATGGCGATGTTCCTCTGCCTTGTGACGCGAGACTTAGTCTCCACCCACCTCTTCCCCTCCAAGATGGCTTCACACCTGTGTGCCTTCTACCTGACTCCAACACTGAAATCCCTCTTCTGCCTCCAGGGGGAGTGTGTGTGTGATAGGAGTGAAACTCCCCCACTGCTGACGCCGCCTCTTTCCGACCCTCAGTTGGTCTTCTTCTTCCCCTCGAATGATGCCTTCCTGTCTCCCGACCTCCACGTTTTCATCTGACAGATCTTCTTCCTCCATGGAGCGAACATTGCTTCGCAGAGCTCTGGCACCAAACTGTTCCCTCTCCTTCGTTCCTCCGCTATTTTCACCGCTGGCTCTGGATGAATCTTGACCCGAAGGTAAGGATAAACAGCTCCGAAGCCATTCTTCTCTGCCCACTGCTTCAGCTTTCCCTAACAGCTGACGAACCAGAGTCTTCATGATACCAGGGGTATCCTCTTCTGTAATATAGCTCTTCTGCTGAAGCGCTTCTGACGACTGTTCTCTGGTGACTGGCTAAATGCCAGTCAGAGGGGTTCTATAAAACCCCCCCCCCCAAAACACCTTCCAGAAGGTTCCAAGGTCACCTGACCCTAAATGACCAATCCCATTCGGCCTTCCCACATTCTGGTAGCTTCTCTACCGTGTGACCAATAGAATGCGCCCTTTTTTTCATTTTTTTAATTTAAATTAATAGCCAACGCCCATGAGGCAGGGGGGGGGCTTAAATTGGCTGCCCCCCTTTTACCCCACATTCGTTTAGCAGATAAACCCCTTTGTGCTGAGGGTTAAAAGCCACATAAAGACTGACAGTAGCTCCTCTCTCACCAGCCTATCAGCACATGAAGTTGTAAGACAGCCAGGAGCATATCTAGTAAAAATGGCGCCTATGGCAAGCACTGTAACTGCGCCCCTGTCAAAACATTTAAAACCTATCTTTCAGATAAGCTTAACAAAAAAAAAAACAGCTAACAAAATAACAAGTCAAGCTCTATAATCTTTCAATTAACAAATTATGGATTGGCACTACATAAAAATTACAACTGCACCTTCCTTACTTTCACTGATGTAAACTGGTCTATGATGTGCTCAAGGTAATTTTTTTTCTGTTTCTTCTCTTTTCTCACACACACACACACAATGGCCCGCAGGCACAAACTGATACAAAAATCACTTATGATGGCAACACACTGGCACACTCATTAAAATACATTGGTGCACACAGTAACTCATACAAAAACAATGACACACACTCAATGCACACACATAATCGTTACACTTACACTTACATCATACACCCTGGAGGGACAACAGACCAAGATCCTACACCACAATAGAAATATGTGTATTTTAGAAAGTTTAACAATCAGCAGATAAAGATACTCCAAACACTTGTTGTTGGCGCTTCAATCATCCCAGCACCATTTTTGTTATGGTGACAGGATGATTGAAGCTCATTATTTCTATTATTACATTGTAATATAAAATGAAATAGTTCAACTCACCATAATGTAGAATCAGTGAAAGCCCCGAGTGTGTCACTTGTCATGTTGCCTGCCACCAGATGCCATCAGGTGTCCCCAGCAAAGTCCCTCCTTACACCAGGAAATCCCAGCGGAGTCCCTCTTTACATCAGGCATTCCCAGCGGAGTCCCTCCTTACACCAGGCAATCATAGTAGAGTCCCTCCTTACACTAGGCAATCCCAGTAGAGTCCCTCTTTACATCAGGTGTCCCCAGCGGAGTCCCCCTTACATCAGATGTCCCCAGTAGAGTCCCTCCTTACATCAGGCATTCCCAGCGGAGTCCCTCCTTACACCAGGCAATCCCAGTAGAGTCCCTCTGTGACAGACTCACCCGGGATAGAGGCTGTTGGAGGGGACTAAATACAAGCCTCTTGCCGACCGATTATGGGTCCTGGCATTTGGTGGAATGGTGCTCTGTGTGAGCTGTATGCCTGGGGACTCTTGAGGTGGTATTACTGTGGATTTGGGTTCTGGTCCCCCAGGACACACCGACTCTGGGGACCCTGTGTATGCCATATGGGAAATGGTGACTTGGAGGGTATGTCTTGGATTGCTTAAAATGGGACAGTAATATTTATCCCCAATATCTCCCAGGATATATATGTAAAGACTATTATTGGTTTGTTTGATTCTGAACCCAACATGTTAATTGAGTGAGCTGATCACATTACACTCCAGGACTGGCTAGGAGATGAACAGTCTACTCCTACTATAAGTGTTGATGACTACGCTGAGGAGGGGGAGAACACTGTTTGTATTGTTAATTGTAATTAGCTCCTGCTATTGTGAAAATGTCCTGTGGTTGTACTTATGATAATGTATAATGTACTGTGTGAAACTCGGTGACCACAAGTCTGAGCAAAAGGTCATGTTAGTAAACTAGCTCATGTTAATTAGGTTAATTAGGTTACAGGTGTATTGTTAGAGTAATATGAGCAGGAGGTATGCACCTACTCTTTTACTGTATAAAAGAGCCTGTATTCCTGTCAATAAAAGAGATTCCTGATTGAACTTACATACAGCCTGCCTGGTGTTTGTTCTGAGCTATCACAACTGGATTTGAACGGCACATAGCTGTAGTTCAAATCCCGGAGCATCGGATGACCGAACCATCAGATGTTGTGGTCTGCAATATGATTCTATAGCAGCAGAGGAGTGTCCGGAGAGTGGAACCAAGCAGGGGCTCGTTACGCCCTCCATACATCAGGTGTCCCCCAGTGGAGCCACCCTCTCATCAGGTGCCTCCCCGTGAAGCCCCCCTCTCATCAGGTGTCCCCCACTGGAGCCCCCCTCTCATTAGGTGTCCCCAAGCAGCAGAGACTCTCACCACCGCCATTACAGAAAAACTGATTGCACAGGCAGTCAGTGGAACAAAATAGGTGGGGTGGCTGCCAGTAGAAATTGAGCTGTGGTGCCGCCCACACTCGCCCCTTCCCACATCAGGTCACAGACAGACCGGCAGCGGGGCAGGAGGTGGGCGTTGCCGCAGCTCAATCTCTATTGGCAGCCACCCGGCCTCTTGTTTTAGTCTTCAGGAAAATGGAAGCCGGTGGAGACATTGTCTCTGCCGGCCACGGACCTCTAGCGGCGGTGGCGAAAATTCGGAAATACAAGAATTTCCTAGGACATTTCCCGGGAATCGTGAAATCTGGGAAAAGGGTCTAAATCCTGGGAATGTCCGGGAATGTCTTGGGAAATTCAGGACAGTTGGTAAGTATGCAATAGAAAAACAAACAAATCATGCAAACACACAGGACTCTGGCATTAAGAGCTCACCAGAAACAGCTGCAAAGCATCAGGAATACTGTGTCACACTCTTGCAGCATCTCCAGAATTCTAATCATCAGTGTGCTCACCCGTCCTGTGTGCAGTGTAAATAGATAAAGAGAAGAGTGAGGGAATAATTTCCTAACCAGTGTGAGTACAGGACAGGTGAGCTGCTGCTGCTTAGACTTCTGCAGCTGTGAGAGAGAGACCCATCTCCTGGTATCACCTTAGCCATGAGCACTCCATTCTCATTAGGTGTCACATAAACAACGGGAGCTCCTCCTGGTATCAGTTCTGTAATGAGCTTCCACCTTCTCTTGCTCTCACCTTATCTATGATCTCCCTCCCCCGGTCAGCCTGTATCACTCACCCGTTCTGCTTGATGGTGTTCTTCAGTGCAGCCCAGGCCACGGCATCCCCCCTCCTCTGGGGCACGGTACTGAGGCTCCCGGAGAGCGGATGACAGACACCTCCGAGCTTTGCGCCCTCAGGACTGTGGGAACCAACATCATCAGCAGCATGCAGCTGGCGGCGGCCATCTCTCTTGTCATGTGACGGCAGTCGGCAGTCAGCTGACACCTCTGAGGGAGGAGCCGGGCACTTATTGGCTATCTCCTTAGCTAGTAGCTGGCTGCTACATCCCTCCCAGCATACTGTGTGGGCTGCACCGGGTGAGAGCGGAGCGGTTCAAGGTTTTTTAGCGGGGAAATCAGACACCTTGGCCCAATTCGTCCCTGCTCAAAAACTATTTTTCAGGAAACTACCCACCCCTTCAACCTCTGCAGCAATGCTGGCAGCACTCATACATCTATTTCCCAAAGACAACCTCTGGATATGACGCTGAGCTTGTGCACTCAACTCCTTTGGTCGACCATGGCGAGGCCTGTTCTGAGTGGAACATGTCCTGTTAAACCACTGTATGGTCTTGGCCACCATGCTGCAGCTCAGTTTCATGGTCTTGGCAATCTTCTTTTAGCCCAGGCCATCTTTATGTAGAGCAACAATTCTTTTTTTCAGATCCTCAGAGAGTTCTTTGCCATGAGGTGCCATGTTGAACTTCCAGTGACCAGTATGAGAGAGTGAGAGTGATAACACCAAATTTAACACACTTGCTCCTCATTCACACCTGAGACCTTGTAACACTAACGAGTCACATGACACCAGGGATGGAAAATGACTAATTGGGCTCAATTTGGACATTTTCACTTAGGGGTGTACTAACTGTTGTTGCCAATGGTTTAGACATTAATGGCTGTGTGTTGAATTATTTTGGGGGACAGCAAATTTACACTGTTATACAAGCTGTACACTCACTACTTTACATTGTAGCAAAGTGTCATTTCTTCACAGTTGTCACATGAAAAGATATAAGAAAATATTTACAGAAAATGTGCGGGGTGTACTCACTTTTGTGAGATACTGTACAGTATATACTTTATATAGTATACACACACACATGGGTTTGACCTTTGGGGTGCACAGACCTATGACTGTTACTATTTAATAACCTCAACTGGATGTGACACCAAAATGTCACTGGCAGTGAAGGGCTTAACCACTAGGTGGCGCTGTAGGGGTTAAGTGTGTCCTAGGGAGTGATTCTAACTGTGGGGGGAAGGGGCTGTGTGTGACATGGCACTGATCACCGCTCCCGATTACAGGGAGCTGTGATCAGTGTCCTGTCATTAGGCAGAACAGGGAAATGCTTGTTTACATCAGCATTTCCCCGTTCTTCCTCTCCGTTAGCGATCTGGGGTATCCCCACGGACATCGAGTCCGCAGGACCCGCAATCCTGCTCACGGAGCTCCTGGCGGGCGTGCGCGCGTCTGCAAGCCGCCTTTTAAAGGGCAATGTACAGGTACGTTAATCTGCCTGTACGTGCCCTTCTGTCGCAGTATATCTGCGTGAGGCGGTTGTGAAGCGGTTAATAACTTCAACTGGATGTGAAACAATCTGGAATGTTGGTTATTTCCAGAGCTTTATTATTAAGTCATTATCTTTGTCATTAAGTTGTTAACATTATCTGAGAATACTTTCTATTTTAGAATAGGTGTACGTATGTATGTGCATCCTGGACACATTCTGGATTACACAGACTATCCTGTGTTTATATATTACCCTGGCTGTGTAATTGCTGTGACTTAATTCATTTATCCTGTGCAGACTAATTCTCTAATACAGTAATGTGTTTGTGTGGAGTAAAGTCTGTGGTGGTTGCTGTGTTCTGGTGTAAGGAGCACATACACCTACTTTAATCCAAAATAGTATTTTCAGTCAATTGTCTTCACCTAAAATAAAAAGAAGTTATGAAAATAACCATTTAAAGTACGGTATAATACAAAGTGCCATTAAGCTGGCTGGTGAACGAAAAAATGTAAACGTGACAGGTCCTCTTTCAGGGTTTGTTCACACATCTACCACCAATTAGTGTACTGCTCCAGTAAAATAATTGAGGTGTGTATATGTATATCCATGCTGTCCCAAAGACTGACCACACTGTAAAAAGTACCCAAAGAATGAACCAATCTTTAGCATATTTGGCTTTCAAGACAATACAATTCTAGCATGAAAAATCCAGAATGCTCAGATGCCGATTAGGAAGGAAGCAGCCGTGGTCCCTCCAGCATGGGATGCATAGCAAAGACACTTACATGAGGTAGGACATGCAGTGTGGTACACTGAAAGGCTCCTAATGTGTTAGAATTATTGGAATATTTATAATGTGCTGATGATGCTTGTGATATTAGCACACTAAAAAAATCCACCAAGGGACAGATTTACAGATTAAACCACACAGCTAATTATTCGTGTCCTGTGGGTCTCACTACATCATTATATGTTTGCAATACTGAATTACCATATTTTTAACCTTTACGTTTTCTCTATAAACTGAATTCCACCATAAGATCCTAATAAAACAGGAAGCAGAAATTATCAGGCCATGTCCCTCTTTTATATTTACTGACAATAGGAATAGAGAGCCTATTAAAGTATTCACCCCTTTTCAAGATTTCACATTATATTGTCTTAAAACATCGATATACAATGGGTTTATTTTTGTTTTTAACACAGATCAGCTGAATACCCACAAATACCAGAGTTTACACAGATTTCTGCAAAATTATTAAAATAAATTATGATGAAAATGTAATTTATTGCATAAGTATACACCCATTGAATTCTGCAGGTACACTTTTTGGTATTTAATACTCCACGAGTCTGTGTAGCTAGGTCCCTATTTGCTTTGCACATCTGGACAATGCGGATTTCTCTTTTTCAAAGTCTGGTGTCATGGACATTGTAAATGAACAGCCTTTTTTAAGTCTAGATGCAAATTATCTGTTGGATTGAGATCTGGACTTTGCTATTCCTGGGTGTTAACAATATTTTTTGTATAATATTTCTGTGTAGTTTTGAGTTTAGGGTTGGGCTCATTGTCTGTCTAGAAGATAGGTCTCCTCCCAAGGCTTAGGTTTCATGCAGACTGCATCAGTTTTTTTTTCTCGAGGAATAAGTGCAGGTACTCTCCCTTCTAAGTCACCCCTTGTCTCCGCAGACTACTCACTGCCCAGTATTGCCCCTCTTAGAGAATACAGAACCAAGTATCATTTTGTGGTGCTATGTAATTTGTATGGAATGTGTTATTGATATGAAGAAAGGTAATAAAATAGATCCGGTGCAACAATAGACTCCCCCATCAACAATAGATCCCCCATCAATATTAGACCCCCCCATCAGCAATAGACCCAGCCATCATCAATAGACCCCCCATTAACAATACCCCCCCATAAACAGTAGACCCCCCATCAACAATAGACCCGCCATAAACAATAGACCCCCATTAACAATAGATCCCCCATCAATAATAGACCCCCCATCAACAATAGACCCACCCATCATCAAATGACCCCCACATCAACAATAAACCCCCCATAAACAGTAGACCCCCATCAAGAATAACCCCCCATAAATAATAGACCCCCATCAACAATAGGGCCACCCACCCATTATTAATAGACCCCCAAAACAAAATACCCACCGACCCCAGCCACCAGCATTAATAGGCCCACCATTAGCCAGCGTTAATAGACCCCTTACTCAACAGTATCACTCCAGCAACAACTCACCTCCTCACCAACAATAGACAACTCCAGCAACAATAGACCCCCCCACCAGCACAATTTTGAGGCACACTTTTACTGACTAATATTTCAGCATTTGTGCTCACTTATTTTCTCTCCACCATGCTGCTAACGCCCAAGGTTGTAATGTTGCACAATGAAAACTTACGGCTTTGTGTAACAGGCAGCCTTGATCTACCTGCTGGCTTGTACACAATTTTTTGGGCAATTTGTAGACATTTTGTCAAGGCACCCCTAAAAGAACCCAGAAGGCACCCTGGTTGAAAAAGGCTGGTTTAGTAAGTTGGCCAAAAAGCTTCATTTTGGTTTCACCAGCCACAGAATCTCCTGTGTATTTTCCTATTAGTAGATAAACCAAACTTATTTTAGATTTTAGATTTAGATGTCCTTCATAAAAAAATGAAAGCCCCTTGAAGAGAGCACATTCTACAGTCACGCTAATGATATAAACATGTGGCACTAACCAACAGACATGTGCAATTCATTTAGTTCCAAATTTGTTTTTTAACGTCATTAGACAAATACGTTATTTGGAAATCTCAGATTTTTCTAATTCCTCCGAATATTCGGAAATTCAAAAATTCAGAAATTCGAAAATTCGAAAATTTGGAAATTCCGAAATTCGAAAATCTGTGAACGTAACAAATACGAAGTTACGAATTATCCATAATAACGAATGCTGCATCTAAACTAAAGGAACATAACAATTAATAATAATAAATAACAATAATAATAATAAAAATGTATTATTGATATTTATTATTATTTCGTTCAATTGCATTTGTTTAGATGCGGCATTCGTTATTTTGAATAATTTGTAACTTCAGATAAATTTGTATTTTTTACGTTCACTAACAGCCAAATTTGAAAGGAAATTTCAATACCTATAATTTAATAGTTAGTTATTATTAGTTAGTTAGTTTTTTTGGATTTTCCTTTCTTATTTTCGGATTTTCGAATTTTCAAATTTCTGAATTTTAGAATTCCGAATTTTCCGAATTCCGAATTTACAAATTTACGAATTTACAAATTTATGAATTTTAGAATTTACGAATTCTGAATTCTGAATTTTCCAAACAAACAAATTTTTCGGTAGTGCACGTCTACTAACCAATCAGCAATGGCAAACAATAACATCTATTTATTATTTGTTTTTTGGTTCTGTATGGCATTATTATATACTATTATACTATGTTTTGTCTCTTAAATAGTGACTGTTTTAAAAAAATCCCTTGGTGGCGAAACATGTCGGGAAAGATGCTTTACTATCACCGCCTTTGTGAGAAGAAGAAGAAAATTTTGACACAAGCAAAAAGACAAGTTGTTTTTGGGTTTTTTCTTTGCCTAATAACAATTTTTAACTTCGAATAAACAAAAATGTGTTTTTATATATAAACCTTCTGGTTGATGTCATTGTCTGGAAAACAAAATTGCTATTATCTTAAAAATAAAATCAGCACAATTGTTATTTTTTTCTGGCACAAAACAGCACAAACATAACACTAACAAAAACTTTTGATTTTTGACTACTGATGAAATAATTAATCCATCAGATATATTGCAGTTTTATATATATATATATATATATATATATATATATATATATATATATATATACACGCACACATTTTTGTGACGTGATATGTTTATCATATCAAGATGACATATTTTTTTACACATCAATTTTTACCATCACATATAGTGTATTTTCAGAGTTGAAAGGGTTAAACATCCGTACAATAGAGTCATTCTAGTTAGAAGGAACATCTAGTGCTAATTAAGATAACAGTAATTTTTTCTAAAGTCATATAGACAAGTTAGGAGTAACTTTTACATTATATCATGTAATTATTTTTAAAAATCATCCCACATATATGAATGAATTGAAGTTAAGAAACATATTTTAAGTTCAAATTTTGACAAAGATTATTTGAAAGGTTGTATGGATTATAGAGATATGCTAAACACAATTTGGAGGGAAAGTATGAAACATATATTTCTGAAGTGATATTCATATTTTAAAGTATTGTAGAACAATGTTACATTTATTAATTATGAAATTAAGGGGATTGATTATTTGGTAAGTGAAAAAGAAAATAATAAGGGTGAAAATATTTTTTATGGTATATGAAGCAAAAGGTTTATAAAGTTCACTTTTCCTTATATAGAATCAAAATTGAAAATATATAAGTCAATTATCTTAAGATCTAAAAGTATGTATGGATACGAATGTGATGCATTTGAGGTATAAATGGATTTAGATAAGAAAATTATTAAAATTGTTTAATCAATCATTTTGAGAGGGAAATATTAGAATTTTAATATTTATGAATGGGTTAGATCTTACAGAATAATTTCGTTAAAATGAATATTTATATTTATATATATATATATATATATATATATATATATATATATATATATATATATATATAGCTCTTCTATGTATGGAAAAAGTGAAATTATATAAGATCTTTATAGTCATGAAAGTATATCCTGTTATAAGCTCATAAGCATTTCTTGGGAGAGCCCACATATGGCAGTAATTGGGAGTGAGCTGAGTCTCACATCCTCATATCCCCCCATCTGTGAGAAGGAAGGATTCACATACTTTAAGATGTAAAGGTTCATGTTTTAGTTAAGATCATAATTTCTTTATATTACTATATTTCTAGATTAGAAAATTAATAAGAACATTGTGTTTTAAATTAATTTCATATACAGTGGGGACAGAAAGTATTCAGACCCCCTTACCTTTTTCACTCTTTGCTATATTGCAGCCATTTGCTAAAATCATTTAAGTTAATTTTTTTTCCTCATTAATGTACACACAGCACCCCATATAGACAGAAAAACACAGAATTGTAGACATTTTTGCAGATTTATTATAAAAGAAAAACTGAAATATCACATGGTCCTAAGTATTCAGACCCTCTGCTGTGACACTCATATATTTAACTCAGGTGCTGTCCATTTCTTCTGATCGTCCTTGAGATGGTTTTACACCTTCATTGGAATCCAGCTGTGTTTGATTATACTGATTGGACTTGATTAGGAAAGCCACACACCTGTCTATATAAGACCTTACAGCTCACAGTGCATGTCAGAGCAAATGAGAATCATCAGGTCAAAGGAACTGCCTGAAGAGCTCAGAGACAGAATTGTGGCAAGGCACAGATCTGGCCAAGCTTACAAAAAATTCTGCTGCACTTAAGGTTCCTAAGAGCACAGTGGCCTCCATAATCCATAAATGGAAGACGTTTGGGATGACCAGAACCCTTCCTAGAGCTGGCCGTCCGGCCAAACTGAGCTATCGGGGCAGAAGAGCCTTGGTGAGAGAGGTAAAGAAGAGCCCAAAGATCACTGTGGCTGAGCTCCAGAGATGCAGTTGGGAGATGGGAGAAAGTTGTAGAAAGTCAACCATCACTGCATCCCTCCACCAGTCGGGGCTTTATGGCAGAGTGGCCAGACGGAAGCCTCTCCTCAGTGCAAGACACATGAAAGCCCGCATGGAGTTTGCTAAAAAACACCTGAAGGACTCCAAGATGGTGAGAAATAAGATTCTCTGGTCTGATGAGACCAAGATAGAACTTTTTGGCCTTAATTCTAAGCGGTATGTGTGGAGAAAACCAGGCACTGCTCATCACCTGTCCAATACAGTCCCAACAGTGAAGCATGGTGGTGGCAGCATCATGCTGTGGGGGTTTTTTTCAGCTGCAGGGACAGGACGACTGGTTGCAATCGAGGGAATGATGAATGCAGCCAAGTACAGGGATATCCTGGATGAAAACCTTCTCCAGAGTGCTCAGGACCACAGACTGGGTCGAAGGTTTACCTTCCAACAAGACAATGACCCTAAGCACACAGCTAAAATAACGAAGGAGTGGCTTCACAACAACTCCGTGACTGTTCTTGAATGGCCCAGCCAGAGCCCTGACTTAAATCCAATTGAGCATCTCTGGAGAGACCTAAAAATGGCTGTCCACCAACGTTTACCACCCAACCTGACAGAACTGGAGAGGATCTGCAAGGAGGAATGGCGGAGGATCCCCAAATCCAGGTGTGAAAAACTTGTTGCATCTTTCCCAAAAAGACTCATGGCTGTATTAGATCAAAAGGGTGCTTCTACTAAATACTGAGCAAAGGGCCTGAATACTTAGGACCATTTGATATTTCAGTTTTTCTTTTTTAATAAATCTGCAAAAATGTCAACAATTCTGTGTTTTTCTGTCAATATAGGGTGCTGTGTGTACATTAATGAGGAAAAAAATGAACTTAAATGATTTTAGCAAATGGCTGCAATATAACAAAGAGTGAAAAATTTAAGGGGGTCTGAATACTTTCCGTCCCCACTGTATATATTGATTTATGTAGTATTAGATTTAGAAGTTAAAGGAAACTTATATTGTATAAGTTAAATGGTTTTACATATAGCTCTCCTCTTGGCCCACACAGGAATGTCAAAGTTTAGTGACTGAATAACCCCCACCCTTGCGAGTGAGGTTTCTTTAAAAGCCCGTGGTTTTCTGTGGAACTATAAGACAAAACAAACCTTTTTAGGAAGGAGGAGTCAGATTTTAGGAGAAGGTGGGGCCTGATTTAAGGAAAAAAGCTAGTAACAGAGGGCAGACAAGCACTCTATGAGGACAGCTACACACACACACATCACAAGACATTGCTGCTACATCTACACACAGACACACATCTGATTCAATTTTCATCTTAAACACTTGCCACCCAGGCCAATTCTGACATTTCTCTCCTACATGTAAAAATCATCATTTTTTTTATAGAAAATTACATAGAAACCCCAAACATTATATATGTTTTTTAGCAAAGACCCTAGAGAATACAATGGCGGTTGTTGCAACTTTTTATATCACACGGTAGCAATTTTTCGAATGCGTTTTTTTTGGGAAAGAAACAGTTTTGTGCTTTAAAAAAAAAAAAAACAGTAAAGTTAGCCCAATGTTTTTGCATATTGTGAAAGATAAGGTTACGCCGAAAAAATGAATACCTAACATGTCACGCTTCAAAATTGCACACGCTCGTGGAATGAATGGATACCTAACATGTCACGCTTCAAAATTGCACACGCTCGTGAAATGGCGCCAAAGTTCGGTACTTAAAAATCCCCATAGGCGAAGCTTGAAATTTTTTTTACTGGTTACATGTTTTGAGTTACAGAGGACATCTAGGGACAAAATTATTGCTCTCGCTCCAAGGTTTGCGTCGATACCTCACATGTGTGGTTTGAACACCGTTTTCATATGTGGGCGGGACTTACGTATGCGTTCGCTTCTGCATGCGAGCACACGGGGACAGGGGCGCTTTAAAATTTTTTTTTTATTATTGTTAATTATACTTTCTTTTTTTTATTATGACACTTTTTTGAAAAAAAAATTTGATCACCTTTATTCCTATTACAAGGAATGTAAACATCCCTTGTAATAGGAATATGACATGACAGGTCCTCTTTATAGTGAGATATGGGGTCAATAAGACCCCACATCTCACCACTAGGCTGGGAAGCCTGAAATAAAAAAAAAATAAACCGATCACCGCTTCCCAGCCGAAGCAGCGCCGTTTTTTTGAATGCAGAGGCCGAGCGTGACGTCATAACATCGCGCCCGGCCTCCAATGATCATAGAGACTCCATCGACCATCTGGTCCACTGGAAATCTCTATGATCAACATCCGGGGCCGGCGGATCCTCTGTCCGACTCACCGATCGTAGCAGTGAGTCCGTAGAAGCACCAGAGGGTGGCGGGAGGGGGGTTGTCCCCTCTCGCCTCCCATAAGAACGATCAAACGGCAGAACAGCTGCTATGATCATTCATATGGTGTAGGGAATCGCCGTCTGAAAATGCCAATATCTGAATGATGTCTGTAGCTACAGGCATCATTCAGATATACCCGCTCAAAATCTGTCACAACATATGACGGTGGGCGGGAGTGAGGCGGTTGAGAATATAATACTTTATTATTAATGACATTCTATACTTTGATATTGTTTTTGTAATATTTTGCTATTTTTATTATTAAATCAATTTTTTAAGTTATTACACAAGAACTGAACAGACTTTCTTGGAACTTTTCTCATCAATATGAATTCTTGAATATCAATATTATTACCATAAAAAAGAGATTATTACAGCATTGCATGACCCTCTAGTGCCCAGTGTTATCAACTGACATCATGTTTGTGAGCCAAACTAAAGGGATTATGGGATGAGTAAAACCTCAAACTGATAATTGCTTTGCATGACTATGCCTTTGGAATACATATCCCAGAGATCTTTGCTACCATCAGAAAGATTGCTGGGAGGAGCTATAAATGTGTACAACATTCCAAACTGGATGAGAGGGGCCTAGCACTGCTTGCTGTCCGTCAGACATCCATCCAGCACCACTCCGGTCGCCTGCCAACCTGTGTTCTGAGCTTCGCATCGGGAGATCGATACGGCAAATTCGCTGCACGAGTGTTGCTACAGGAGCTGCTGTCCAGAAGGCATTAAATCGGCCTGGTCATTGGTGAGAGGACAATCGCCCACCTTTACAAATCCTTTCTTACGGTTTCACTGGGACACTTTGTACAGACATCTTTACCTTGGGAATACTTTACTGAACCTATCTTGAACACTGTGCATAGACACCTGTAGCTTCTACCATTCCAAGACACCTTATTGCCTGCTACTACCCCTTATTGGATAAAGTTAATGAGCTCCTACTGCCCGTGAAGACCATCAGATCTGCAACAGCGACATTGCTGTCATTATTGCTACAAGAGCCCTTATAACATTGCCCTTAAGTCTGACCTCTCATTAGGGTTAAAGGTTTATAGGCTGGCTGAGGTTTCCCCGAAATCAGTCAGTATAACCCACTTAATCTTTGTTTATCCTTCAAGTGCAAGCAGCATTCCACTGTACATGTGTGTATATAATTGACTGTTTACCTACAAATATCTTGGCTTGTGTTATTCAGAGGAATTTCTTTGCTGAGTTGGTGCTGTTGCCCAAAACTCAGTAGATCTATTACCTCCTCTTTGTAACAATATCTTCTTTGAACTGTTCAAGTAAACATTATCAGAACATAAACACACAGAGTTCTCTGACTTATTACTTTAAGGTGGTGCAAAGATGTCTGAACCCAGAGTGTCAGGTGGGTTGGAATGTTCATCAGGTCATGGCAGTGCAGATGAGTAGTTAAATCCAAGCAGTCCCTTAGGGGGCCGTGCTACACTTACTATAGTAAAAAGAGACCACCATAAGGTAACTCTATCTGACTCAAAAAAAATGTCTTTGGGAACAGTGTTGCATGACAAATTGTCAGCCAAACTATCACACTACTGCAACCTGCAAAATGGAATAGCCTGGACAGAAAGGGTGTGTAACATACCAGTCCGGAAGGGGTTAAAGTAGGTAAATACATTAAATATGCAGCTGAATAATCTATTTCAAAAGTTTTACAATTTCTTGTGTATATAATTGATAGCCACCTTAACCTCTTCACGCCGGCCGCACACATATATGCGGCCTCATATAAGCAGCCCAGTGTAAACCACTTACCATGCTGAGAACTGCGCTCCCTGCACGGTAGCTGGCGGTTACCGAAAAACCCCCAATTCATACTAGCAATTGGGAGTTTTCCAATCATGTGACTGCTGTGACAGCCAATCACAGCAGTCACATGACCTGAATGCCCGCCTCTGCCTCCCAGCTTTTAGAACCTTTAAAATGCTGAGAGGTGGTTGGCGGGAAGGGATTAAGAACGATCTCCTCTCTCTGGCATTAAGCTGTATAAAAAATGTGCTGTTCTCTGGGTAGAAGCACTGGGCCAGCACACCTTTGCTTAGTCAGAGCTAGAACTCTGCAATCAGTCATCATGAGTGTTGCTAATTTGGGATCTCTACCTCTGACCAGGGGGAATGCTGGACCTCTGCAGAGATCACTGCTTCATACAGAGAGCAAAGGTTCTGATGTGGCTGCTCCTATGTTAAAAAAAGCTCCTGTTTATTACATTTCCTATTATATTTTAGGAAAATGTATATGTTTTGTACTTCTTTTCTTCTTTATTATTGTCAGGATTTAAAAAGTATATATATATATTATTTTTTCCGTTTTAGTCAGTTACATTTGAAATAGGGAATTTTCATTGTCTGTAATCTTCTATCCAGGCAGCAGGTGGAGATCTAGTTGTCTTTTTAGGTCATCAAAGTGTTACTAAACCCACAACAGTAAAACCACTCTGTATATTCAGTAAAGCATGCTTGTTATACTCACTGAGGAACCTAGGGGGTTAATCTTCTGCATTGTGTAAAAAGGCTGTTTGATCCTGTCTTCTCTGATTTTCCCCTTCTTCCACATTCCCCAAACCATCTCCTGATAGTACAGAGCCTTGGGGGGGGGGGGGGGGCAAGCTGCACATGCTCGGTTTGGTGTGTATTGCTAGAGATTTCTTTTTGTCTTGGGAGAGTGCATGTGAGCAACACTGTCCAGACAGAGGGTCACGGGTCCTGCAGCCTCATTGGACAATCAGGGCAGAATGAAAACTCCTCCTACAAGCTTTAACCAGACACTGATAGAAGTCACAAGACTGCTCTAACTGCTGATGAGAAAGGGTATTTAGCATCAACTATTTTACTAAAACTATTTCCATGTTCTGTGTACTGTGGGAGATCCAATATAGTGAATGCAGGCTCTTGAGTTTAGTAACACCTTAACATTACTTTTCAGTGCTGACAGAAGCCCATTGTTATCTCCAATCAGTGATCAAAACAGTGACTATTTTATCAGACATCTGGGTCCAAGATTTAGACAAACATAATTGTAAACCAAGCTGCACTGCTGTGTTGCATAAGTCATAGTGCTCTGGGAATCCTTTGTTACGTATTAAAAGTTTTTTGTAAAACACAAGTCATAATATTAAATAAACAAAGATAAAATAAAGATAAAAATAGGGTTATTTCTACAGTACAAAAAAAGAGAAAAAAAACTCTGAAAGCAATGTTGCAGCAGCTAAACTAAATTAGACAAATCCTCCACAAGTCCAATAACAAAATGAGTGAAAAATTTCAATCAGCGCTCACAAAAATTCATAAAGGTCACTAATCATCCCAAAAGCAAAAACATAAGAAATAAACCCACTTCTATTGTAAAAATGTTGTAACAGTTACATAAGTGTCCAGTAGTGCCGCACAGGAATAGGTGTAATAAACTCACTCGTTGTGGTCCATTTCTCGATCAAGTAGGTTTAGTTTTGCAGTACACAGCGGTACTAGTAATCTTCCTATCACAGCCAAGTGGAATTCATTAATGTTAGCGCAGGGTAGAAATTCCTGGGGGATTTCTAAAATAAAGTTGACCCCAAAACTATCAATGTTTCCCTTCAGATAGGACATCCTATCCTTTGTGCAATTGTTATCACATTATGCTATACTTATATTCCTGAACTGCAATTTCCCAAAATTTGAAAGTAATGAAAAATTGGTTGTTGCTCTAATATTTCTTTATTGGGGTTTTTTGCCTTCCTCTGGATCAACTGTGGGTATAGGATTGTATATATAGGACTATTCATGTATACAGTACATATGTATATACTGTATACATATCTTTTTCTTTTTCTTTTTTTATTCGTTGAACTAGATGGACTTGTGTCTTTTTTCAGCCAGACTAACTATGTAACTATGTAATAATAAAAGGTAAAAGCTCTATAGTAATACTACGAATAATAGTTTATTTGTTTCCTTTTTTCAGTTTTAAATTTAAATTTTTTAATACTATATTTAAATATTTTTAAGGCTTCAGAGTTATCTTGCCCTTCACCAATCTCATCAGGGCACTCTTGACGTCTTTATTACGTATGGTGTAAATCAGAGGGTTTACCATGGGTGTCACTGCTGTGTATAGCACAGTGCAGATTTGCTCCAAGAGCTCTGAGTACTGAGATTGTGGAATCAGTAGCACTGATGCTGAGTTTGCATAGTAGAAGAGGATTACTGTGATGTGGGATGAGCAGGTGGAGAAGAGTTTTCTCTTTCCATGTCTTGAATTAATATTTAAGATAATGGCAATTATTTTTACATAAGACGTCACAGTACACAAAAATTGAACAAAGCCAAACAACAAAAGCTCCAGGTAAAGCAACGTGAAGAACATTTCAGTTCCCGCACATGAAATCTTGATCAGAGCTTTGATATCACAGAAAAGTTGATGAATTATTTTTGAACGGCAAAACGACATAGCTGACGCTGCCTTTGTTATCAATAAAGAATTTGTACAAGCGGAGATCCAGGTGACTGCAATTAACATCAAAGTATTTTTTCTCCCCAAAATTTGGTGATAGTGTAAAGGCTTACAGATAGCAACATATCGGTCATATGCCATCATGAATAAAAGAACATCTTCACTGGTGCCAAATAAAAAGTAAAAGTAGAACTGAGTAAAGCATTGAGTAAATGATATTGTATTATTGTCAGTTAGTAACATGTGTAGAAGTTTGGGAACAGGGACTGTTGTAAAACAAATATCTACAATGGATAAATTAGAGAGAAACAGATACATGGGGGTGTGTAAATGGTCATCAATATATATCACTGTGATGATAATTATATTTATTAACAGGCATGTCAAATATATTGTAAGTAAAATACCAAAAACGTATAGTTTATAGTCTGTTTTAAAGAAAAATGGCACAAGCTGAAACACTTTAGATGCTGTATAATTGTCCATCAAAACTGCTCTTCTTTTGTAAGAAAAAGTAAAATATGATTATGATAAAAAATGCCACGATTTATTTGGTAGAGGACTGCAGGTTCAGATGATTCAGTGTTCTCTTGTCATGCTGACATGCTGTGGCACATTTTATTTATACATAAATATAAAATTATTATGACAAAGTTTGTAACTTTTGGTATTTTAAATAAACGCCTCCCTGGTAACAAAGAGTTGAAGAATTATTATTATTATGGTGCAATCTGAAAGCAATAAAATATGATTATGATCAATGCTGAGACCATTTTTTTTAAAACACTGCAGATTCAGATGAATAAATATTCAGTTTTCGTGCTGACATGTTGTGGAACATTTTATTTATATGCACATATAAAAAAAAAAGTTTACATTATTACCACTGTAAATTAAACACTTTATGATAAAAATTGTTGTAGAATTATTATTATTATATCAAGTATCAGATTATGGATTTTTCCTAATGTTCTTATATTAAAACTCTAGCTATACTAAAAAATTGTATTATGAAAGCCATAGTAAATTTATATATGTAAATGGTAAAGATATTTTTTTTTTTAATGAAAGAATGGATTAGAGTATTTAGGCCATATCCGCAAAGAGTACAAAAAGCATTTGACCAATAATTGCTGTAAGTTGCAAATATATAAATATATTGTCCCAAAAAATGTATACGCAATTTAAATGATTATAATGATTTTTGAGATCAAATAACTATCACCTAAGGGGGCAAGGGAGGGTTTACTTTAAAGATTGCTTGTTAAGAATATGCAAGTAGTGTAATGTCCATAGTCTGAGCACATCTGTACTTCAGCTACATTATAATGCGATTCAGTAGCTCATTATCTTGTTCACATCCGCGATTTAGCCGAATGATGGCTACAACGCAGACCTGCTTTGCTGGGAGTATGTCTATTGAGGTCCTCCCATGCTCGAGCGGCCTGCGCGCCTCCTGCTGGGTGCGCGCGTCACGTTTTGTGATCAGCGAGTCTATGAGACTCGCTGGATCACAGATCGGAGTAAGGGGTCGATCCAGACCCCTTACCACGTGATCAGCTGTCAGCCAATGACAGCTGATCATGTGATGTAAACAGAGCCGGTAATCGGCTATTTTTTCTCCTCGCGCTGACAGCGTGAGGAGAAAAAAAAAAGCCGATCACTGGCGGCTGTGAGAGGGACATTAGTCCCAATCACGGAAAGCTTCCGCAAGCTCTTCAGTGCCCACCTGTACCACCTGCCAGTGCCACCTAGCAGCAACAGTGCCGCCTACCAGTGCCCACCAGTGCCACCTATCAGTGTCCATCAGTGCCATCTATTAGTGGTACCTATCAGTGCCCATCAGTGCCACCCATCAGGGCCCATCAGTGCCGTCTTATCTGTCCCCATCAGTGCCGCCTTATCTGTGCATATCAGTCCCATCTTAACTGTGCCTATCAGTACCCATCAGTGCAGCCTCATCAGTGCATATCAATGAAGGAGAAAAATTACCTGTTTGCAAAATTTTATAACAAACTATGAAACATGATTTTTTTTTTCAAAATGTTCTATTTTTTTTGTTTGTTTAGCAAAAAATAAAAATCCCAGCTGTGATTAAATACCACCAAAAGAACACAATATATACAATAGAACACCTTTGGGATGAATTTGAGCGGAGACTATGAGCCAGGCCTTCTCGTCCAACATCAGTGCCTGACCTCACAAATGCGCTTCTGGAAGAATGGTCAAACATTCCCATAGACACACTCCTAAACCTTGTGGACAGCCTTCCCAGAAGAGTTGAAGCTGTTATAGCTGCAAAGGGCGGGCCAACTCAATATTGAACCCTACGGAATAAGACTGGGATGCCATTAAAGTTCATGTGTGTGTAAAGGCAGGTGTCCCAATACTTTTGACAATATAGTGTATCTGTCATTCTGAATGGCACCCCAATGCATGATGGATGATCATTGCAGCACAATGCACAGCAAAATGATAATATGCAAGGAGTGATACACCATTTTTGGAGTGTTTTCTTTCATTGGCAGCCAATTCATTTAGAATAGGTTGTCTTTACTCAATGCATCACGACAGTGTGAATGGCCCTCAGTGTATAATTCAGACATATTATGTAAAGATAAATAAGGGTGTAAATATAAATGTTTCATAAAAAGGTTGCACGCTTATGCCCCGTACACACGGTCGGACATTGATCGGACATTCCAACAACAAAATCCATGATTTTTTTCCGACGGATGTTGGCTCAATCTTGTCTTGCATACACACGGTCACACAAAGTTGTTGGAAAATCCGATCATTCTGAACGCGGTGACGTAAAACACGAACGTCGGGACTATAAACGGGGCAGTAGCCAATAGCTTTCGTCTCTTAATTTATTCTGAGTATGCGTGGCACTTTGTGCGTCGGATTTGTGTACACATGATCATAATTTCTGACAACGGATTTTGTTGTCGGAAAATTTTATAGCCTGCTCTCAAACTTTGTGTGTCGGAAATTCCTATGGAAAATGTGTGATGGAGCCCACACACTGTCGGAATTTCCGACAACAAGGTCCTATCACACATTTTCCGTCGGAAAATCCGACCGTGTGTACAGGGCATAATAGTAAGTAAAAAGTGAATATGCAGATTCTTTAATATGCCTAGTTATGGCAGTCTCATTTAAAGGTTTGTAGCAGAATAAGGTTGGCTTTGTTAAGAAATGTTAGAAAAAAAACATTGATGAAGATTTAAAATGTAACTATGACCAAAGTCAAAAATTACAAATATGATAAAGTCGGTCAGTAGCATTAACATGGCAGTTTTAATTGCACCTTTGGGGTGCACACACCTATGACTGTTACTATTTAATAACTTCAACTGGATGTGACACCATCTGGAATGTTGGTTATTTTCAGAGCTTCCTTATTAAGTCATTATCATTGTCATTAAGTTGTTAACATTATCTGAGAATACTTTCTATTTTAGAATAAGGTAGGTGTACGTATGTATGTGCATCCTGGACACATTCTGGATTACACAGACTAACCTGTGTTTATATATTACCCTGGCTGTGTAATTGCTGTGACTTAATTCATTTATCCTGTGCAGATTAATTCTCTAATACAGTAATGTGTTTGTGTCATGTAAAGTCTTTTGTGGTTGCTGTGTTCTGATGTAGGGAGCACATACACCTACTTTAATCCAAAATAGTATTTTCAGCCAATTGTCTTCACCTAAAATAAAAGGAAGTTATGAAAATAACCATTTAAAAGTATAATACAAAGTGTCATTAAGATGGCTGGTGAACAAAAAGATTTAAAATGTGTCAGGTCCTCTTTCAAGGTTTGTTCACACATCTACCACCAATTAGTGTACTGCACCAGTAAAATACCGTAATTGAGGTGTGTATATGTATATCCATGCTGTCCCAAAGACTGACCACACTGTAAATGCACCCAAAGAATGAACCAATCTTTAGCATATTTGGCTTTGAAGACAATACAATTCTGGAATCAACCATCCAGAATGATCAGATCAGGAAGGAAGCAGCCATGGTCTTGTCAGAATAGGATGTTGTTATCATTTTTGTCCATTATTTTGCATAGTAAAGACACTTACATCAGGTAGGACATGCAGTGTGGTGCACTGAAAGACATCTTATGTGTTAGAATTATTGGAATATTTATAATGTGTCGGTGCTGCTTATGATATTAGCACACAAAAAATCCACCTAAGGGACAGATTTAGCCACACAGCTAATTCATTGTGTCCTTTGGGGCTGATTACAACATTAAATGTTTGCAATACCAAATTATTATTATATTTTTAACTTATATGTTTTCTCCATCTCTGAGTGCCACCATAAGATCCTGATTAAACAGGAAGCAGAAAGTATCAGGCCATGTCCCTCTTTTACATTTACTGACAATCATAGGTGTGCACACCCCAAAGCTCAAACACACATGAACGCCACCTGCTGTCACAGGAAGGGGGCTCTGGTGGTGGGAGACAGTTGCTTGGGAGCATATTATGGTACACCCTAAATACGGGGGGACAACGTGTTCCTGAAGTTGAACTTTAATATAATGGGGGCATTTACATTGGCCACTGGCACCCCCAACCACCCACCTGGTGCCGCTACTGGATAATGCTAATGCACATGGGGTGATTAGAGTGTGCCCAGGCACACCCAGCAGACCCTGTGCACACGCCTATGCTGACAATAAGAATACAGAGCCTAATAAAGTATTCACCTCTTTAAAAGTTTTCACATTATATTGTCTTAAAACATTGATATGCAATGGGTTTATTTTTGACCCTCGGCTGGGGCCCTTCCCTCTGGGCCCGAGGCCCTTTACCCCTGTCGCAGGGCCCTTTATTGCGGTCCCATAGCAGGACCCTTTCACATGTTCTGCAGTGGGCCCCCTTCCTGCTGTCTTGGGGCCACCCCACGGTGGGAGAACACCAGGGCCCAGTTTCAAGGGCGACCTTTCTTACCCTTACAGTTCTGACACTTGTGCCAATAGTTTTTATTTTTGTTATTTTATCTAGGGGCAGCAGGACCTAGGTCAGTCATAGTAGGTGGTTGGGTATAATTAATACTTTGTTGACCCTCATGGGCTCCTCTGCCCCTCCCCCCTCATCTGGGACTTGTAGTCCAGCCTTCTCTGGATCCCCTTCCCCCATGACAGGTCCTCTGCCCCCTCCCACTGACTGGTGTATGGCTCAGAAACAGAAAGGCAGGGCCAGCTCAGTGATGGAGGTGGGGTTACCAATCTCTAATCCCTTCTCCAGTGACCTCTTTTTTCCATCCCACTGGAAAGGTTCAGGGACAGGAGGGCAGATCAGGCTCAGTGACAGGGGGCGTTGTTACCAGTCTCTAATCCTCTCCCCCATGACAGGTCCTCTTTCTCCCTCCTACTGATTGGTATATGGCTCAGGGACAGAAGGGCAAAGCAGGCTCATGAACATGGCACGGGGTTACAATTAACATAGCAGTCTGGCCCATGCCTGCTCCTGCCATGCTGTCTGCTCCTCTCTTGCACTACCACACCATCATATCTCACTCTCCACCACCCGCCCCACACCCTGCGATGCTCCCCTACACCGTGCTGGGTACTATGGATTTCTGCACATGGGAGCCGCATTGGGCCCCCTGGAGTATGGGGCCGGTTCTGCATTGAGACCCCTATAGCTACGCCCCTGTATAAACCCATTGAATTCGATAGGTACACTTTTTGGTATTTAATACTCCATGAGTCTGTGTAGCTAGGTCTCTATTTGCTTTTCACATCTGAACAATGCGATTTCTCTTCTCAAAGTTTGTCAGGTGTCATGGGGAGATGCAAATTATCTGTTGGACTGAGATCTGGACTCTAACTTTGCCATTTGCGGGTGTTAACAATATTCTTTGCATTATATTTTTGTGTCATTTTTTGGTTTATGTTTAGGTTCATTGTCTTTCTAGAAGACAGATCTCCTCCCTTCATGACCAGACCATTTTTTGCTATTCTATTCAGTACTAAGCTACTTTAACTGGAAATCGAGCAGTCATGCAACACTGTATGCAAATGAGTTTTCTTTTGGTGGTTTTGATCACCATTGGGTTTTTTATTTTTATTATATAACAAAATAATACCGAAAATTTTGAGGGAAAAAGCAATATTTTCTACTTTCTGTTATTAAACATATCCAATAAAGCCAAATTTCTTTATGCATGTGCATCGTTTAGTGCATTGTGGGGTGCTCGGTGAGTGAACATCCCGCCGAGCGCTCCACAAATTCAGGTGTTCGTCGAACGGTGATGTTCGGCCCAAACTTATGCTCGGTCCAAACCGTTCGCCCATCACTACTTAAGATCCATCTCCCTGCTCCCATTTGCTCCAAGCTTCTTGAAACGCCTTGTCCACAACCATATGAGCTCCTAACTCACTGACAACAACCTTCTCAATCCCCTACAGTCCGGATTCTGCTAAAAACATTCCACTGGAAACTGCCCTAATAAAACTCACCAACAACCTCTTAACTGCTAAAACCAATGGCCAGTACTCCCTAGTCATACTCTTGGACCTTTCTGCTGTCTTCAACCACCCACTCCTCTTCAAAAAACTCCACTTACCTGGCCTTTTTGATTTTGCTCTTTCTTGGTTCTCATACCCATCTCAGTGCACTTTCATTGTCACATACAACACCATCTCCTCCGCATCTCTTCCTCTTTCTGTTGGGGTACCCTAAGGCTCTGTCCTTGGCCCCCCTCCTATTCTCTCTCTATACCTCTTCCCTGGGCCAGTTGATAACCTCCTATGGCTTCCACCTCTATGCTTATGACACCCAGATCTATCTCTCCATTCCTCAACTCACCCCCTCAATCCCCTCTCGTATAACACAAACTTACTGAGCGACATATCAGTATTGATGTCACACCACTTCCTCAAACTCAATTTATCTAAGACTGAGCTTGTAATATTTCCTTATCCCTGATCCCCTCCCAATGACTTTATCATTAAGGTCAATGGCACAACCATTGGTTCCTCCACAGATGCTAAGGTGCTGGGTGTAATCCTAGACTCTGGCCTCTCCTACAGCCCCCACATCCAATCATTGGCTACTTCTTGCTGCCTTAACCTCTGCAACATTTCCAGAATTCACCCCTTCCTGACTAACGACACAACAAAACAACATATCCACTTCTTGTTTATTTCCCGCCTTGACTACTACAACTCTGTGTCAGGCCAGCTGTACTGCCTCTCCTGGCCCTGGGACAGCGCTGCCAGCATACATTAAAGTTGAGAAAACATTACTGCCAGCCCTTTCCCATGCACAGCTCCTCGTGTGTCACTCTCAATGTAAATTAAAGTCTCTTAATACCTCAATTAAAGCCGCTCTGTCTGGCCGCTCTCCTCCTCCCACTCCACCTCCTTCCCGAGTGTAGCCTTTGATTGCAGGAGGAGAGCGGTCATGTGACGTCAATGAAACAGCAGAGGAGAGCAGTCACATGACCGGGTCATGAAGAACGGCCTTAATTGAGGTATTTAGAAGCTTTGATTTACAATGAGTGACACAGGAGGAGCGGTGTATGAGAAAGGGCTGGCAGTGATGTTTTTAGAGAACAGAGAACATTGATATACAATGGGTTTATTTTTGATTTGACAACTGAAATATACTCTTTCATACCAGAATTTACACAGATTTCTGCAAAATTATTTAAATAAATTATGATGAGAATGTAATTAATTGCATAAATTGTATAAACCCAGAGGCATAACTAGAACCTTCAGGGCCCCGTTGCAAGAAACCATGAAGGGCACCCCTGACCCTCGGCTGGGGCCCTTCCCTCTGGGCCTGAGGCCCTTTACTCCTGTCGCAGGACCCTTTATTGCGGTCCCATAGCGGGACCCTTTCACATGTTCTGCAGTGGGCCCCCTTCCTGCTGTCTTGGGGTTGCCCCACGGTGGGAGAACACCAGGGCCCAGTTGCAAGGGCGACCTTTCTTACCCTGACAGTTCTGACACTTGTGCCAATAGTTTTTATTTTTGTTATTTTATCTAGGGGCAGCAGGACCTAGGTCAGTCATAGTAGGTGGTTGGGTATAATTAATACTTTGTTGACCCTCATGGGCTCCTCTGCCCCTCCCCCCTCGTCTGGGATTTGTAGTCCGGCCTTCTCTGGATCCCCTTCCCTCATGACAGGTCCTCTACCCCTCCCACTGACTGGTGTATGGCTCAGAAACAGAAAGGCAGGGCCAGCTCAGTGATGGGGGTGGGGTTACCAATCTCTAATCCCTTCTCCAGTGACCTCTTTTTTCCATCCCACTGGAAAGGTTCAGGGACAGGAGGGCGGATCAGGCTCAGTGACAGGGGGCGTTGTTACCAGTCTCTAATCCTCTCCCCCATGACAGGTCCTCTTTCTCCCTCCTACTGATTGGTATATGGCTCAGGGACAGAAGGGCAAAGCAGGCTCAGGAACATGGCACGGGGTTACAATTAACATAGCAGTCTGGCCCATGCCTGCTCCTGCCATGCTGTCTGCTCCTCTCTTGCACTACCACACCATCATATCTCACTCTCCACCACCCCCCCCCACACCCTCCGATGCTCCCCTGCACCGTGCTGGGTACTATGGATTTCGGCACAGGGGAGCCGCATTGGGCCCCCTGGAGTATGGGGCCGGGTCACGATTGAGACCCCTATGGCTACGCCCCTGTATAAACCCATTGAATTCGATAGGTACACTTTTTGGTATTTAATACTCCATGAGTCTGTGTAGCTAGGTCTCTATTTGCTTTTCACATCTGGACAATGCGTTTTTTCTTCTCAAAGTCTGTCAGGTGTCATGGGGAGATGCAAATTATCTGTTGGACTGAGATCTGGACTCTAACTTTGCCATTTGCGGGTGTTAACAATATTCTTTGCATTTTTTTTTGTGTCATTTTTTGGTTTATGTTTAGGTTCATTGTCTTTCTAGAAGACAGATCTCCTCCCTGCACGACCAGACCATTTTTTGCTATTCTTTTCAGTACTGAGCTACTTTAACTGGAAATCGAGCAGTCATGCAACACTGTATGCAAATGAGTTTTCTTTTGGTGGTTTTGATCACCATTGGGTTTTTTATTTTTTATTACATAACAAAATAATACCGAAACTTTTGGGGGAAAAAAACAATATTTTCTACTTTCTGTTATTAAACATATCCAATAAAGCCAAATTTCTTCATGCATGTGCATCGTTTAGTGCATTGTGGGGTGCTCGGTGAGTGAACATCCCGCAGAGCGCTCCACAAATTCAGGTGTTCGTCGAACGGTGATGTTCGGCCCAAACTTATGCTCGGTCCAAACCGTTCGCCCATCACTACTTAAGATCCATCTCCCTGCTCCCATTTGCTCCAAGCTTCTTGAAACGCCTTGTCCACAACCATATGAGCTCCTAACTCACTGACAACAACCTTCTCAATCCCCTACAGTCCGGCTTCCGCCCACAACATTCCACTGGAAACTGCCCTAATAAAACTCACCAACAACCTCTTAACTGCTAAAACCAATGGCCAGTACTCCCTAGTCATACTCTTGGACCTTTCTGCTGTCTTCAACCACCCACTCCTCTTCAAAAAACTCCACTTACCTGGCCTTTTTGATTTTGCTCTTTCTTGGTTCTCATACCCATCTCAGTGCACTTTCATTGTCACATACAACACCATCTCCTCCGCATCTCTTCCTCTTTCTGTTGGGGTACCCTAAGGCTCCGTCCTTGGCCCCCCTCCTATTCTCTCTCTATACCTCTTCCCTGGGCCATTTGATAACCTCCTATGGCTTCCACCTCTATGCTTATGACACCCAGATCAATCTCTCCATTCCTCAACTCACCCCCTCAATCCCCTCTCGTATAACACAAACTTACTGAGCGACATATCAATATTGATGTCACACCACTTCCTCAAACTCAATTTATCTAAGACTAAGCTTGTAATATTTCCTTATCCCTGATCCCCTCCCAATTACTTTATCATTAAGGTCAATGGCACAACCATTGGTTCCTCCACAGATGCTAAGGTGCTGGGTGTAATCCTAGACTCTGGCCTCTCCTACAGCCCCCACATCCAATCATTGGCTACTTCTTGCTGCCTTAACCTCTGCAACATTTCCAGAATTCACCCCTTCCTGACTAACGACACAACAAAACAACATATCCACTTCTTGGTTATTTCCCGCCTTGACTACTACAACTCTCTCCTCACTGGCTTACCTTTACACAGGCTATCCCCCCTTCTGTCTATTATAATTGTTGCTGCTAGACTAATACACCTTACTAACCAATCCATGACTGCTGCTCCTCTCTGCCAATCACTTCACTGGCTTCCCCTACCCCAGCATATAAAATTCAAAATACTAACCACAACATACAAAGCCATCCACAATATTGCCCCCAGCTATATCACCAACCTCATCTAGAGATATTACCCAAATCGCCCTCTCTGCTCCTCTCAAGACCTCCTGCTCTCTAGCTCCCTTGTTACCAGAGGCGGAATAATGCACAGGCTGGTCTAGGCTGCAGCCTAGGGCCCCACGTGTGCAAGGCCCCCCTATTGGCCATGATATTTTTATTAATTTATATATATTTATGTATATGTAGAATAAAAACCATGCCTGCGTGTTATACAAATACCTCGATAAATGTTTTTTTACCAACAGAGGGCGGGGATCGGGTGGTCAGCCCCGGGTGCCACCCATTGGGGGGGCGGTCAGGCCAGCTGTACTACCTCTCCTGGCCCTGGGGCAGCGCTGCCAGCATACATTAAAGTTGAGAAAACATTACTGCCAGCCCTTTCTCATGCACAGCTCCTCGTGTGTCACTCTCAATGTAAATGAAAGTCTCTTAATACCTCAATTAAAGCCGCTCTCCTCCTCCCACTCCACCTCCTTCCTGAGTGTAGCCTTTGATTGCAGGAGGAGAGCGGTCATGTGACGTCAATGAAACAGCAGAGGAGAGCAGTCACATGACCGGGTCATGAAGAATGGCCTTAATTGAGGTATTTAGAAGCTTTGATTTACAATGAGTGACACAGGAGGAGCGGTGTATGAGAAAGGGCTGGCAGTGATGTTTTTAGAGAACAGAGAACTTTAGAGTATTCTTTCCCAGGAGACTGGGGGTCTCCTGGGAGTGCAGGGGGGCTTTATAATGAAAGAGGCTTGTGTGATATGCAGGCAAAGGGGTCTGTGTACTGTGCAGGGAAAGGGGTCTGTGTATTGTGCAGGGAAAAGGGGGCTGTGTTATGTGCAGGGGGTCTGTGTACTGTGCAGGGAAAGGGGGCTGTGTTATGTGCAGGGGGTCTGTGTACTGTGCAGAGGGTTGTGTACTGTGCAGGAAAAGGGGGCTGTGTACTGTGCAGAGGGTTGTGTACTGTGCAGGGAAAGGGGGCTGTGTACTGTGCAGAGGGTTGTGTACTGTGCAGGGAAAGGGGTCTGTGTACTGTGCAGAGGGTTGTGTACTGTGCAGGGAAAGGGGTCTGTGTACTGTGCAGGGGGCTGTGTACTGTGCAGGGAAAGGGGGCTGTGTTATGTGCAGGGGGCCTGTGTACTGTGCAGAGGGTTGTGTACTGTGCAGGGAAAGGGGTCTGTGCACTGTGCAGGGGGTCTGTGTACTGTGCAGAGGGTTGTGTACTGTGCAGGGGGGCTGTGTACTGTACAGGGGGGCTGTGTACTGTGCAGGGGGGCTGTGTACTGTGCAGGGGGGCTGTGTACTGTGCAGGGGGCTGTGGGAAGTTTTTTTTTTTCCTGAAACTTCCCTCTTAATGTTAGGGTGTGTGTTATATGCACTCTGAAAATGAAACAAAGGCACCACTCTAAGTGCAGTAAAAAACATGGAGTTTAATAAAACTGTAAAAAGGTACTCACAAAGGTACATAGTGAACAAGCATGTTGGCAAAAGCTGCCGGATATCCTGGGAGTGAGTCTGGTCTGTTTCCTGGATTGCAGTGGTGTCCGATGGACAGGCTGCGCCGATGGATGCTGGCACTTCCTGCCGTTGGAACATATGATTGTTCTGCTGTTGATTATTGCTTGCTTTTATGTGCTGCTGTTTATGGTATTTGTATGGCTTTTTTTTTAATTGGAATATTACACAGCGTTTCGATTGGTCTCTGTCAGGATGTTGTGATTTTGCCTCAGTTAAACAGGAGCTGCTGCAGATGTTTTTGGCCTAACTGTTGGTCTAGAAAGGTAAAATCTGTTACCAGCTTGCAGGTGTATTTTGAATGCTTTTTTTCTGTGGCATTGCTGTTTATAGTAGGCTCATGTCTGAATGTGTTTTGGGCTGTAGACCTGAGAGTTGCACTTGAGGCGTGTAATATAGGTCTACCCTTTTACACATGGCACTAAATAATTTATTTTCTGGTAAAGCATGCTTAGGAGGGGGCCACACAAAAAGTAGCCTAGGGGCCCATGACCACCTTAATCCTCCACTGCTGGTTACCTCCTCCCATGCGCACCTCCAGGACTTCTCCAGAGCCTCTCCCATCCTCTGTAACTCCCTGCCTCTGTAAGTCCATTCAACCCCTATCTTGTCTGCCTTTAGGTGATCCCTGAAAACTCGCTTATTCAGGGAAGCCTACCCCACCTCCACCTAAGAACTGTACCTGAATCACCTCCATCTCGTCATCCCTCGCAGCTATTACCCTTTGTACCCCCTCCCCCTCCCTTTAGATTGTAAGCTCCATGAGCAGGACCATTCTATTCCCTCTGTATTGAACTGTATTGTAATTGTACTGTCCCCCTCTACATTGTAAAGTTCTGCCTGAACTGTTGGAGCTAAATAAATCCTGTATAATAATTATAATGTAAAGTGATCTTCATGACAATAAGCCAACTCCCTCTCACAGACATCCATAAATTCAAAATGGGCACTTTGAAAGTTTCCTGCAAAGGATCCACTAGTTATTACATGAGAATATACGATATTTCTGAGATCCATAAACATAAAAAAGAACAATGATATCCTCCATTAAAAGCATCCAGACTCAATCCACATATACGAATGGAAGTTGAACATATTCCCACAGCAGAAGGATCTAATATCAAACATACACACAGGATTTAGACACTGTCCCATGATGAATTTTAAGCAATCACTTCCTCATAGAGCAAAATGTGTTAATAGTGGCCATTTTCTCAACCACTTGCGGACCGCCCACCATACATATACTGCGACAGGAGGGGGGCGCTCTGTGCCAGATCACGTATCCAGTATGTGATCTGACACTTCCGGGTCTGTGGCACGTGCGCATGCCTCCGGCTCCCTGCTCCCTGCTCCCACTGTGATCACACTGTCAGGTCACCTTGGCTAGGTGACAGATGTACACTGTTGGGATCAGGAGTGCACCGCAAGGTAGTGAACCCTATGGCTGACTGCTGCAGATGGGAGTCAGGGTGGTAAGGAAGGCAAGGCCGCTGGAGAACCAACACGGATCCCACCGGGGTTAGAGCGTAAGATTCCCTGGGGCGTGGCCCGCAGGCATTAATCGCATGTAAAAAATTTGACAGGCTGCTTGTACCCAAATCAATCGATGGATCGACTTGGGTACAACCAGCCTGCCCATACAGTACCTGACCGCGAGATTGTGTTTCCAGCGCAATAGCATCGCGCTGGTTCTCGGCGACAGGGTACTGTGCATGTCGCGCTGGCTCACTCATCGGGAAAGGAAAACTTTGTTTTCCTTCCGCGATGAGTGACAGGCAGTGCTGACAGCTGTCTGGTATGAATCCTGAGGCGGGAACACCGCGCCAAATTTTAAATGAAAAAACCGGCGTAGGTTCCCCCCCCAGGGGCATACCAGGCCCTTAGGTCTGGCATGGATTGTAAGGGGAACCCCCTACGCCGAAAAATTGGCGTGGGGGTCCCCCCAAAATCCATACCAGACCCTTATCCGAGACCGCAGCCCGGCCGGCCAGAAAAGGGGGTGGGGACGAGCAAGCGCTCCCCCTCCTGAGCCGTACCAAGCCGCATGCCCTTAACATGAAGGGGTGGGTGCCTTGGGGAGGGGGCGCCCTGTGGGGCCCCCCCACCCCAAAGCACCTTGTCCCCATGTTGATGAGGACAAGGGCCTCTTCCCGACAACCCTGGCCGTTGGTTGTCGGGGTCTGCGGGCGGGGGGCTTATCGGAATCCGGGAGCCCCCTTTAATAAGGGGGCTCCCAGATCCCGGCCCCCCACCCTGTGTGAACGAGTTTGGGGTACATGGTACCCCTACCCATTCACCTAGGGAAAAGTGTCAATATAAAAAAAAACACAGTACACAGGTTTTAGGAGTAATTTATTAGTCAGCTCCAGGGTCTTCTTCCAACTTCGGGGGGTCTCTTTCCGCCTTCTCCCGGTGTTCGGCCTCTTCTCCCGGTGTACGGCCCCTTCTCCGGGGCCCGCCGCTATCTTCTTCCAGCTCTATTGCCAGCGAGGGGCCCGGTCTGCTGCCGCTGTCTTGTAGCCGCTGTCTCGCTGCCGCTGTCTCGCCGCCGCTGTCTCTTCTTCTCTTCTTCCCCGATGTTGACACGACGCTCTCTCCGGCACGAATGCTGTGTGCGAGCTGCGGAGCCATTTATATAGGCGGTGACCCCGCCCCCTTACGACGTCATGGTCCCAGCATGCGCAGGGACTCTGGGGTCACGCCCCCTTATGACGCTAGAGTCCCTGCGCATGCTGGGACCATGACGTCGTAAGGGGGCGGGGTCACCGCCTATATAAATGGCTCCGCAGCTCGCACACAGCATTCGAGCCGGAGAGAGCATCGTGTCAACATCGGGGAAGAAGAGAAGAAGAGACAGCGGCGGCGAGACAGCGGCGGCGAGACAGCGGCGGCGAGACAGCGGCAGCAGACCGGGCCCCTCGCTGGCAATAGAGCTGGAAGAAGATAGCGGTGGGGCCCAGGGAAGAGGCCGAACACCGGGAGAAGAGGTCGAACACCGGGAGAAGGCGGAAAGAGACCCCCCGAAGTTGGAAGAAGACCCCGGAGCTGACTAATAAATTACTCCTAAAACCTGTGTACTGTGTTTTTTTTTTTATATTGACACTTTTCCCTAGGTGAATGGGTAGGGGTACCATGTACCCCAAACTCGTTCACACAGGGTGGGGGGCCGGGATCTGGGGGCCCCCTTATTAAAGGGGGCTCCCGGATTCCGATAAGCCCCCCGCCCGCAGACCCCGACAACCAACGGCCAGGGTTATCGGGAAGAGGCCCTTGTCCTCATCAACATGGGGACAAGGTGCTTTGGGGTGGGGGGGCCCCGCAGGGCGCCCCCCTCCCCCAAGGCACCCACCCCCCCATGTTGAGGGCATGCGGCCTGGTACGGCTCAAGAGGGGGGGCGCTCGCTCGTCCCCACCCCCTTTCCTGGCCGGCCGGGCTGCGTGCTCGGATAAGGGTCTGGTATGGATTTTGGGGGGACCCCCAAGCCAATTTTTTGGCGTAGGGGGTTCCCCTTACAATCCATGCCAGACCTAAGGGCCTGGTATGCCCCTGGGGGGGGAACCCATGCCGTTTTTTTCATTTATAATTTGGTGCGGTGTTCCCGCCTCAGGATTCATACCAGACAGCTGTTAGCACTGCCTGTCACTCATCGCGGAAGGAAAACAAAGTTTTCCTTTCGCGATGAGTGAAGCATCTCGGCGCTGGCTCCTGCGACAGGGCTCGCAGGTGTCAAATCTCGCCGAGAAATGCGGCGAGATTGACACAATCTTGCGTTCACCTACTGTACATGGATCGAATCTTGGCCTGTTCCTACTGAACAGGCCGAGATTCTATCCATCTACGGCCAGCTTAAAGCGGAGGTCCCCCCACCGCTGCGAAAATAAAAATGCCAGCAGCATACATACTGCAGCTGATGGCTTTTAATAATAGGACACTTACCTGTCGTGGAGTCCAGCACCGGCACTGCAGCTGTTTACATGTTCACCATGCATGCCGCCGCCATTGTGGGTAAGGGAACCCGGCAGTGAAGCCTTACAGCTTCACGCCGGGAACCCTACAGCGCATGCGCGAGGCTCCGCTCCTCTCTCCTACTGGCCCGGTGACAGGGGGAGGAGGAGGGAGCCCCGCGGTCAGCAGAGCGGTGATGTCAATATCCGTGGCTGTGGCTTCCGGAAGTGGGAACAGGATACCTGTCAAAGACAGGTATTCTGTCCCCCCTCCCCCCCAAAAGGTGCCAATTGTGGCACCGGAGGGGGGGGACAAATGAGCGGAAGTTTTGGGTGGAACTGCAGGAAGGAAGACTTTTTGCAAATTTGTAGTGCATAACTGTGATGTATGACTTGCTAGTTCTAATAACCTGTGTAACGTGTATTCTTACAATCAATAAAATGGGGGGGGGGGGGGGATCAGACAAGTGTATACTTTGGAACCTATATATATATATATATATATATATATATATATATATATATATATATATATATATGTACAGTGGGGACGGAAAGTATTCAGACCCCCCTAATGTTTCACTCTTTGTTATATTGCAGCCATTTGCTAAAATCATTTAAGTTTATTTTTTTCCTCATTAATGTACACACAGCACCCCATATTGCCAGGAAAACACAGAATTGTTGACATTTTTGCAGATTTATTAAAAAAAGAAAAACTGAAATATCACATGGTCTTAAGTATTCAGACCCTTTGCTCAGTATTTAGTAGAAGCACCCTTTTGATCTAATACAGCCATGAGTCTTTTTGGGAAATGCAACACGTTTTTCACACCTGGATTTGGGGATCCTCTGCCATTCCTCCTTCCAGATCCTCTCCAGTTCTGTCAGGTTGGATGGTAAACGTTGGTGGACAGCCATTTTTAGATCTCTCCAGAGATGAGCAATTGGATTTAAGTCAGGGCTCTGGCTAGGCCATTCAAGAACAGTCACAGAGTTGTTGTGAAGTCACTCCTTCGTTATTTTATCTGTGTGCTTAGGGTCATTGTCTTGTTGGAAGGTAAACCTTCGGCCCAGTCTGAGGTCCTAAGCACTCTGGAGAAGGTTTTCATCCAAGATATCCCTGTACTTGGCTGCATTCATCTTTCCCCCGATTGCAACCAGTCATCCTGTCCCTGCAGCTGAAAAACACCCCCACAGCATGATGCTGCCACCACCATGCTTCACTGTTGGGACTGTATTGGACAGGTGATGAGCAGTGCCTGGTTTTCTCCACACATACCGCTTAGAATTAAGGCCAAAAAGTTCCATCTTGGTCTCATCAGACCAGAGAATCTTATTTATCACTATCTTGGAGTCCTTCAGGTGTTTTTTTTAGCAAACTCCATGCGGGCTTTCATGTGTCTTGCACTGAGGAGAGGCTTCCCTTGGGCCACTCTGCTATAAAGCTCTGACTGGTGGAGGGATGCAGTGATGGTTGACTTTCTACAACTTTCTCCCATCTTCCGACTGCATCTCTGGAGCTGAGCCAAAGTGATCTTTGGGTTCTTCTTTACCTCTCTCACCAAGGCTCTTCTCCCCCGATAGCTCAGTTTGGCCGGACGGCCAGCTCTAGGAAGGGTTCTGGTCATCCCAAACGTCTTCAATTTTAGGATTATGGAGGCCACTGTGCTCTTAGGAACCTTAAGTGCAGCATACATTTTTTTGTAACCTTGGCCAGATCTGAGCCTTGCCACAATTCTGTCTCTAAGCTCTTCAGGCAGTTCCTTTGACCTCATGATTCTCATTTGCTCTGACATGCACTGTGAACTGTAGGGTCTTATATAGACAGGTGTGTGGCTTTCCTAACCAAGTAAATTCAGTATAATCAAACACAGTTAGACTCAAATGAAGGTGTAGAACCATCTCAAGGATGATCAGAAGAAATGGATAGCACCTGAGTTAAATATATGAGTGTCACAGCAAAGGGTCTGAATACTTAGGACCATGTGATATTTCAGTTTTTCTTTTTTAATAAATCTGCAAATATGTCAACAATTCTATGTTTTTCTGTCAATATGGGGTGCTGTGTGTACATTAATGAGGAAAAAAGTGAACTTTGAACTTTAAAAAATGATTTTAGCAAATGGCTGCAATATAACAAAGAGTGAAAAATTTAAGGGGGTCTGAATACTTTCCGTCCCCACTGTATACATATATATATATATATATATATATATACACACATATACATATATATATATATATATATATACACACATATACATATATATATATATATATATATATATATATATATATATATATATATATATATATATATATATATATAATATAATATTATATATAAAATATATATTTTTAGAACAAATACGGTTTATCATTGGTTTCAGTTGACATTTTTATTTGTCATATAATTAAGTATCTATGTTGAGGGTCCTCCGAACTTGAAGTCCCCCAGGTCCCCCAAGAGCTAAATCCTGCACTGTGTGAAAGTCTTCAGATCATGATTATTATCAACTCATTCTTCAATTATATTGACCATCTAAAACCCAGTGTGCCATAAAACCTGTGTAACCAATCCCATGATGAACAGTGAATACACTCCTTAACAGGGCTTTTTTTCAGGGGGAACTTGGTGGAACCCAGTTCCACCACCTCTGGCTCAGACCCCTTGGTGCCTGCTCACCACAATCACTTGTAAACACAGAAGTTTGGTTTCCGTGTTTACAAGTGACAGCTCTGCATTCTGTATGTAATGCAATCCTGGTACTTAATGCCCCTTTAAGACCCTCCTACTGTGTTTTGACTGAACACACCCACTATTTGATGTGATTTGGAGGGTGTGTGTGTGTGGGGGGGGTTGTGGGGCCGTGGTTAAGTTCCAGCACCTATTGTTTGGGGAAAAAAAGCCCTGCTCCTTAAGCACTTATGGACCGCCTGCCGCAGTTTTACATCGGCTGTTTGAAGGAGGATATCGTTGTTATGGCAGCAGCTAGCTGCAATAACCCTGGTATCCTCTTCTTCAACGGGCGGTCTGCTACAAGATAAAAGTGGTCTCTGTGGTTGATTTGCCATGAGATCACTTTTAACGGCGGCGGGAGAGGGCCCTGGCGCTGTCTGGTGCCCTCCGCCACTTACCGGAGCCATCGGCAGCGGTGGAGGCGATCGGATCCTGTCACTTGCTGGGTATGGAGACAAGTGAGGGGAAGATGGCCCCCCACCCGTCCCCATACCATTGCATGGCGGAAGCGACGTCAAAACATCACTTCCGCCCAAAGCTCTTAAAGGACCATTTTTTTTAAAAAAATTTTTTTAAATGACAATTTTTTTTTAATTGCATTTTAGTGTAAATATGAGATCTGGGGTCTTTTTGACCCCAGATCTCATATTTAAGAGGCCCTGTCATGCTTTTTTTCTATTACAAGGGATGTTTACATTTTTAATAATTTTTTTATTTTTTTTTAAAACAGTGTGAAAATTTAAAAAAATGGTAATATAAATAAGAAAAAAACATTTTTTTTAAACGTGCCCCGTCCCGACGAGCTCGCATGCAGAAGCGAACGCATACATGAGTAGCGCCCGCATATGTTCAAGCCACACATGTGAGGAATCGCCGCGATCGGTAGAGCGAGAGCAATAATTCTGGCCCCAGAACTCCTCTGTAACTCAAAACCTGCAACCTGTAGAATTTTTTTAAATCTCGCCTATGGAGATTTTTAAGGGTAAAAGTTTGTCGCCATTCCATGAGTGGGTGCAATTTTGAAGCGTTACATGTTGGGCATCAATTTACTCAGCGTAACATTATCTTTCGCAATATAAAAAAAAAATTGGGCTAACTTTACTGTTGTCTTATTTTTTAATTAAAAAAAGTGCGGCTGTAAGACCGCTGCGCAAATACGGTGTGACAGAAAGTATTACAACAACCGCCATTTTATTCTCTAGGGTGTTAGAAAAAAAAAGTATAATGTTTGGGGGTTCTAAGTAATTTTCTAACAAAAAAAAAACTATTTTTAACTTGTAAACAACAAATCTCAGAAAGAGGCTCGGTCCTTAAGTGGTTAATAAATCACTATGACCAGACCAAGGTGATCATCCAAAGCATGCTCTCCCATTCCTCTGGACACAGACACACCTTTGTGACCAAGCCAAAACTAATTTCTATTAGGCAGGTCAGACTGACATGCTTGAATTTCTTTGCAGGTCAACCCATTTAGCTAATTCTTCAATGTGGTTCTTGTGTCACCTTTCCACCTTAACCGTGCTCACTGGGCAATCAATCAGCACCATCACCTCTATTCAGATAGTAATGGTGGGTTTTAGGCTGGATTCACACCTAGGCAGTTTTAGTGCTTTTTGCATTTTGCAGATTTGCATTACAGAACGTGTTCCCTAGGAAACCATGTCAAATGGACTGCAGTGCCAACCTGCAAAATGCAAAAAGCACTAAAACTGCCTAGGTGTGAATCCAGCCTAAAGAAGAATTTTCCGGGTGTGATCCATTATACAAGCTAGCTAATATGATTTTGTTTAGGTCTGGACAAAAGGGTGTGTGTGTGTCCAGAGGAGTGATTAAAAGAGGAGTGTATTCACTGCACATGATGGGAATTGTTATACATAGAGAACAGAATTTCATGGTTTTTGGCACACTGAGTTTTAAAGGATGAATATATTTGAATACGAAGGATGTGAATAAAGAATGGATTTTAATCTCAATCTGAAGGACTTTCACAAATTTTATGACAATATATCATTGTATTAACCACTTGACTGCCAGAAGATTTAACCCCCCCCCCCCCTCATGACCAGGCCATTTTTGCAATGAGGCACTGCGTTATTGTAACTGATGATTGCGTGGTCATGCAAGGTTTACATAAATGAAATGTATGTCCTTTTTTCCCACAAATAGAGCTTTCTTTTGGTGGTATTTGATTACTTCTGCGGTTTTTTTTTTGCTCTATAAACAAAAACAGACCAAAAATTATGAAAAAAAAATATGTTTTACTTTCTGCTATAAAACATCCAATAACAAAATTTTAAAAATCGAATTTTCTCATAAATTTTGGCCAATATGTATTCTGCTACATATTTCTGGTAAAAATCCCCAAAAGCTTATATTGATTGGTTTGCGCAAAAGTTATAGCATCTACAAACTATGGGATGTATACTAGAATTAGTATTTAATCAGCGACTTATAGTGGGACTGCGATATTGCAGCAGACTATCGGACAGTAAGGCTACTTTCACACTGCAGTGCCCGGCCGTTAGCACTAAAGCACGGCTTGTTTTTGCGGTGCTTTTTTGGTCGCTGGAGGGGAGCTTTTACCTTAAAACAAGAAGTAAAAAGTCCAGTTTTGCAGCACTTTGGAAGCACTGCCCATTCATTTTAATGGGCAGGGCGTTTTGGGAGTGCTAAATACAGCGCTCCCAAACCACCCAAAGATGCTGCTTGCAGGACTTTTTGTAATGTCCCACAAGCGCACGACTAACTGACACTTTTGAAACTTTTTGGGAACCAGTGACACAAATACAGTGATCAGTGCTAAAAATATGCACTGTCACTGTACTAATGACACTGGCTGGGAAGGGGTTAAACAGTTAGGGTGATCAAAGGGTTAAATGTGTGCTTAGCCAGTGTTTTGGTGTACACCAGGGGTCTCAAACTGGCGGCCCTCCAGCAGTTGCAAAACTACAAGTCCCATAATGCCTCTGCCTGTGGAAGTCATGCTTGTAGCTGTCAGTCCTGTAATGCCTCATGGGACTTGTAATTTCACTATAGCTGGAAAGCCGCCAGTTTGAGACCCCTGGTGTACACTTTGTGCTGCTTTTACTAAGGGAAGTGATGGATATTATTCCCTGCTTTGTGGGCAAAGAAGATCCATCACTTCCCCGCTGACAGGACAGAGCTCTGCCTTGTTTACATAGGTAGGGCAATGTCCTGTGTGTCTTACCAACAATGGATGACTGCTAGTACCCACTCATCGGAATCTGCTCTGTATAATTACAGAAATATTGTATACATATGTTCATGTGCACTCTGTCAGCTCAAATAGAAAGAAATGGGCGGTTAATCTACTCTCTATAGTGGGTAGGGATGAGCCAAACACCCTCCGGTTAGCGGTGAACATGCAAACGTGAAAAATCAAAAGTGCTCATTTTAAAGGCTAATATGCAAGTTATTGTCATAAAAAGTGTTTGGGGATGCAGGTCCTGCCCCAGGGGACATGTATCAATGCAAAAAGAAGTTTTAAAAACTGACATTTTTTCGGGAGCAGTGATTTTAATAATGCCTAAAGTGAAATAATAAAAGTGAAAGATTCCTTTAAATATCATGCCTGGGGGGTATCTATAGTATGCCTGTAAAGTGGCGCATTTTTCCCGTGTTTAGAACAGCCCCTGCACAAAATGACATTTCTAAAGGAAAAAAAGTAATTTAAAACTGCTTGCGGCTGTAATGTTATGTTGCCACCCCCCAGCTCATTACCGGGCCCTTTGTGTCTGGTATGGATATTAAAGTGAACCCCGCACCCAAATTGAAAAAAAAAGGCGTGGGACCCTAGGCCCTATATACTCTGAACAGCAGCAGTATACAGGCGGTCCCCGGGTTACAAACAAGATAGGGACTGTAGGTTTGTTCTTAAGTTGAACCTGTTTGTAATTTGGAACTGGTACATTTTTTAAGTGTAGCTCCAGCCAAAAAATCTATTTTTAAGCATTTTGGATAACATCGGGAAGGGTTATCATCGCCCCTGTAACATTTGTTTTGCTGTCTGTGCCCCTGTTCAAAAGATTTCACCTCACTTTCTGTCCCAATGACAATTGGATTTTGAAAATTTTGGGTTATTAGGGAAACAAGGATTGGTGATAAAGCATCAGTGGGGAGACTCATTTTTCCCATTTTCCCATTTTCTTACAGGAGAGAATTTCCCTTCCTAGGGGTAGATTTCCTCTCACTTCCTGTTGTCTCCCTCCGTTTCTAAGTAAGAGTCATTTGTAAGTCAGATGTTTGAAAATAGGGGACCGCCTGTATATACTATACGGTCTGCCCTATACACTCTGTGGAAATTAGGCCTTAGGTGTTGGTGCTACCAGAACATTGTAATGCCACGTACACACGAGCGGACTTTACGGCAGACTTTGTCCTGCGGACTTTTCGACGGACTTTACGACAGACTTTCCGAATGGACGGGCTTGCCTACACATGATCAACCAAAGACGGATTCGTACGTGATGACGTATGACCGGACTAAAACAAGAAAGTTCATAGCCAGTAGCCAATAGCTGCCCTAGCGTCGGTTTTTGTCCGTCGGACTAGCATACAGACAAGCGGACTTTTCGACCGGACTCGAGTCCGTCGGACAGATTTGAAACATGTTTCATTTCTAGGTCCGTTAAACCTTTGAGAAAAAAAAGTCAGCTGGAGCCCACACATGATCGAATTGTCCGACGGACTCAGGTTCCCTGGACCAAGTATGCCATAAAGTCCGGTCGTGTGTACGCGGCATAAGCCTTCACAGTTACTCTGGTGAGCGCTGGAACGGGCCTTGCTGTGAAATATTATATTAAGAATTGTAATTACATGCCCCTGTTAAACAGGGGCAGAAAAATTGGGCCTTAGGCGGTGGTAGTGGTGGTGGTGGTGGCACAACACTGTAGAGCCTCACAGATACTTTTGTTGAGCACAGGAATGGGCCCTGCTGTGAAATATTAGATCAAAAATTGTAATTACGCACCTCTGTTAAATAGGGGCAGAAAAATTGGGCCTTAGGCGGTGGTGGTGGCACAACACTGTAAACCCTCACAGATATTTTTGTTGAGTGCAGGAACATGACCTGCTGTGAAATATTAGATCAAAAATTGTAATTACGCGCCCCTGTTAAACAGGGGCAGAAAAAATTGGGCCTCAGGCGGTGGTGGTGGTGGCACAACACTGTAAAGCCTCATAGATACGTTTGTTGAGTGCCGGAACAGGCCCTGCTGTAAAATATTAGATCAAAAGTTGTAATTACGCGCCCGTTAAACAGGGGCAGAAAAATTGGGCCTTAGGCAGTGGTGGAGGTGGCACAACACTGCAACCCCTCACAGATACTCTTGTTGAGCTCGGAAACAGGCCCTGCTGTGAAATATTAGATCAAAATTTGTATTTACGCACCCTGTTAACCAGGGGCAAAAAAATTGGGCCTTAGGCACTGGTGGTGGTGCCACAACACTGCAACCCCTCACAGATACTGAGCGCAGGAATGAACCCTGCTGTTAAATATTTGATCAAAAATTGTAATTACGTGCCCCTGTTAAACAGGGGCAGAAAAATTGGGCCTTAGGTAGTGGTGGTGGTGCCCTGAACCGAAACTATCATCATGAACATTGAGGAGGAATAGGATAGTCACTCATCATATTAGGATAGTCACTCCGCATATGCAGTCTTCAATGGATCCCACATCCATAGAAAAATCTTTCAGTTACATTAGCATTAGGTGCTTGGTAGTTGGTGATCCAAGACTGATTCATTTTTATGAATGTGAGCCATTCAACAGAGTCTGTGGACACACGCACTCTGTGATCGGTTACAAAGCCTCCAGCAGCACTGAATGTGCGTTCAGAAAGAACGCTGGATGCAGGACAGGCCAGTAGCTCAATTGCATATTGAGCAAGCTCTGGCCAGTGGTCCATCCTCAAGACCCAGTAACCCAGTGGATGTTCTGGTGGAAAGGTCTCCAAGTCTGATCTTGCCCCTAGATATTCCTGCCCTGCGTAATTCAGACACTGGCGATGGTTGCTGTAACCAATCAGACCTAGGCGCTGAGGACTGAAGAATTGCCTGAAGGCATCGGTCAGCTGGCCACCTTCTCCACCGCTCTTTCTGTGACTGATCGAAGCCTCAGCAACACGTTGTCCAGCACCAGGAAATTGTAACCTTCCAGGCTCTGGAAACGCATTGCACAAACCTTTCTGCAAGGCCTCCCGAAGATGTTTCATCCTCTGCTCCCTCTGCGAAGGCTGGATAAGTTCTGCAACCTTACCCTTGTAACGTGGATCAAGAAGGGTTGCCAGCCAGTAATGATCCCTCTCCTTGATACCACGAATCCTAGGGTCCTTTCGCAGGCTTTTCAGGATCAGGAAGGCCATGCAGCGTAGGTTTGCAGAGGCATTCAATCCCGAGTCCTCTGGGTCATTAAGGATCACGTGATCCTCAACCACCTCCCCCCAGCCATGTACAACTCCATGGGTTTCTGGGGACTGCAAACGATCCCTTGAAAACTGCTGCTGATGCTGAGTGTTATCTTCCACCTCCTTGCTGACACAATCCTCTTCCTCTTCTTCTTCCTGTGTGATAGGTGGGCCTGCAGGAATACTAGTATCTGGATAAAGGGGCCCTTGAGAGGTAAGGAAGTCCTCCTCTTCCTCCTGCTGTTCTGCCTCAAGTGCCCTGTCCATTATTCCACGAAGCGCATGCTCCAACAGGAAGACAAGAGGGACAGTATCACTAATGCATGCACTGTCACTGCTCACCATCCTCGTGGCCTCATCAAATGGTGACAGGACAGTGCATGCATCCTTGATCAGTAGCTACTGGCGTGGTGAAAAAAAGCCAAGCTCCCCTGACCCTGTCCTGGTGCCATACTCACACAGGTACTCATTGATGGCCCTCTGCTGCGTGTGCAGCCACTGCAGCATTGCCAACGTTGAGTTCCACCTGGTGGGCATGTCACAAATGAGGCGGTTCTTGGGCAGGTTGCATTCTCTTTGAATGTCAGCCAGCTGAGCACTGACATTATATGACTGGCGGACTTTCCTGGCCTGTAAGCTTGGGTACCTGCTCAAGAACTGCTGCACCACCAAATTCAGGACGTGAGCCAAACAGAGAACATGGGTCAAGTGTCCCTGTCGGAGGGAGGAGAGGAGGTTGATGCCATTGTCGCAAACCACCATTCCTGGCTGAAGCTGGCACGGTGTCAACCACCTCTGAGCCTGCCCCTGCAGAGCTGACAGAATCTCTGCCCTATTGTGGCTCCTGTCTCTTAGGCAGACCAACTCAAGCACCACAGGGCATCTTTTTGCCTGAGTGCTTACCTATGGAACACAGCTGGTTTAGAGGACAAATCTGCAGAGGAAGAGGCCATAGAGGAAGAAGAAGAGGAGGGGGTGGAGAAGAAAGCTGTGGCAGAATCACCACTACTAGCATTTTGCAGGTGTGGTGGCAGAACAAGCTCCAACAATACTGAACCCTGTCCTGCATCCTTCCCAGCTGCCAGCAGAGTTACCCAGTGCACCATGAAAGAAAGGTAACGTCCCTGTCCATGCCTGCTGGACCATGAGTCAGCGGTAATATGCACCTTACTGCTGACCGTCCAACGAGGCCAAGACATTGCCTTCCACATGCTGGTAGAGAGCCGGAATGGCCTTCCGTGAAAAGAAATGGGGTTTGGGAACCTGCCACTGAAGTACCACACATGCCACAAATTCACAAAAGGGGGCAGAGTTTAACAGCTAAAAAGGCAGCAGTTGCAGTGCTAGCAATTTTGGCCAAGCTAGCATTCAGACGCTGAGTATGTGGATGGCTGGGACCGAATTTCTTTCAACGGTTTAGGAACTGGGGTAGGGAAATTTGCCTGCTAAAATTGGATGTTGTGGTACAGCTAGCAGATTGGCCGCAAGTACTTGGGACACCTACAGTCAGGTCCATAAATATTGGGACATCAACACAATTCTAATCTTTTTGGCTCTATACACCACCACAATGGATTTGAAATACAATAAACAAGATGTGCTTTAACTGCAGACTTTCAGCTTTAATTTGAGGGTATTTGCATCCAAATCAGGTGGACGGTGTAGGAATTACAACTGTTTGTATATGTGCCTCCCACTTTTTAAGGGACTTAAAGTAATGGGACAATTGGATGCTCAGCTGTTCCATGGCCAGGTGTGTGTTGTTGCCTCATTATCCAATTCACAAGGAGCAGATAAAAGGTCCAGAGTTCATTTCAAATGTGCTATTTGCATTTGGAATCTGTTGTTGTCAACTCTCAATATGAGATCCAAAGAGCTGTCACTATCAGTGAAGCAAGCCATCATTAGGCTGAAAAAAAACAAACAAACCCATCAGAGAGATAGCAAAAACATTAGGTGTGGCCAAATCAACTGTTTGGAACATCCTTAACAAGAAAAAATGCACCGGTGAGCTCAGCAACACCAAAAGACCCAGAAGACAATGGAAAACAACTGTGATGGATGACTGAAGAATTCTTTCCCTGGGGAAGAAAACACCCTTCACAACAGTTGGGCAGATCAAGAACACTCTCCAGGAGGTAGGAGTATGTGTGTCAAAGTCAACAATCAAGAGAAGACTTCACCAGAGTGAATACAGAGGGTTCACCACAAGATGTAAACCATTGGTGAGCCTCAAAAACAGGAAGGCCAGATTAGAGTTTGCCAAACAACATCTAAAAAAGCCTTCACAGTTCTGGAACAACATCCTATGGACAGATGAGACCAAGATCAACTTGTACCAGAGTGATGGGAAGAGAAGAGTATAGAGATGGAAAGGAACTGCTCATGATCTAAAGCATACCACCTCATCAGTGAAGCATGGTGTTGGTAGTGTCATGGTGTGGGCATGTATGACTGCCAATGGAACTGGTTCTCTTGTATTTATTGATGATGTGACTGCTGACAAAAGCAGGAGGATGAATTCTGAAGTGTTTCGGGCAATATTATCTGCTCATATTCAGCAAAATGCTTCAGAACTCATTGGACGGCGCTTCACAGTGCAGATGGACAATGACCTGAAGCATACTGCGAAAGCAACCAAAGAGTTTTTTTAAGGGAAAGAAGTGGAATGTTATGCAATGGCCAAGTCAATCACCTGACCTGAATCCAATTGAGCATGCATTTCACTTGCTGAAGGGAAAATGTCCCACGAACAAGCAGGAACTGAAAACAGTTGCAGTAGAGGCCTGGCAGAGCATCACCAGGGATGAAACCCAGCATCTGGTGATGTCTATGCGTTCCAGACTTCAGGCTGTAATTGACTGCAAAGGATTTGCAACTAAGTATTAAAAAGTGAAAGTTTGATGGATGATTGTTAATCTGTCCCATTACTTTTGGTTCCTTAAAAAGTGGGAGGCACATATACAAATTGTTGTAATTCCTACACCGTTCACCTGATTTGGATGTAAATACCCTCAAATTAAAGCTGAAAGTCTGCAGTTAAAGCACATCTTGTTTGTTTCGTTTCAAATCCATTCTGGAAGTGTATAGAGCCAAAAAGATTAGAATGTCAATGCCCCAATATTTATGGACTTGATTGTATTTCTATGCCTTCATTCCTCTCAGTGCAGGTTTCTGAGAGGACTGGAGGTATAGTGGGGTTGGAGATCCCAGCTGATGAGGAGCAAGGAGAGGTCCGCCTTGCTCTTTGATGTGGGTCTTTTAAGTGCTGTTGCCAACGGACTGTATGGGAGGTCGTCATATGTCTGGTCAAGCATGTGGTGCCCAAGCGGCTGCTGTTTTGGCCACACTTGATATGCTTCAGACATATGTTGCAAATAGCAACGGTGCAATCTGCTGCACATGAGTCAAAAAAGGCCCACACCAAAGAAATTTTCAAAATGTGCAGGGATTCAGCAGCGCCCTGCACCTGCTTAGCTCTGCGGTGTGATGCAATAGGTGGCTGCCCTTAAGCTGCCCCCTGGAGGGTATCCTGCCTCGTTGGAGATGTACCTCCTCCTCCTCTCTTCTATCAGGCACCCAAGTAGAGTCAGTGACCTCATCATCCCCTCCCTCCTCGTCACTGGAGCAAACTTGGTAGTATGCTGCAGCTAGGGGAACATGACTGCCAGTTTCTTGACCTTCTTGGGCACCCCCTCTCTCTAGGCTCACGTTACTCCCTTCCTCAACCTGGGTACCATCATTGGAGCCTTCAAATCGCTGCCCATCCTCCTGCAGCATGTACCCGACACTGTGGTCGAATAATTCAAGGGACTCCTCCGTGCATGATGGTGGGGCTAGAGAAGGAGTGACTGTTGAGATGGAACCGATGGAATAGGCCGCTTTGGCAGCTGCATTGGCAGGCAAACTACTCTGAGCCTGGGTGACAGAGGATGAGGAGGATGAGGACGGCTTTGTTATCCATTCCACCAACTCTTCTGCATGTTGTGGCTCAATAACATGGCCAGCTGCAGAAAAAAAGGACAAGCGCACCCCACGGCCACGTGCTGAGGATGCACTGTGTCCATGACCAGCACTGTCGACTGTAGACACAGAGCCTGCTTGCCCTCTTTTAGTGGCCTGTGAGCATCTGCCTCTCCTTGGTGGCCTTCCGGACATGCTGTAAATTTTGTTTAGCAAAACCACACTACACTGTAGGGGTGCACTGTATTGTGTACACCACCAGAAGTGTAATAACAACTATGGGTGTACTGTATGTATTGTGTACTGTGTACACCACCAGAAAAGTAGTAGCAACTGCACTATGGGTGCACGGTACTGTGTACACCAACAGAAGTGTAATAACAACTATGGGTGCACTGTATGTATTGTGTACACCACCAGAAAAGTAGTAGCAACTGCACTAGGGGTGAACGGTATTGTGAACACCACCTAAGGTCTAATAGCAACTATGGGTGCACTGTATGTATTGTGTACTGTGTACACCACCAGAAAAGTAGTAGCAACTGCAGTAGGGGTGCACGGTACTGTCTACACAAACAGAAGTGTAATAACAACTATGGGTGCACTGTATGTATTGTGTACTTTGTATACCACCAGAAAAGTAGTAGCAAGTGCACTATGGGTGCACGGTACTGTGTACTGTGTACACCGCCTGAAGTATATTAGAAAAAATACACCAGGAATGGCCTGCAGTCAGATATGGTATATATATGTGTATATATATATATATATATATATATATATATATATATATATATATATATATATATATATATATATACACTGGATACAGTGTGTGTGTGTGTGTAGATAGATAGATAGATAGATAGATAGATAGATAGATAGATAGATAGATACATGAGACTGGCGGTATATATATATTATACACTGCAGCTAACTGAATAACCTGCCTGCCTGCTCAATCTAAATGACACTCTCTCTCCATCCATGCCAACAACACACTTCACAGTGCCGACGTGCAGGCAGCCTTATATAGTGTGGGGCGTGGACTTAGTCCCCCTGAGCCATGATTGGCCAAAGGCACCCTGCCTTTGGCCAATTATGGCTCTCTTAGTTGAGGGCGCTGGGATTGGCTAAAGTATGCAGGTCATGGTGCATGCTTTGTGCAATCATCATACAGCAATGCACTGCATTCCAGCAATGCATTATGGGGCGCTGCGCTCGAATTTGGCGCAAACGCCCCATAATGTTCGGTTTTCAATGAATGGGCGAACAGCCAATGTTCGAGTCGAACTCATGTTCGACCCGAACATAAAGCTCATCCCTAGTAATAATAGAAATAATGTGCTTCAATCATATTAACCATGGTGCCGTGATTATTGAAGCACCAACACCAGCCATTGCCCTGAAAAATTGCCTGCAAAAATTTTGGCAGTGCCCCTCCCAAGATTAGACTCTGGATCTGCCCCTGATGGGGACGGGATGAGTTCTGAGACTTTCCCCTTGTAACGGTGGTCAAGGAGGGTTGCCAACCAATAGTGACCCTTCTGCTTGATGCCACTTATTCTTGGGTCCTTTCGCAGGCTTTGTAGCATGAGGGAGCCCATGCACCACAAGTTTGCGGAGGCATGAAAAGCAGACTACTCATGGCTACTGAGGATTACAGTATTTGGAACTGCCTCCTCCCAGCCATGTACTGCTCCCAAGGGTTCTGGGGATGGAAAGCCGTCACTTAAGGTTTGACGTATGTCTTCTTCTGCTTTAATGTCTCCAAAACTGCCAGAATCCTCCTCCTCCCCTTCCTCCCCCTCCTCCTCCTCGTCCCTATCCTCTTTTTGTGTTCTGTGGCATAGGAAGTATGGTGTCTGCATAAAGCGGGCCTTGAGAGGAAAGGAAGTCCTCCTCTTCTTCCCGCTGTTCTGCCTTGAGTGCAATGGCCATAATGCCACGCAGAGTCTGCTCCAGCAGGAACACAACAGGGATTGTGTCACTAATGTACGCATTGTCACGGCTCACCTTCCTTGTCGCCTCCTCAAATGGTGACATTACAGTGCATGCATCCTTTATCAGCAGCCATTGGTGTGGGTAAAAAAAGCTGAGCTGGCCTGAGCATGTTGTTGTGCTATACTCACACAGGTACTCCTTGATTCCACTCGGCTGCATGTGCAGCCGCTGCAGCATTGCCAAAGTAGATTTCCACCTCGTGGGCATGTCACAAATCAGGCGGTTTACAGGCAGGAAGAATTCCCGCTGAATTTCAGCCAACTGAGCACTGGCTGTGTATTACCACCTGATATGGCTAAAGACTCTTCTGGCCTGCTTTAGCAGATATTCCAACCCTGGGGGACAACATTAAGAAATGCTGCACTATCAAATTGAGGACATGTGCCAGGCATGGCACATTTGTCAACTTTCCCTGTCTTAGGACGGACAGGAGGTTTGTGCCATTATCGCATACCACCATTTCTGGCTCCAGCTGGTGTGGTGTTAACCACCTCTGGGCCTGCCTCTGCAGAGCTGCAAGAATTTCTGCTCTGGTGTGGTTTGGTCCCCTAGACACACCAGCTGAAGCACTGCATGGCACCTTTTAGCCTCATTGGATAGCCCCTTGAACGTTTAATGGGTATCTGTGGTTCATATGATAATTCAGTAGAACAGGTCATGAAGAGAGGGTAGAACTGACAAATTTCACATCAACAAGCTGCAGCACTGAGCCCTGTCCTGCATTCTTCTGAGTTGCAAGCAGAGTTACCCAGTGTGCTGTGAATGAAATATATCATCCCTCACCATGCTTGCTGGACCACGTGTCAGCAGTAATGTGGACTTCCTTGCCCAACGATACCATAACATTGCCTTCCACATGATGGTACAGAGCTGGAATGGCCTTATGTGATAAGAAATAGTCACTGGGAACCTGCCATTGTGGTACAGCTTATTCTGCAAATTCACGGAAGGGGCAGAATCCACCAGATGGAAAGGCAGAAGTTGTAAAGCCAGCAGCTGACAAGCTTGCATTTAGGCGCTGGGCATGTGGGTGGCAGTAACTGTATTTTTTTTTCACTGCAGCAGATGGGGCAGTGAAATTTGCAGGCTATAGTCTGCAGCTGGTAGTGTGCTACTGGCAGATGTGCTGCAAGGACCTGGGACACCCTGCGCTGTACCATCATTCCTGTCAGTGGAGGTGGCTGAGAGGTCATGAGGTATAGTGGGGGTAGACTAAGGTGAGAAAGGAGGAGGAACAGAATTGCATCCCTTTTGTGTGGCTTTCAGGCGCTCTTACCAATGGGCTGAGTGGTGGGAGGTTAAATGCCTTGTCAAGCATGTGGTACCCAAATAGCTGGTGTTTTTGCCACGCTTGATGTGCTTGAGATAAAGTTTGCAAATTGCAACAGTGCTATCGGCTGCACATGTGCTAAAAAGGGCCAGACAACTGAGCTGTGGGAAGTGGGTGAGAGATATCAGCTCCACAATGTGATGGAATAGGGTGGCCGCTCTCTACTCTTCCATGATGGCTGCCTCATTGGGATTGTGCCTCACCCACACTTTCCTCCTCTGCTCTATCCAGCACTCAAGTCGTGTCAGTGACCTCATCATCATCATCATCATCTCCTCCATCCTCATTATCACGGAAAACAACTTGACAATACACTGCAGCTAGGGGAACATGACTGCCAATTTGTGTAAAGGTGTTCTCCCCTCTCTGTAGGCTCATGTTTCTACCTTCCTCAACCTCAGAACCAACATCTGAATCAAGTAATGGCTGTGCATCATCAAGGAGCAAGTGGATGATGCTGTGTTCAAATAACTCAGCTGACTCCTCCATGCCTAATGATGGGGCTATGGCAGGAATAGCTGTGGACAAGGAGGTAGTATAAGCCACTCGGGCAGCTGCAGTGGACTGCGCAATAGTCTCAAAATATTTGGGAGGCCATAAACAAACTGAAAAATGTAACTATTAGTAATGTAGGGATGTAAATAGCCATTTATCAGGTGATTATATATCATTACTGCTGGATAAAAACTGTGCCCATCATATGCAGCCTCACTGCGCCCGTCAGTTTCAGCCTCACTGTGCCCCGTCAATTGCAGCCTCACTGTGCCGATTATGAGGGGTTCCCACCACCCCTGTGCTGAGTCTCTGGGTCTGTACACCTAATGTGCCTGTTATGAGGGGTTAATTTTGTTTATTGAAAAATCTTACAAACAACAACTTATATACAATAAAACCATAATAAATAAATGAAATATATTTACAAAATAATTGAATATGACTATACAAAACAAAAAAACAAGAACATAATAAATGGTGCAAACCGAATTGCACACAACATAATCCCTACGAGAGAGCCAGACTAAGAAACATCACCGTCACCATGCATGTAGCCTTTTAAGTTGCCCCACACATATAGTTTTCCATGAAAGGCAAGCTAAGCCTGATTCCCTAAACTTTATTGGGATTCTCTCCAAATTAATAAATCACAAATCCACCCCCAAAACTAGGCTTGGGCAATCTCCTAAGGTCAGTGGCTCGCGAAAAGCAGAGCTCATGATCCACTTCTCAAGAAGTTTCCCTGGAAGAGATCTGACTTCTCCTGCTGTTACTTGCCACTGCCGAAGCAATTTCAAACACGGGGCAACATAAGCCGGGAGCTTATCATGCTTGACCCTCAGGCTTTTCACTAGAACACCATTTTCCCAGTCTCTCAGAAAGGGCCTAAACCAGGACTGAAAAATACCAACCCACCCAGGTGGTCTTTCTGCCAACATGTTACCAAGATTGTACTTCACAAACATCAGGGAGAAAAAGACTACAGGTTTGATCATCCCTAGACCACCCTCCCGCCTTGGAAGGTAAGTCACATTCCTTTTGACAAGGTTTATTTTGTTCCCCCATAACAGCTGGAAGAAAACAACTATAGGCCCTGGTATAGAGAGAAACTGGCAAAACGCAAACAAAACTGACATACAGAAAAATTGGAATCAGGTAAGTCTTGATCAGATCAACCTTTTCCCTAAAGGAAAGCCGCCAACCTTTCTAGCTTGCCACCTTGGCATCAACATTCTCACTGTTCACCAATTTGCATGACCATAGTCACCTGGGCCAAATTCAATGCCTAGAACTCAAATTTTTTGTTGGGGCTCCGGGAAGTCATCCGGGAGAACAAAGCTCTCACCTTCCATGCCCATCCAAAAAGCTTCACATTTGTCTTGGTTGACCTTTGAACCTAATGCCTCTGTATACTGCCTTATCACTGAGACCTCCTCCTGTGCCTCCCCAGTCCCAGAGACAAAAAAAGAAACATCATCAGTATAGGCCACAACCTTCAGAGGCTCACCAGTGATGCCTAAAGGTACCCCACACAATGGTCCACTCTCTAGCCTTCTAACGAAGGGGTCGATTGCAAACACATATGTCAGAGGACTCAATGGACACCCCTGACGCACACCTGAGCCAACCACAAAGGGCTGCCCAACCCAACCATTAACTAGAGGAAAGCTTTCAGCCCCTTTGTACAAAATCTTGAGCCAATCATTGAAACCCCCCTCCAGGCCATATTTGCTAAGAAGGAGCCATAAGTACTCATGATTAACCCGATCAAAGACCTTAGCCTGATCCAATGTCAGTAAAAATGTACCCCAACCAGCAGCCCTACAACGCTTCAAGGTCTCCAGGACAGCTAACACTGCTGAGAAAGTGCTTCTACCCTGGACCGAGCAGTGCTGGTGGTGGGATAACAAACTGCCTGCCACTGATGATAATCACCAGAAAAAAATGTTTGCCAGTGTAGCACTGACCCCCTAAGGAGCTGCTGGTAATTGTTTGGGCCTGCCTCTCAACAACAGGAAATTTGTCTCACCCCCCTAGGCACAACTGTATAGTAATGTTAGTGTGATACACAAACACAGGAAACAACCCAGCAATAGTATTATATACTGTACCTTTGCCGTTGCCTGGGCATCTGTCACTCCTCCTGCTATGAATAGACAACGACACACAGTAAGTTTTTACTGGAAACTGGTAATGGATATAAAATACAATATTGATTCTGATACACAAAGTTTAAACAATAATAATCAGGGTGCATGTAAATATTAAGACTCAAAGATCACCTGAGTAACGCATGTGGGCGTGTCTCAAAGTGGGACTGATGCTCAGGGTGGTAAAACATTGACACTGGGCACCTTCCCACTCCCGATGCAGCCATACAAACACACTCCTAACCTGTAGTCCCAGAGTGTGTGTAAGAGAAACAATAAGCGCTTGATAGTGAATGGTAAAGTCTTTGATCTTCTTTCTTCCGCTAGCTTTATTATACTGCAGTATTTGTAATCCAGTGAGTAAACAAATGTTAAAATAAAATAAGGGTGGTAGGTGAACTGTGAACTTAGTTGTGTGAAACACGTACAAACTTCTTCTATGAACAATGTAACCGAGCACTCTATATTATGTGAAAGGTAAACTTTGAGGTCTGGTAGGAAACAGTGTATATGTCACATCAATACTCACTGAGGCCGAGATGCCGAGAGCGGCTCGCCCTTACGACCACGCGCACCCGAACCCCCGAGGGTGATACAGGGGATCGGAGGCACGCGTAGGCACGGGCTTCCAGTAGTTGCAGGATATAGGAAGGTAGACTAGGATTCACAGTAATTAATTTAAAAAGTGTAGCGCTATGATGAAAAGGTAAGTGTAAAGGTATAGGACAGAGAGAAGTCTGTTTACATTTGAAAGAGCAAGTGACCTCATCTAATCCCAAAGATAAAAGATATGTATACTCAAAAGTGTAGTGAATATGGGTGTGATATCCAATATCAGCACACCTATAAGCAAGTGAAATGCTCTATCTTGGCAGGGAGAGCACAAAACATCACAAGAGTGAAAAACATTCAAAATCAAATAAATTGTTGAATGAAACATCCAAACTATTCAAATAGTGAAAAAATAGTGTCAACAATACAAGTGGGGAGATATAACTCCCAAGTGAACAAAATAAACATAATATTAGTCCATATGATGTATAATGTGGTTGACCCAGATTAAGTCCCAGGCGGGTGGCATCACAGAAACAAATCCAAATCTGAGTAAGGGATGGAATACTCTTACCGACTTTGGTGGACTCACAGGCCGTTGGCGGTGAGTCAATTAGGCTTGTACTGTCTTAAGATGGATGACAGTGTCAGGATGGTTTGTACACCGGAAGGGTTCCTCCTCAGATGGGGGGCCAGGAATCCCCTAGAAGGTCTGCACAATCACCGTCGACTTTGGTGGACTCACAGGCCGTTGGCGGTGAGTCAATTAGGCTTGTACTGTCTTAAGATGGATGACAGTGTCAGGATGGTTTGTACACCGGAAGGGTTCCTCCTCAGATGGGGGGCCAGGAATCCCCTAGAAGGTCTGCACAATCACCGTCGGATATTACTGGATTTATTGCATATCTCTGTGTATGTTCCGGTGTACAAACCATCCTGACACTGTCATCCATCTTAAGACAGTACAAGCCTAATTGACTCACCGCCAATGGCCTGTGAGTCCACCAAAGTCGACGGTGATTGTGCAGACCTTCTAGGGGATTCCTGGCCCCCCATCTGAGGAGGAACCCTTCCGGTGTACAAACCATCCTGACACTGTCATCCATCTTAAGACAGTACAAGCCTAATTGACTCACCGCCAACGGCCTGTGAGTCCACCAAAGTTGGTAAGAGTATTCCATCCCTTACTCAGATTTGGATTTGTTTCTGTGATGCCACCCGCCTGGGACTTAATCTGGGTCAACCACATTATACATCATATGGACTAATATTATGTTTATTTTGTTCACTTGGGAGTTATATCTCCCCACTTGTATTGTTGACACTATTTTTTCACTATTTGAATAGTTTGGATGTTTCATTCAACAATTTATTTGATTTTTTTGATTTTGAATGTTTTTCACTCTTGTGATGTTTTGTGCTCTCCCTGCCAAGATAGAGCATTTCACTTGCTTATAGGTGTGCTGATATTGGATATCACACCCATATTCACTACACTTTTGAGTATACATATCTTTTATCTTTGGGATTAGATGAGGTCACTTGCTCTTTCAAATGTAAACAGACTTCTCTCTGTCCTATACCTTTACACTTACCTTTTCATCATAGCGCTACACTTTTTAAATTAATTAATGTGCACAAATTTAGTCGGTTTGTAGTGTTGGCTGCTGTTCAGACTTGTTGGATTGGCGCAGTATTTTACGTATCCATTAGGATTCACAGTAGGTATAGGAAGGCACCGGCGGGTACCGTGCAGGACTGGTGAGACTGAGAGCAGGAAGTCCGTAGGGCAGGCAGAGGTTAGGACCAGGGTGTCAGGCAGGCGGATAAATCTTAAACAAGCAGAGATCAGAGGTATCAGGCAGGCAGGTAGAGTGTCTCTTAAACAAGCAAGGTCAGGGGTATCAAGCAGGCAAATAGAATAGTCCTTTTAACAAGCAGAGATCAGGGGTATCTGGCAGGCAGGTAGAGTGGTCCTTTAACAAGCAGAGGTCAGGGGTATCAGGCAGGCAAATAGAGTAGTCCTTTTAACAAGCAGAGATCAGGGGTATCAGGCAGGCAGGTAGAGTGGTCCTTTAACAAGCAGAGGTCAGGGGTATCAGGCAGGCAAATAGAGTAGTCCTTTTAACTAGCAGAGAACAGGGGTATCAGGCAGGCAGACAGAGTAATCCTTATGGTGAGCAGAGGTCAGGGGTATCAGGCAGACAGGAACCAGGAACTTCTCAGGACTCAGGTACACAGGAGCAGCTGACGACAAACCAGCAACCCGACTGGGCGCTGGAGTCATCTGAAGTAGCCTCCCGGCGAGCGCGTCAGCGTGACGCACTACCAGGCACCCGCACGGGCGACGGCGCGCACACGGGGACCGCCGTGCACCCGCGCGCGCAGCACCATCGGGCCGCGAACAGGTGCACGTCTCAACACTAGCCGCTGCACATGCGCCCCACAGCCCGGCGGACAGAGGCGACCTGCGTCTCCTGACAGTGCCCCCCTCCTAAGGGCGGACACCGGACGCCCAAGCTAGACATAAATTCCGGATGGTCTCGATAAAAGGTTTGTATTAAACGAGGAGCATGTAGATTCCTTGCCGGCTCCCAAGAATTGTCCTCAGGTGGGTATCCTTTCCACTGGATCAGGTACTGTAGTTGCCTGCCCCTCTTTCTACAGCCAAGGATGGCTTCCACCTCAAATTCGTTCTCCCAGTCCACCCTGATTGGTGGGGGAGGAACTTCTCCTCTTTCTGGGAAAGAACTGGGCACTACAGGCTTCAGCAGGGATACGTGGAAGACAGGGTGGATCCTGTACATCTTTGGTAGTGCTAGTTCCATGGCCACAGAATTGATAATCCTTTTGATAGGGAAAGGACCAATGAACTTAGGTCCCAATTTCCGAGATGTCACCTGAAGTTTAAGGTTAGAGGTGGATAACCAGACTTCTTCCCCTATATCAAACGTTGGATTCTCCTTCCTACCCCGGTCATACTGCTCCTTGTAGTCCCTTTGAGCTTTCTGCAACATGTTTTGGATCTTCTGGAAATTAGCCTGTAAGGAGGTTATTCTGTCGTGTACTGCAGGGACTGCTATCTCAGGAATGTCATTAGACAGGAATGTAGGATGAAATCCGCAATTCGCCCAGAAAGGCGTTTGGTTAGTAGCTGCATGAATGGAGTTATTATAAGCGAACTCTGCGTACGGAAGAAGATTTGCCCAATCATCCTGGGATCCTGAGCAGAAGCAACGGAGGTATTGCTCTAAGGTCTGGTTCGTCCTCTCTCCGTTTGACCGTTGCTCTGAGGATGGTAGGCTGACGAGAGGCACACTTTGATATCCAAGACTTTGCAGAGTTCTTTCCAGAATTTGGACGTAAATTGCACGCCCCTGTCCGACACTATACTCCTTGGTACACCGTGGAGCCTTATGACCTCTTTCAGGAAGGTATTGGCTGTCTCTACTGCAGAAGGGGTACCCTCCATGGGCAAGAAATGAGCCATCTTGGAGAGACGGTCGACCACAACAAAAATAGTAGTAAAGCCTCCTGAGGCCGGCAACTCCACGATGAAATCCATGGACCCGTCGGACCATGGTCGTTCTGGAATAGGCAGGGGTTTAAGTAAACCCCAGGACTTGGTGTTTTGGCCCTTGTTCCGTTGACACAGAGGACAGGAGGCCACGTACTCCCTGCAATCCCGTCTCCACCCAGGCCACCAGAAGGAGCTAGAGATCAGGTCAGATGTTTTCCTAACACCCGAAGTGCCCGGCCAGTTTGTGGTCGTGGCACATTTTGAGGGTTGTTGACCAGGTTTTCTGAGGTACAAAAATTTTTCCCCGGATCCAAAAAAAATCCCCATCTTTCTTCAAAGACTGTACCTCTGGTTCCGTACATGAATTGGATGAGGCTTTGATGGATGATATTAAGTCCGTCTGTGCCAGCCCAAGGAAATTTTGAGGAGAGAGGATTGTGCTTGGTTCTGGAGTTTGGGGATCAGCTGAGAACATCCGAGAAAGGGCGTCTGCCTTCCCATTCTTTGCACCAGGTCTATAGGAAATATGAAAATTGAAGCGAGAGAAGAAGAGAGCCCAACGGGCTTGTCTGGGTTTAAGTCGTTTTGCTAATCGGAGGTATTCAAGGTTCTTGTGATCTGTGAAGATCATCACTGGGTGGAGTGCCCCCTCAAGTAAATATCTCCATTCCTCCAGGGCAAATTTTATGGCCAGCAGCTTACTGTCACCCACATCGTAATTTAATTCCGCTGGGCTGAGTCTCTGGGATGCAAACACAACTGGATGTAGGATGGCTTTAGGTCCCTGTCTTTGGGAAAGAATTGCTCCTGTTGCGATCTCTGATGCGTCCACCTCCAGTACAAATGGTTGAGAAGGATCAGGGTGTCGGAGAATGGGAGCGGAGCTGAACAGGTTTTTTAATCTCAGGAAGGCTTCCTGTGCGGCTTGTGACCACCGGAATGCACCGTGCTGGCGGGTTAGCTGGGTGATAGGTGTCACTATAGCAGAGAATCTGACGATAAATTTCCGGTAAAAGTTGGCGAATCCTATAAATTGTTGGACTCCCCTTTTGTCAGATGGAGCTGGCCACTCCTGGATAGCCTGTATTTTTTGGGGATCCATTTCAACCCCATTTGCCGATATGATGAACCCCAAGAATTGTACTACTGATTTCTCAAACTCACACTTCTACATTTTTAAGTAGAGTTTGTGTTGCTTCAAAATGGCAAGAACTGTTTTGACGTGCCCCCTGTGCAGCTCAATCGTGGAAGAAAAAACTAGTATATCGTCCAAATAGACTACAAGAAAATCATCTAGGTATTTTCGGAAAATGTCATTCACTAGGTGTTGAAAGGTGGCTGGAGCATTACAAAGCCTGAATGGCATCACCAAGTATTCGAAGTGCCCGAACCTGGACCTGAAGGCCGTCTTCCATTCGTCCCCGGCCCTGATTCTGACAAGGTTATACGCCCCTCGGAGATCTAATTTGGAAAAGACTCTAGCTGATTGGAACCGTTGGAACAGCTCTGGAATGAACGGCAATGGATACCTATTCTTGATGGTGATGTTATTTAACTGCCGGTAATCCACACAGGGTCTAAGGGAGCCATCCTTCTTCCCGACAAAGAATATACCCGCTCCGGTGGGTGAGGACGAAGGACGGATGAACCCCTTCTTCAAGTTTTCGTTGATATATTGTTTGAGAGCCTCCAGCTCCGTTTCTGAGAGGGGAAATATACGACCAAACGGAATCTCTGACCCTGGCAGTAAGTCGATTGGGCAGTCATAAGGTCGATGAGGCGGGAGTCGATCGGCCATTTGTTTGCTGAAGACCTCCTGGAACTCAAGATACTCCTGGGGAACATGTTGGAGGTTAACTGAAGGAGCAGTAACTGTGGCACGGATCTTGGGCTCCAAAGGAAGACAATGTTGAGAACAGTATGGAGAGGGAAACGAAACCGCCTTAGTACTCCATTGGATCTGACGATCGTGAGCCTGTAGCCAGGGTGTTACTAGTTACTAGAATGGGTTGGGTCTCCTGGGTAATTGGACCTGAACTGGGAAGAGACCCATCAGCTAAGTGAACCCGTAGATGTTGAGCTTTGGTTTGCAAGGGTACATGCAGGTTCCGGGCCAGAGCAGCATCCATGAAGCAGCTACATGCACCCGAATCAATGATTGCTGGCAGGCGGGACTCCCCTTCCGGTAGTTGTAGAGAAATAAACAACATGACATAAGATTTAGGAGCATTGTTGTCTTGGCAATTCATTGATTTTGGCTGAAAGAACTTACTGGGCCTTATCGGGCAGTTGCGCAGGAAGTGTCCGGCTCCCCCGCAATAGAGACACAAGTTGGACTGCCGTCTACGTTGCCTTTCTTCCAAGGTCAGTGGAGCCTGTACCAGACCAAGTTGCATGGGTTCGGTATCGGGAAGGGTAGTAGAACCGGCTGCCATAGGAGACTGTGTTTGAATAGGTTGGGGTCTTGATGTCGTCCACACAGGACGTGGACTTTGGAACCGTTCTGAAGGACATCCCCGCAAACGTCTATCCAGCTTTGTGGCTGCCTGGATTAACTCCTCCAAAGATGCGGGGGTCTTCATCCTGGCCAACTTGTCCTTGAGGACAGGACAGGCCTTGACGGTACTGATAGCGTAGGGCCGGCTCGTTCCAGTTTGTATCGGCCGCCCATTTACGGAATTCCACCGTATAATCTTCAATTGGTCTCCTTCCTTGGGATAGGTGGTGCAGGATGGCTTCGGCCGTAGCCATGTGCTGTGGGTCATCATAAAGCTGCGACATACTCTCGTATCGATTGTATTAAGCACTTGATTTCCCGACTCCATCAAGCCGTGGGCCCAGGCCTGAGATTCTTCAGACAGCAGGGAGATCGCAAATCCCACCTTGACCATTTCTGATGCAAAGGTTCGGGGCTGAAGAGCAAAATAGAGAGAACATGCATTCTTAAAAGCCCTAAATTTCTTACGGTCCCCTGAGAACCGTCCTGGTGTGGGGACCCTAGGTTCCGGAAGTGCCATGACAACTGTGGGACTGGCGGTAGCCTGGTGAAGTGGGCCTTCACTGCTGGGTGCGGGAGCTGCGGCGGCAGAAGGGAGTGGTCCCGTCAGCTGTTGGAGACGGCTGTCAATTTGCGTATATCCCTCCTGTAGTTTCTGCACCGAGTCTGCCAGGGTGGAGACCTGCTGACATAGGATCTCCAAGGGGGAGCGCTTTCTGTCGGCCTCGGACATCTGGCTGGTTTGTACTGTCACGTCAATACTCACTGAGGCCGAGATGCCGAGAGTGGCTCGCCCTTACGACCACGCGCACCCGAACCCCCGAGGGTGATACAGGGGATCGGAGGCACGGGCTTCCGGTAGTTGCAGGATATAGGAAGGTAGACTAGGATTCACAGTAGGTATAGGAAGGCACCGACGGGTACCATGCAGGACTGGTGAGACTGAGAGCAGGAAGTCCGTAGGGCAGGCAGAGGTTAGGACCGGGGTGTCAGGCAGGCGGATAAATCTTAAACAAGCAGAGGTCAGAGGTATCAGGCAGGCAGGTAGAGTGTCTCTTAAACAAGCAAGGTCAGGGGTATCAAGCAGGCAAATAGAATAGTCCTTTTAACAAGCAGAGATCAGGGGTATCTGGCAGGCAGGTAGAGTGGTCCTTTAACAAGCAGAGGTCAGGGGTATCAGGCAGGCAAATAGAGTAGTCCTTTTAACAAGAAGAGATCAGGGGTATCAGGCATTCAGGTAGAGTGGTCCTTTAACAAGCAGAGGTCAGGGGTATCAGGCAGGCAAATAGAGTAGTCCTTTTAACAAGCAGAGATCAGGGGTATCAGGCAGGCAGGTAGAGTGGTCCTTTAACAAGCAGAGGTCAGGGGTATCAGGCAGGCAAATAGAGTAGTCCTTTTAACTAGCAGAGAACAGGGGTATCAGGCAGGCAGACAGAGTAATCCTTATGGTGAGCAGAGGTCAGGGGTATCAGGCAGACAGGAACCAGGAACTTCCCAGGACTCAGGTACACAGGAGCAGCTGACGACAAACCAGCAACCCGACTGGGCGCTGGAGTCGTCTGAAGTAGCCTCCCGGCGAGCGCGTCAGTGTGACGTGCTACCGGGCACCCGCACGGGCGACGGCGCGCACACGGGGACCGCCGTGCACCCGCGCACGCCGCACCATCGGGCAGCGAACGGGTGCACGTCTCAACACTGGCCCGCTGCGCATGCGCCCCGCAGCCCGGCAGACGGAGGCGACCTGCGTCTCCTGACAGTATGACAGTGAGATCACTCTGTAGAACTACAAGTCTCAGCAATCCTCCGGACTAGTCTGCAAAGTGGCAAAGTAATATATAAATCTTGGGCAACAGCCCTCTCACCTCCCAAGACCCGGTCAACTGTGCTGCTCCTCTTCTGTGATCACAGTCCTGCTCCTAGTTGGCACCGTCCAGCTGTACCACTCTGTCAGATGACCGAGAATCATTTTGCTGGCTCCTTTGGGTGTCCTGGATCCTCCAGTCCGATCACATGCTGATCCAGCACACTGTGTATCAAACCTCTCCGGAGGCTTCAACTCTGCTCCGCAGCATCTTCCGATCACACCCACACAGATTCCTGCAGGCAGGTCTCACGTCCCGTGAAGAAGAGAGTGAAGCATGGCCATGCTGTCACTTTTATAGGCCTACCCAGCAGGCTGTTCTGTCCCTGGCATTGTGAGTAGGTGAACAGGGCATCGTGGGTAAGTAACCAAGTCCCAGCCTAGTTAAACAGATGAGTCACTTCCTCTAAGCCTCACAGTATAATGCATAGTTGTTGCGGCCACTAGAGGGAGCCATTCCCTTAATTAAGGAATACACACCATCCAGTACAAGGATGTTGGTAAAACCCTGTGTTACACCAGTATCTTTCTATCGACATTAAGAAGACTAATGGGGTGCCAATTTCCAGTCATCAAAGGATCTTTACCCTTTGGCAGAAGGATCACTGCAGATTGCCTCATGGAGGGAGGGAGAGAACCCTCCTGCAAACAGCCATTAAAAACCTCCACAAGGTAGGAAGCCAGGATCATCTTAAAACATTTATAAAATTCGGCTGTCAAATCATCTGGCCCTGGCGTTTTCTTGATGGCCAGTTTATCAATAGGCTGGATTACCTCATCTGCAGTGATTTCATCTGTCAAATTCATCAAAGAAACATTATTCTCCAGACCTGGTGTAGAGTCCAAAGAAAAAAACATCATCCTTGTCCGATCAAGGTTCCTTCCTTCCAGGAGATCGGCATAGTATGACCTGACATCCTCCAGGATATCTGACCTAGACTTCGTCAGAGACTTCGTGCTGTCCCTCAGGCCATTGACCGTCAAATTTATCAAAGGAACATTATTCTCCAGACCTGGTGTAGAGTCCAAAGAAAAAAAACAACATCCTTGTCCCATCAAGGTTCCTTCCTTCCAGGAGATCGGCATAGTATGACCTGACAACCTCCAGGATATCTGATCTAGACTTCGTCAGAGACTTTGTACTGTCCCATTAACCGTCTTAACTGCTATGCTCTGTTTACAGTTCTGGTGAGGGTCAGGTGAATGGTATTTCCCGTAAGCCCTCTCCTGAACCAAAGAGGCATGCCGGTCATATTGATGTCTCCTAAGGAGGAGCTTCACCTCAGAGATCGCCCCAGAATCTCCTCCATTCGAAACAAGGTGGTCAAGTTTACTCAGAAAACTCTGGTAGGTGATATAGTCTGTTAACCACCGAATGAATATACCCATAGTTTCTTAAAACAAAATATCAGTAACATAGGACCTACTTTATGAAACTATAATCAGTTATATCAATCAAAAATGATTTGACAGCTTCTTGAAATTGAGAACTCAGTTCAAATGTCAACATCTGTAAGTTATTAACTCAAAAGACTTCACACACACTATATTACAGGGGATTTCATAACCTCAGTTATATTTTTTTAAACCAAATTTAAATTTAGATATAAAGAATATAACATAAATCCAAGCAGTCCCTTAGGGGGCAGTACTACACTTACTATAATAAAAAAAGACCACCATAAGGTAACTATCTGACTAAAAAAAAATGTATTTGGGAACAATGTTGCATGACAGAGTAATTGTCAGCCAAACTATCACCCTACTGCAACCTGCAAAATGGAATAGCCTGGAAAGAAAGGAGGTGTAGCATACCAGTCCAGAAGGGGTTAAATAAGGTAAATGCATTAAATATGCAGCTGAATAATATATTTCAAAAGTTTTACAATTTCTTGTGTATATAATTGATACCCACCTTAACCTCTTCACACCAGTCGCACACATATATGCGGCCTCATATAAGCGGCCTTGTGTAAACCACTTACCGTGCTGAGAACTGCGCTCGCTGCACAGTAGCCGGCGGTTACTGGAAAGCCCCCAATGCATACTAGCGATTGGGAGTTTTCCGATCATGTGAATGCTGTGACAGCCAATCACAGCAGTCACATGACCTGAATGCCCGCCTCTGCCTCCCAGCTTTTAGAACCTTTAAAAACCTGGGAGGTGGTTGGCGGGAAGGGATAAAGAACAATCTCCTCTCTCTGGCATTAAGCTGCATAAAAAAGTGCTGTTCAATGGGTAGAAGCACTGGGCCAGCACATTTTTGCTTAGTCACGGCTAGAATTCTGCAATCAGTCATCATGAGTGTCGCTAATTTGGGATCTCTACCTCTGACCAGGGGGAATGCTGGACCTCTGCAGAGATCACTGCTTCACACAGAGAGCAAAGGTTCTGATGTGGCTGCTCCTATGTTAGAAAAAAGCTCCTGTTTATCACATTTCCTATTATGTTTTAGGAAAATGTATATGTTTTGTACTTCTTTTCTTCTTTATTATTGTCAGGATTTAAAAAGTGTATATATATATATATATATATATATATATATATATATATATATATATATATATATTATTTTTTTCCGGCTCCTGAGTTTAGTAACACTTTAACATTACTTTTCAGTACTGACAGAAGCCCATTGTTATTTCCAATCAGTGATCAAAACAGTGACTTCTCTTTTATCAGACATCTGGGTCCAAGGTTTAGACAAACATAATTGTAAACCAAGCTGCACTGCTTTGCTGCATAACCCATAGTGGTCTGGGAATCCTTTGTTAAGTATTAAATGTTTATTTGTAAAACACAAACTATTATATCAAATAAACAAAGATAAAATAAAGATAAAAATAAGGTTATTTCTACAGCACAAAAAAAGAGAAAAAATAACTCTGAAAGCAAAGTTGCAGCAGCTAAACTAAATTAGACAAATCCTCCACAATTCCAATAACAAAATGAGTAAAAAATTTCAATCAGCGCTCACAAAAATGCATAATGGTCACTAATCATCCCAAAAGCAAAAACATAAGAAATAAATCCACTTCTATTGTAATAATGTTGTAACAGTTACAAAAGTGTCCAGTAGTGCCGTACAGGAATAGGTGTAATAAACTCACTCTCTGTGGTCCATTTCTCGATCAAGTAGGTTTAGTTTTGCAGCTGAGTACACAGTAGTACTAGTAATCTTCCTATCACAGCCAAGTGGAATTCATTCAAGTTGGCGCAGGGTAGAAATTACTGGGGGATTTCTAAAATAAAGTTGACCCCAAAACCATCAATGTTTCCCTTCAGATAGGACGTCCTATCCTTTGTGCAATTGTCCATCACATTATGCTAAACTTATATGCCTGACTTGCAATTGCCCAAAATTTGAAAACACTGAAAAATAGGTTGGTGCTGTAATATTGCTTTGTTGGGTTTTCTTTTGCCTTCCTCTGGATCAACTGGGTATAGGATTGTATATATAGGACTATTCATGTATACAGTACATATGTAAATACTGTATAAATATCTTTTTCTTTTTTTTTAATTCTTTTATTGGTTGAACTAGATAGACTTGTGTCTCTTTTTCAGCCAGACTATGTAATAATAAAAGGTAAAAGCTCTATAGTAATACTACGAATAATAGTTTATTTCATTTTTTTTCAGCTTATAATTTTTTTAATACTATATTTTAAATATTTTTAAGGCTTCAGAGTTATCTTGCGCTTCGCCAATCTTATCAGGGCTCTCTTGACATCTTTATTACGTATGGTGTAAATCAGAGGGTTTACCATGGGTGTTACTGCTGTGTATAGCACAGTGCAGATTTGCTCCAAGACCTCTGAGTACCGAGATTGTGGAATCAGTACCACTGATGCTGAGTTTGCATAGTAGAGGAGGATTACAGCGAGGTGGGATGAGCAGGTGGAGAAGAGTTTTCTCTTTCCATCTCTGGAATTAATATTTAAGATAATGGCAATTATTTTTACATAAGACATTACACTGCACAAAAATGGAACAACGCCAAACAACAACAGCTCCGGGTAAAGCAACATGAAGAACATTTCCATTCCCGCACATGAAATCTTGATCAAAGCTTTAACATCGCAGAAAAGTTGATGAATTATTTTTGAATCGCAAAACGACATAGTTAACGCTGCCTTTGTTATCAATAAAGAATTTGTACAAGTGAAGATCAAGGTGACTGCAATTAATATCAAACTATTTTTTCTCCCCAAAATTTGGTGATAGTGTAAAGGCTTACAGATAGCAACATATCGGTCATATGCCATAATGAATAAAAGAACATCTTCACTGGTGCCAAATAATAAGTAAAAGTAGAACTGAGTAAAGCATTGAGTAAATGATATTGTATTATTGTCAGTTAGTAACATATGTAGAAGTTTGGGAACAGCGACTGTTATAAAGCAAATATCTATAATGGATAAATTACAGAGAAACAGATACATGGGGGTGTGTAAATGGTCATCAATATATATCACTGTGATGATAATTATATTTATTAACAGGCATGTGAAATATATTGTAAGTAAAATACCAAAAACGTATAGTTTATATTCTGTTTTAAAGAAAAATGGCACAATCTGAAACACTTTAGATTCTGTATAGTTGTCCATCCAAACGGCTCTTCTTTTGTAAGAAAATGTAAAATATGATTATGATCAAAAATGCCACGATTTATTTGGTAAAGGACTGCAGGTTCAGATGAATCAGTGTTAAAATTATTACGACAAAGTTTAAAATTTTTGGTATTTTAAATAAACGCCTCCCTGGTAACAAAAAGTTGAAGAATTATTATTATTATGGTGCAGTCTGAAACCCTTTAACCTCCCTGGCGGTATGATTATTTCAGATTTTTGATGCTGAAAGCGGTACAATTAGTTTGCATGAAAATTTGGCGTTTTATACTGTAGGCCTGTAATTCTTAGGAATAACTCACTTAAATCTGTCCAAACAAGAGTCTAGTAGAAATCCCGGGTATGATAAAGTTTGAAACACAAAATCATAAATTATAATATAATAAATAACTATAAATAATTATAACAAATAATAAAATAATAAAAATTATTCAATAATGTAATCAAATCAAAAACACTGAAATTTGCTCAGTTGCTTAAATGTTGCTGTCATTACTTTCAGTGTTTGATGACGAATTATCCCACAAATCACTATCGCTCAATTCTGCAATTGATTCTAATATATTATCGCTGTTTTCTAGCTGGTCTAAACCTGCTTTTGATGTAAAGGGACGGTTTTGGCTGCTATGGACAATCTCCAGTTTCCAGGCAAAAAGAACAGTTTTTATAATATAAAACTGCATGCAGGGCACTGGAGAAACCACTAGGGACAAAAGGGAGTTGAAATAAATTGATACAGTAATGTAATCTGTAAGATTACAGTGTAGTGTATATGTATTGTGTTTTTTACTTTTTGAATTTGGCGCCGTTCTCCGTCCCCGTGCGTCACAACACTCGCAGGGAACTGAGCCCGGGCACAGTGATAGATCGAGCGGAGGACGAGCCGCTCACACTGCGGGGAGACATCGCAGGATCCAGGGGACATGGTAAGTAAGCTCTTCCTGGATCCTGCAATGCGATTCCGAGTCTGGCTCGGGGTTACCACTTTTGGTACTGAAAATCCACCCCGAGTCACACTCAGGAATACCGCCAGGGAGGTTAAATACTGTACAATTCTTCATCAAAATCGCTCTTCCTTTGTAAGAAGGAATAAAATATGATTATGATCAACATTGACACCATTTATTTTTTTTAAAAAAACACTGCAGATTCAGATGAATAAATATTCAGTTTTCATGCTGACATGTTGTGGAACATTTTATTTATATGCACATATAAAAAAAATTACTTTATTCTCACTGTAAATAAACACTTTATGATAAAAAATTGTTGTAGAATTATTATTGGATCAAGTATCAGATTATGGATTTTTCCTAATGTTCTCATATTGTAGCTATACTAAAAAATAGTATTATGAAGGCCATAGTAAATTTATATATGAAAATGCTGAAGATGAAAAAAAAAAGTTAATGAAAGAATGGATTGGAGTATTTAGGCCATATCCGCAAAGAGTACAAAAAGGATTTGACCAATAATTGCTGTAAATTGCAAATATATAAATATATTGTCCCAAAAAATGTATACACAATTTAAATGGTTATAAAGCCAGTATTTATAACCATACAGTTCACTTTCAAATTTTAAAATAAAATGCATAAATTTACTTTTTTATACTTATCACCTGTTGTCAAACTGATGACCAATCTGGTCCAGGCATTGCTGATAAGGAGAAGCATAGAATCACAAACATTGAGAATCATTTTGTTTGCTATTTGGGCGCATTCTCTTTCAATGGCTACTCTTAATTCATCAATAGTTGCTGGTTTTGTAGCATAAACTTTATCTTTTAGAAATTCCCATCAGGAAAAAGTCCAATGGGAGAAGGTTTTCAGCTAAACCTCTTCACCCAATCCATCTGTTTAGCAGATTCTTATCAAGATAGGCCCTTACATAACGATGGTAGTGTGGGAGTGCCCCATTTTGTTGGAAATAAAAGAATACATTACATGACAGATTCCAGCAGCAAACTCAAGTAACAGGCACCAGTTACAATACCATAAAAAAGGAATGGTCCAATTATTCCATACGCTGACAAGTCGCACCACACCATCACTCCTGGTAAATTAACATGAAGTTCCTCCATAATGTCCAGATTCTGAGGTGCCCAGTCAGTGCATTTGTGGCAGGTAGGGATGACCAGAACACCCTCCCCCCCCCCCCCCCCCGATTCGGTTTGCACCATTGCGAACAGGCAAAAAATTTGTGCGAACACCATTAAAGCCTATGGCAAACGAACAAGAAAAAGTGCTCATTTTAAAGACTTATATGCAAGTTATTGCCATAAAAAGTGTTTGGGGACCCGGGTACTGCTCCAGGGGACATGTATTAATGAAAAAAAAAGTTTTAAAAACTGCAGTTTTTTCAGGAGCAGTGATTTAAAGTGAAATAATAAAAATGAAATATTCCTTTAAATATCGTGCCTGGGGGGTCCCCTTAGTATGCCCAGTCCATTGCCAGGCTCTTTGGGTCTGGTATGAATATTAAGGGGAACCCCGCACCAAAATATAAAAGAATATACTTCTTTTTTTTTTAAATTGCGTGAGGGTCCCCCCAAAATCCATACGAGGCCCTTCAGGTCAGGTGTGAATATTAAGGGGAACCCCAATCCAATTTTTTTTCAAAAATGGAATAGGGGTCCCCCCCAAAATCCATACCAGACCCTTATCTGAGCATACAACCTGGCAGGCCTCAGGAAAAGGGGTGAGACGAGAGAGCACACCCCTTCTGAACTGTACCAGGCCACATGCCCTCAACATGGGGAGGATGCTTTGGGGTCCCCCCAAAACACCTTGTCCCCATGTTGATGGGGACAAGGGCCTCTTCCCCACAACCCTTGCCCGGTGGTTGTGGGGGTCTGCGGGTGGGGGCTTATCGGAATCTGGAAGCCCCTTTAAACAAGGGGACCCCCAGATCCTCCCCTCCCCATGTGAATGGGTATCAGGTACATTGTACCCCTACACATTCACGAAAAAAAATGTCAAAATGGTAAAAATGACTGTAGACAGTTTGGGACAATTCCTTTATTAAAAAAGAAAAAAAAAAGTCCCGCGATGTCCATTCATTCTCGATCACAGCGTCCAACGGATCGAGAAAAAAAAAAACGGAACAAAACTCCGCCTCCATGGGAGGCTCCCGCTGACTGCAGGCTTTCTGCATTGACAGCTGTTATATAGCTGAGTGCGTGGGGCCACCTGGTGAAGTAAACGGGTGACCCCGCCCCCTCTGATGTTACATGACGTCACATGAGGTGGAGTTTTTTTCCGTTAAAATTCCATTTTCTTTTTTTTTCTCGGTCTGTTGCACTCTGTGATCGAAGATGAATGGACATCGCGGGACATTTTTTTTTTTTTAATAAGGGACTTGTCCCAAATTGTCCACTGTGATTTTTACAATTTTGACACTTTTTTGGTGAATGTGTAGGAGTATAATATACCCGATAGCCATTCACATAGGGGGGTCGGGATCTGGGTTTCCCCTTGTTAACCACTTCAGCCCCGGAAGAATTTACCCCCTTCCTGACCAGAGCACTTTTTGCGATTCGGCACTGCGTCGCTTTAACTGACAATTTCGCGGTCGTGCAACATGGCTCCCAAACAAAATTGACGTCCTTTTTTTCCCACAAATAGAGCTTTCTTTTGGTGGTATTTGATCACCTCTGCGGTTTTTATTTTTTGTGCTATAAACAAAAAACTACCAACAATTTTGAAAAAAAATGCATTATTTTTTACTTTTTGCTATAATAAATATCCCCAAAAAATATATAAAAAAAAAACATTTTTTTCCCTCAGTTTAGGCCGATACGTATTCTTCTACATATTTTTGGTAAAAAAAATCGCAATAAGCGTTTATTAATTGGTTTGTGCAAAAGTTATAGCGTCTACAAAATAGGGGATAGTTTTATGGCATTTTTATTGATATTTTTTTTTTTACTAGTAATGGCGGCGATCAGCGAGTTTTATTGTGACTGCTACATTATGGCGGACACATCGGATAATTTTTACACATTTTTGGGACCATTGGCATTAATACAGCAATCAATGCTATAAAATTGCATTGTTTACTGTAAAAATGTCACTGGCAGTGTAGGGGTTAACCACTAGGTGGCGCTGTAGGGGTTAAGTGTGTCCTAGGGAGTGATTCTAACTGTGGGAAGAGGGGCTGTGTGTGACACATCACTGATCACCGCTCCAGATTACAGGGAGCGTGATCAGTGTCAGTGCCATTAGGCATAACGGGGAGATGCTTGTTTACATTGGCATCTCCCCGTTCTTCCTCACCGTGAGACAATCACGGGTGTGCCCGCAGACATCGAGTCAGCGGGACCCGTGATCACGGTTATGGAGCTGCCGACGGGCGCGCCTGCGAGCCGCCTCCTAAAGGGCAACGTGAAGGGCCTGGTATGGATTTTGGGAAGGACCCTACGCCATTTTTTTTACATTTTGGTGTGGGGTTCCCCTTAATATCCATACCAGACCCAAAGGGCCTGGTAATGGACTAGGGGGGACCCATGTTGTTTTTTGCAATAATGTTTATGTATATTGCCAAGACCCGACAATACATTACAGCCGCAAGCAGTTTTACATTCCTTTTTTTCCTTTAGAAATGTCATTTTTCTGTGGTACTGTTCTAAACATGGTAAAGATGCGCTACTTTACAGTAGGGCTGGGAAAAAAATCGATTTAAATCTTGAATCGAGTTGAGAGGTCAAATCGATTCAAAATTTAAGCAAATCAATTTTTTTAGATTTTTTTTTTTTCATCGAGCGGGTCCCGCAGCGCCTCCGGACCGGCGCGGACACCGTGCCGGGCCTGAAGAGCTGTGGGCAAGGAGTTTTTAGGTGAGGCCGCGGCTTCGGCCTAGTCCGCGAGGCCGGACGCCGCGGACTAGGCCGAAGCCGCGGCATTGTCTAAAAGCTCATGCCTGCAGCGCCTCAGGACCGGCGCAGTTTCCAAAAAAAAAAAAAACTCGATTCGAATCGTGAATCGAGTTTTTTTTAAGATAATCGAAGATTTTTTTTTATTTAAGAAAATTTCCCAGCCCTACTTTACAGGCATACTATAGACACCCCCCAGGCATGATATTTAAATAAATATTACATTTTTATTGTTTCACTTTAAGCATTATTAAAATCACCGCTCCTGAAAAATGTCAGTTTTTAAAACTTTGTTTAGCATTGATACATGTCCCCTGGGGCAGGACCCGGGTCCCCAAACACTTTTTATGGCAATAATTTGCATATAAGCCTTTAAAATTAGCACTTTTAGTTTTTCATGTTAGTGTCCAACTCGAACATCGGGCTCATTCCTAGTGGCAGGTAATTGAAGCAGGTGCTAAGTATAAAAAAGTACAATTACTATTTTATTAAAAAATGTGAAAGTTGTATGGTAATAAATACTACTTTATGATCCATTCAAATTATGTGTACATTTTTGGGGCACCTTGTATATATAATTAAAAATATTCTTGAATATTCTAAATATAGTTACAGTATAGTTAGAAAATAATAATATGTTAAAGTGAACCTGGGCCCAGATCATGTACCTTAAAGTATTTACATTTTCTGAACAAGCAATCAAATCACTTTAAAGCAAAGCATTAGGATAAAAATACCAATTCTCCCCCATACCCCCTTTTTTCTGATTACTGAGTAAAAAAACAAAGCTGCATCACTGATTTCACTTACCTTAAGCCATAGTCACATAATCATCTAGTGCCGGTTCCTTCTTCCCTGTTTATTTCCTGCATAGGTCCTTCTTCCAGGTGTCCATGTCACTGACTGTGTAACATGGACAATTCCCATTGGACGGCCAGTGAAGGGGTACTCTTGGGATCCAGAAGAAGACTGATGTCAAACAAGTGGAGGGGAACATCCAGCGAAGATTAATGTGCGGTGCTGGACTAGTGGTCTCTGCAGGTGGAAATGATGTCAGTAAGGAACCTGAATGGGGACGACACAGGCCTTCGTGGAAGACTATACAAGCATCTTCATCCAATGCACATCAGTACAGCTGTTTTTCAGCTTTTTATTGTGTTTACTGTGTTATGTATATCAACTATGCCAATGTTTTATATATATATATATATATATATATATATATATATATATATATATAAATTTTCTATGTAATCAAATTGTTTTTACATTACGCTGTTGCCGTTAAAGTCCCACTACCTTTATTTGGGGGTATTTTTTCACTTACCGATCTAGGGATGTTGGCAACATACATGATCTAGCTGGATGGTAATCCCTTTCTATTAGTTCAGGAGGGGGGGGCGCTCGCTCGTCCCCACCACCATTCCTGACCGGCCGGGCTACGTGCTCGGATAAGGGTCTGGTATATATTTGGGGGGGACCCCCACGCTGTTTTTTTGGCATAGGGGGTTCCCCTTAAGGCCCATACCAGACCCAAGGGCCTGGTATGCTCTTGGAGGGGGAACCCATGCCAGTTTTTTTTTTAAAATTTGGCGCGGAGTTCCCCCTCAAGATCATCTGAGCACAAGACGCATGCCGTAGTCGGATCATGCGAGACGGCGATCCGACTTCAATGATAGTCAATGGGCTGAAGTAGGATCAAAGTCGGACCAAAGTAGTACAGGGAGCATTTCTAAAGTCGGAACGACTTGTGTCGGACCAGTTAGGACGGCTCTCATAGGGAAACACTGGATTTCACACGTCATGCGACATGAGCTCCCAATGTCGGAGCGTTTGTCGCACCAGTGTGAACCCAGCCTAAAGGTCTGAGTCATCAGCTAATCATTCAGCCACATGAGCTTAACACTAGAGAGAGTATTTATTCGATTTCCTGCCTTGTGATTGTCAGCTATGAATAAGCACGTTAGTGCGAAACGTCAGCTCTTTTGTCTGCTGTTATCTTTGATTTTGATGTGAATTTTCCCAATAAATAAGGCTATTTTTCAAAAAGTGCGACTGTCCAGAATCAACACAAGTTGCAATACCCGGACTGTCCGGGTCAAAACCCATACATATGGCAACCCTATGGGTTAGATCAGTGTTTCTCAACTCCAGTCCTCAAGGCACCCATACAGGTCATGTTTTCCAGCTTACCATTATTTTGTACAGGTGATTCGATCAGTTTCACTGCCTTAGTAAGTACAACAGCTGTTTTTTCTGAGGGAAATCTTGAAAACAAGACCTTTTGGGGTGCCTTGAGGACTGGAGTTGAGAAACACTGGGTTAGATGGAGTGAGATGGGGGAAAAATACATTTATTGAGCTTTAACCACTTGCCGACCAGCCGCCGTCATTATGCAGGTTGGCACGATCCCGCGAGTTGTCGTAGCTATACGTCGGCTCCTTTAAGCGGGATAGCAGGCGCGCGCAGGCCTCTGGAGGCGTGCGGGCCCACTGCACTCGGGGGGTGCAGATGTTCGTGACCGGCAGTCGTGATGACCGCCGGCCACGAGTGATCGCGGGCACGAGAGGCAGAACAGGGGCGTGTGTGTGTAAACACAAATCCCTGTTCTGTAAGCTGAGGAGATGCAGATCGTGAGTTCCTAACAGCTAGGAACCACAATCTCTCATCTCCTATAGTCAGTCCCCTCCCCCTACAGTTAGAACACACAGTCAGGGAACAGAGTTAACCCCGTGATCGCCCCTAGTGTTAACCCCTTCCCTGCCAGTGACATTTATACAGTAATCATTGCATTTTTATAGCACTGATCGCTGTATAATTGTCAATCATCCCAAAAATGTGTCAAAAGTGTCCGATGTGTCCGCCATAATGTCGCAATCATGATAAAAATCGCAGATCACCACCATTACTAGAAAAAAAAATAATAATAATAAAAATGCCATAAATCTATCCCCTATTTTGTAGATGCTAAAACTTTTGCGCAAACCAATATACGCTGATTGCGATTATTATAACCAAAAATATGTAGAATACATATCGGTCTAAACTGAGGAAAAAATTAGCTTTTTTTTAAAAAAAAATGGGGATATTTATTATAGCAAAAAGTACAAAATGTTGTGTTTTTTTCGCTCTTTTTTGTTTATAGCACAAAAAATAAAAACCGCAGAGATAATCAAATACCACCAAAAGAAAACTCTATTTGTGGGAAAAAGGGACGTCAATTTTGTTTGGGTACAGTGTCGCATGACCGTGCAATTGTCAGTTAAAGTGACGCAGTGCCGTATATCGCAAAAAGCGCTCTGGTCATTGAGAAGCCACTTCTTCCAGGGCTGAAGTGGTTAAAACAATGCCTCATTCATCTCTGTAATCGATGAGGGTTGGGGAAATTTTTTATTTAATTTTCAAAGTTCATAAGTTTCTCAACACAGTATATGGAGGGCAGATCTTCAAGGTCTCGAATGTAAACAGCTAGCAGGGGTTTGTAAGCTGTTAGAAAATGAAACTGAAACTCAAATCTTTGTTTTGATCTTTGAGAGAGGCCTGGAGTAGAGACAAAGACTAGACGGAGGGCCAACATGACTGGGTCAGAAGGGGTTTGAGACGAGGTGGAGTAATTAATAGTTGGGGCACGTAAGTGTGGTCACTTACCTGATTGGTGTAAGAGGGGAGCAGGAGTGGCTTCAAGAGTTGGTATGTGGTCTGGGAGGGGCTCAGTCGGAAGAGAGATCAGACAGGACATCTTTCCACCCTCCCTTCCTAAGGGTTATTGGGTTACTGAGTTTTTGTATTTGTTTTTCTGTTTTTTTGCAGGTTTTGGAGCTGAGGCAATCTTTTCATAGGGGCTGGCGGGGCACGAGGTCCTTGGATGAGGTCCTTGGATGGTGATAATTAGGGGCAAAAGGTACATTTGTAGGGACCCGTCTCAGGTACGGCTCCCATTATTCTGGCTGGTGGTACCTGCAATGTTGGGTTTGTCACCGGCTGGTGGCCTAAAATTGGTGGTTTCGCAGGTACTGTGAGTGTATGCTCACAAGGACCTCGGGGGGCCTCTGGAATACTGTCTGATGTATTATGTGTTAATGTGTTAATATGTAAATATGCTAATATGTAATGTTATATATTTGGTTAATAAAAAGGCTGCTATGGCCATTAAACTCCAGTTGGTGTCACGTTTGGTTAATATAGCATAAGGGGTTGGTGGAGTGGTGGTCTGGCAATGAGTCAAAGCCTCTTTGGTACCCTAGTCAATGATTTTTGGGAACAAATAACTGGCACCTAAGAGGGGCAAGGAAGGGCTTGCTTTAAAGATTGCTTGGTAAGGATATGCAAGTAGTGTAATGTCCATAGTCTGAGCACATGTCTACTTCAGCTATAGTATTATAATGCGATTCAGTAGCTCATTAAAGCAGAGTTCCACCCAAAAAAGGAAGAAGGACAAAGAACAGCACCCTCTAAATCAGCATGTAAACAGTTTTAATTGTAAACAATAGATATGAATACACTCACAAAAGAGTAGTATGTTCAGGCATGGAATATAGTTCATCCGCTCTGACTTCGGGGTGAACGCTGGCGTCACTGGCTTAGATGTTGGCCCGCGATCTGGTCATCTTCCGGCCGCACTGTTGGTTCATAGTGCTTCTGGATGGCTGGAAAAATGATCAGCGGTGCACACAGGAGGCGTCACTTCCGGGTCAAGTAAGCGGGCAGTGCTTCACGTTCGGAGCATGCATGCTCCCTCCTCAGGCTTCACTGGTGGCCATCTTTGAATGGGGTTATTATACACACACACACACACACGCTATATATGTAACCATGGTGACATAAAAATAATAATAATAATAATAGCAATACTATGATATCACGGCTAAGACACTGCATTAACTAATAAACGGCTACTATTGGACTATGATACTTACTCCTGACCACCAGTAGGATCATGATTTATCTGGCAATAGTAAATCTATGAAAAGATAGTGGTAATACTTTTAAAATTTTTAGAAGTTATAAAAAAACAATTATTAAGTAAAAAACTGTATGTAAATTAATGATAAAAAATCAATAATAAACAATTAATTAATCACTAGATATTAATTAATTGGTGTAATTCCACCCAAAAATGGAACTTCCCCTTTAAGTACTCATGACCTCCTGACATGCCACATTTGGCATGTCATTTCTTTTGGGGGGGTACCTAGTTTTCACAGGTACCCAGCTCCCACTTCCTCTTCTGGTGCTGCGGCGCTGGAAGAAAGTTCCCCTCTCCCCCCTCCCTCCCTGCAATCTTCTGGGACACGTCACAGGTCCCAGGAGATTGTCCGGCTATTCATAACACGCAGCACGACTCGCGCATGCACAGTGCGTGCCTGGCTGTGAAGCCACAGCCGGGCGCCCACACTTGCAATGCCAGCGCTGCAGAGAGGAGAGGGAGAGAAGCGATGCTTTGGGAGGCCGCATCCCTGGACCGTGGGACAGGTGAGTGTCTGTTTATTAAAAGTCAGCAGTTGCTCTAAAAGAGAGCGTGTAGTAAATGAGGTTCACCTTAATATTACTGTTACCATAGGCGTGCACACGGGGTGTGCCAGGTATACCTGGACATACCCTAATCACCCCTTGTGGTGCAGATTCCCCCGCTACCTGAGCTCCCCGTGTTCAACCCCCTCACACCACTGCCGGCTTCCCCTCCTCTCCCTCCAGGGGATGGTTCAGGATGGAGAACGGGGGAAGGGGCCAGTAAATATGTTATTTACCGGTCCCTTCCTTTTGTGAATGAACACAGTGAGTGATCAGTACACTGTGTTCATTAATAATTGATGCGTAGTAAACTATGAATGAATGGTAAGCTGCTCAGCACAGAGTGCTTCCCATTCATTCATTGTCCAGTGCAGTGAAGCTGCAGAGAAATGGACTGGGGAATCTCTGTCCTCAGTCTCTTTCTCTGCCTCAAAAGTGAGACATCAGGGGGTCTATGTAGACCGCTGATATTTCACCAAAAAGCCCCCCAAAAGGGGGACCTAAAAAAGTTGTAAAGAAATTGTAAAAAATAATATTGTAAAAATAATAAAAAATAACATTGTAAAAAATAATTTAAAAAATAATGAAAAAAAAACTACTGACGCTGCCCACTGCCCTACTGACTCCAATCTCCACTCTACTGACACCATCTACTGCTCTACTGCCACTGTCCTCTGCCCTATTGACACTGTCCACTGCTCTATTGACACCATCCACTGCTCTACTGCCACCATCCTATGCTCTACTGACACTATCCTCTGCTCTACTGACACTGTCCACTGCTCTACTGACACCATCCACTGCTCTACTGACACCAACCTCTGCTCTACTGACACCATCCCATGCTCCACTGACACCGTCCTATGCTCTACTGACACTGCCCACTGCTCTACTGACACATCCACTGCTCTACTGGCACCATCCTCTGCTCTACTGACACATCCACTGCTCTACTGTCACCATCCTCTGCTCTACTGACACCATTCACTGCTCTACTGTCACCATCCACTGCTCTACTGACACTGTCCTCTGCTCTACTGACACCGTCCACTGCATACTGACACATCCACTGCTCTCTACTGAGTACACAGTCAGTTAATACATTTTAAAATGTTTGTTTACATTTATTTATAAGAGTGCGCGTATATATATATATATATATATATATATATATATATATATATATATATATACACACACATATAATATATATACACACACATGGGTTTGACCCTTGGGGTGCACACACATATGACTGATACAATTTATTAACTACAACTGGATGTGACACCATCTGGACTGTTGGTTATTTTCAGAGCTTCCTTATTAAGTCATTATCATTAAGTTGTTAATATTATTTGAGAATACTTTCTATTTTAGAATAAGGTAGGTGTACGTATGTATGTGCATCCTGGACACATTCTGGATTACACAGACTATGCTGTGTATATTACCCTGGCTGTGTAATTGCTGTGATTTAATTCATTTATCCTGTGCAGATTAATTCTCTAATACAGTAATGTGTTTGTGTCATGTAAAGTCTTTTGTGGTTGCTGTGTTCTGGTGTAGGGAGCACATACACCTACTTTAATCCAAAATCGTATTTTCAGTCAATTGTCTTCACCTAAAATAAAAAGAAGTTATGAAAATAACCATTTAAAGTATAATACAAAGTGCCATTAAGCTGGCTGGTTAACAAAAAGATTTAAAATGTGACAGGTCCCTTTTCAGGGTTTGTTCACACATCTACCACCAATTCGTGTACTGCACCAGTAAAATAATTGAGGTGTGTATATGTATATCCGTGCTGTGCCAAAGACTGACCACACTGTAAATGCACCCAAAGAATGAACCAATCTTTAGCATATTTGGCTTTGAAGACTAAACAATTCTGGAAGTCTTGTCAGGATAGGATGTTGTTATAATTTTTGTCCATTATTTTGCATAGTAAAGACACTTACATCAGGTAGGACATGCAGTGGGGTGCACTGAAAAACATCTTATGTGTTAGAATTATTGGAATATTTATAATGTGTTGGTGCTGCTTATGATATTAGCATACTAAAAAAAAAATCCACCTAAGGGACAGATTTACACTTAAAGCCACACAGCTAATTCATCGTGTCCTGTGGGGCTGATTACATTAAATGTTTGCAATACCGAATTATTATTATATTTTTAACTTATATGTTTTCTCCATCTCTGAGTGCCACCATAAGATCCTGATTAAACAGGAAGCAGAAAGTATCAGGCCATGTCCCTCTTTTACATTTACTGACAATCATAGGTGTGCGCACCCCAAAGCTCAAACACACATGAACGCCACTTGCTGTCACAGGAAGGGGGCTCTGGTGGTGGGAGACAGTTGCTTGGGAGAATATTACAGTACACCCGAAATACGGGGGGTAACGTGTTCCTGAAGTTGAATCTAGACTTTAATATAATCTGGGCACTTACATTGGCCACTGGCACCCCCAACCACCCACCTGATGCCGCTACTGGATAATGCTAATGCATATGGGGTGATTAGGGTGTGCCCAGGCACACCCAGCAGACCCTGTGCGCACGCCTATGCTGACAATAAGAATACAGAGCCTATTAAAGTATTCACCCCTTTAAAAGTTTTCACATTATTTTGTCTTAAAACGTTGATGTACAATGGGTTTATTTTTGTTTTTGACACAGACCAACTGAAATATACTTTTTCATACCAGAGTTTACACAGATTTCTGCAAAATTATTAAAATAAATTATGATGAAAATGTAATTAATTGCAAAAGTATAAACCCAGAGGCGTAACTAGAACCTTCAGGTCATAAAGGGCCCCCTTGACCCCCTGGCTGGGGCCCTTTCCTCTGGGCCAGAGGCCCTTTACTCCTCTCACAAGGCCCTTTATTGCGGTCCCATAGCAGGACCCTTTCACATGTTCTGCAGTGGGCTCCCTTTCTGCTGTCTTGGGGCCGCGCCATGGTGGGAGAACACCAGGGCCCATTCGCAAGGGCGACCTTTCTTACCCTGACAGTTCTGCCACTAGTGCCAGTAGGTTTTTTTTTTTTGTTATTTTATCTAGGGGCAGAAGGACCTAGGTTAGTCATAGTAGGTGGTTGGGTGTAATTAATACTTTGTTGACCCCCATGGGCTCCTCTGCCCCTCCCCCCTCATCTGGGACATGTAGTCCGGCCTTCTCTGGATAGCCTTCCCCCATGACAGGTCCTCTGCCTCCTCCAACTGACTGGTGTATGGCTTAGAAACAGGAAGGCAGGGCCAGCTCAGGGGTGAGGTTACCAATCTCTAATCCCTTCTCCAATGACAGGTCCTTTTTACCCATCACACTGGCCAGTGAAAGATTCAGAGACAGGAGGGCAGATCAGGCTCATTGACAGGGCACGTGGTTACCAGTCTCTAATCCTCTCCCCCATGACAGGTCCTCTTGCCCCCTCCCACTGATTGGTATATGGCTCAGGGACAGAAGGGCAAAGCAGGCTCAGGAACATGGCATGGGGTTGCAATTAACATACCAGTCTGTCTCATGCCTGCTCCTGCCATGCTGTCACTGTCCAGGGGGCGAGGGGGGCTGCGGTCTGCTCCTCTCCTGCACTACCACACCATCATAGCTCACTCTCCACCTCCCGCCCCACCCCCTCCGATGCTCCCCCGTACCATGCTGGGTACTATGGATTTCGGCACAGGGGAGCTGCATTGGGCCCCCTGGAGCATGGGGCTGGGTCACCATTGAGACCACTATAGCTACGCCCCTGTATAAACCCATTGAATTCGGTAGGTACACTTTTAGGTATTTAATACTCCATGAGTCTGTTTAGCTAGGTCTCTGTTTGCTTTTCATATCTGGACAATGCAATTTCTCTTCTCAAAGTCTGTCAGGTGTCATGGGGAGATGCAAATTATCTATTGGACTGAGATCTGGATTTTGCCATTTGCGGGTGTTATTCTTTGTATAATATTTTTGTGTCCTTTTTGGGTTTATGTTTGGGTTCATTGTCTTTCTAGAAGATAGATCTCCTTCTTTCATGACCAGACCATTTTTTGCTATTCTATTCAGTACTGCGCTACTTTAACTTGGGGCATCAAACTGTTCTCCTACACTCCATAAATATATAAATAATATACAAATAATAATGTACAAACAATACAACCAATCAACCCTTCTGATTGGTTGTATTATTTTTATATTATTTATATATTTATGGAGTGTAGAACAGTTTGATGCCCCTGTAGATGTCCAATTGGACGAAACGCGTCAGTCAAGGCATACTCTTCCCTACACTTGATTTTATTTTACGTGATCACGCATTTAACTATTTGTATATGGGTTCTACCCAATAAACCTACCTCTTTGACCTGCACTATTGGAGTACTCCATTTTTTCTCTCCTCATACCCTTTGGATTGGACACGAGATCTGGATGCCCTCCATCTTTTGTTGCATGGTTTCTTCCGATTCGTGAACACCACTGCAGCAGGTCCAGTCTACAGAGATTCGGGACTTCCATCTCCTCCCAGGACAGCCATCCATCAGGATCTCTAAGTCTGTTTGATTCGGTGTCGCCAACATCCGAATTCACCTGTTCTGGTAACAGTGTTTCACCTCTTTCTACTTCAAGATTCCCATGCTGATGAATTATACACCAGAAAATTTTTCACTTGCACTGGATTTCATATCTCATTGCACTGTGGGACTTTATCACTTAGGTTATCTATATTTATGTTACAGTGGATATTATCCACTGGTCATTGAACTTTATTCACTAATATACATTTTGGTTTTGTTTTGTTTTAGCGCTACATTTTCACATTATTCCTAGAATCTGGCCTTTCATACAGCCCCCACATCCAATCACTGGCTACATCTTGCTGCCTCAACCTCTGCAACATTTCCAGAATTCACCCCTTCCTGACTAACGAGACAACAAAACAACCTATCCACTCCTTGGTTATTTCCCGCCTTGACTACTGCAACTCTCTCCTCACTGGCTTACCTTTACACAGGCTATCCCCTTTCAGTCTATTATGAATGCTGCTGCTAGACTAATACACCTTACTAACCAACCCATGACTGCTGCTCCTCTCTGTCAATCCCTTCACTGGCTTCCCCTACCCACAATATAAAATTCAAAATATTAACCACAACATACAAAGACATCCACAACATTGCCCCCAGTTACATCACCAACCTCATCTGCAGATATCATCCAAATTGCCCTCTCCGCTCCTCTCAAGACCTCCTGCTCTCTAGCTCCCTTGTTACCTCCTCCCATGCTCGCCTCCAGGACTTCTCCAGAGCCCCTTGCATCCTCTGGAACTCCCTGCCTCTGTTTGTCCATTCAGCCCCTATCCTGTCTGCCTTTAGGTGATCCCTGAAAACTCACTTATTCAGGGAAGCCTACCCCACCTCCACCTAAGAACTGTACCCGAATCACCTCCATCTCATCATCCTTCACAGCTATTAACTTTTGTACCCTCTCCCCCTCCCTTTAGATTGTAAGCTCCATGAGCAGGACCATTCTATTCCCTCTGTATTGAACTGTATTGTAATGGTACTGTCCCCCCTCTACATTGTAAAGTTCTGTGTGAATCTTTGGAGCTAAATAAATCCTGTATAATAATAATAATGTAAAATGATCTTCATGACAATAAGCCACCTCCCTCTCACAGACATCCATATATTCAAAATGGGCACTTCGAAAGTTTTTTGTAAAGAATCCACTAGTTATCACATGAGAATATACAATATTTCTGCAATTCATAAACATCAAAAAGAACAATGATATCCTCCATTAAGAGCATCCATACTCAATCCACATATGCGAATGGAAGTTGAACATATTCCCACAGCAGGAGGATCCAATATCAAACATACACACAGGGATTTAGACACAGTCCTATGGTGAATTTCAAGCAATCACTTCCTCATAGAGCAAAATGTGTTATTAGTGGCCATTTTCTCAACCACTTGTGGACCGCCCACCATACATATACTGCGACAGGGGGGGGGGGCGCTCTGTGCCAGATCACGTATCTAGTATGTGATCTAAAACCTCCGGGTCTGTGACACGTGTGCACACCCCCGGCTACCTGCTCCCACTGTGATCACACACACAGCGAGTGCCCAGTGGTTGGTACCGCAGACTCAATGTCTGCTGGCACCCAACGATTACACAGTACACAGGAAGAATGGCCGTCTGCCTATGTAAACAAGGTAGATTGCAATTCTGTCAGAAGGGAAGGCATTGATCCTGTGTTTCTGCTAAGCAGGAACACAGATCTTTGCCTTCCCCTAGTCAAAGCAACCCCCCCCCCACTGTGAATAAGCACAACCTAGGCACACATTTAACCATTTGATTGCCCCTGATGTTAACCCCTTCGCAGCCAGTGTCATTAGTATAGTGACAGTGCATATTTTTTAGCACTGATCACTGTATTAGTGTCACTGGTCCCCAAAAAGTATCGAAAGTGTCAGTTAGTGTCAGATTTGTCCACCGCAATATCACAGTCCCGCTGTAAGTCGCTGATCGCTGCCATTACTAGTAAAAAAACATAAATAAAAGTTAAATAAATGAAAATGTCCCATAGTTTGTAGACGCTATAGCTTTTGAGTAAACCAAACAATATATGCTTATTGGGATTTTTTTTACCAGAAATATGTAGTAGAATACCTATTGGCCTAAATTGATGAGGAATTAGATTTTTTTACATTTTTTATTGGATATGTTTTATAGCAGAAAGTAATACTTTTTTTTTTTTCAAAATTGTCTGCCTTTTTTTGTTTTTAGCGTTAAAAAAAACGCGGAGGTGCTCAAATACCACCAAAAGAAAGCTCTATTTGAGCGAAAAAAGGAAAAAAAATGTATTTGGGTAGAGAGTCGCACAACCGCACAATTGTCAGTTAAAGTAACGCAGTGCCGTATCACAAAGAATGGCTGGGTCATGAAGGGGGGTAAATATTCCAAAAGTCAGTTAGTTAAGTTGAATTTGTAGGTAAGTTGGAACAAATACATTTTTCAAGTGTAATTTCACGTGTAAAATTACAGGAGTGAATTCCCTTTCCTAGGGGTAGATTGCCTCTCGCTTCTTGTTGTCTATGGGACAGGAAGTGAGATCAAATCCTTCTAATGAGGATACAGACAGCAGTAAAAACCTCACAGATGCTCTAACCCCACACCATACAGTACTATCCAAAACTGAAAAAGAAATAAATGCAACTTGGACACATGTATGTCTTAACATATTATTTTTTTTACCAAAGTACCCCGAATTAGTGGGTTCAGGTGTTTTTAACTAGCCCTGCAGGAAATGTCATTCTTGTATGTGTGCGCTGTAAAATATTTTGTACTGTTTGTAGGTCTTATAGCAGCACCATCTTGAATTTAAATGCATTGTATGGTGTGCTCCCAAATATGTTCTTGTATGTTGTAATAGGCCCTGACCAGGTTTTTGGGCTGGAGCACCCCTCCCCCTCCTCATTACCTCCTATTTAGTGGCCACCAGTGTTTAGGATGTATCCCTTTAAGTTCTCCCACATAGAGGAGTTCAGCTCCCATGGTTGAGACAAAGGATCTTCCATTCTATTACTAGTGTAGGACCCACTAATCCGGGGTACTTTGTCACAGTAAGTGGGCTTAGCACTATATGACCATATAGTGTGACCAAACCCCTGTATTTTTTGAATATGTTCAGGTGTTTTTAACTAGCCCTGCAGGAAATGTCATTCTTGTATGTGTGCACTGTAAAATATTTTGTACTGTTTGTAGGTCTTATAGCAGCCCAATCTTGAATTTAAATGCATTGTATGGTGTGCCCCCCAAATATGTTCTTGTAGGTTGTAATAGGCCCCGACCAGGTTTTTGGGCTGGAGCACCCCTCCCCCTCCTCATTACCTCCTATTTAGTGGCCACCAGTGTTTAGGATGTATCCCTTTCAGTTCTCCCACATAGAGGAGTTCAGCTCCCATGGTTGAGACAAAGGATCTTCCATTCTATTACTAGTGTAGGACCCACTAATTCGGGAGAACTTTGTCGCAGTAAGTGGGCTTAGCACTATATGACCATATAGTGTGACCAAACCCCCGTATTTTTTGAATATGTTCATGTGTTTTTAACTAGCCCTGCAGGAAATGTCATTCTTGTATGTGTGCGCTGTAAAATATTTTGTACTTTTATGAACCCCGTCTGGTCCGGATGGACCAAATCTCCTATATGTTCTTGAAGTCTCAGGGCCAGAATTTTTGCTAATAGTTTGGTGTCCGAGTTGAGCAAAGAGATAGGCCTGTTATTGGCACAGGCCTGGGGGTCCTTTCCCTCTTTTGGCAGTACCGTTATGTACGCCAAAAGTGCTTCTGGTGGAAGTGGGTTGGAGGCACTAACTGAATTGAAATAACTACAGAGTGGTTTTACCAATACTGGAAGAAATTTTTTATAGTATAAGTTTGTCATCCCACCTGGCCCTGGACTCTTTCCCATTGGCAGGGTTGCTATCACTTTACTCAGCTCCTCTACCGTGATTGGACGTTCAATATCATCTATAATTGTTCTGGGTAGCATGGGCATAGAGGCTTCCTCGATATATTCCCCTATCTCTTTCCTCCCTTGTCTCTCACTTTCCCCTATTCCCGGTGGCTCTGTCTTAGAGGTATAATACAATGCCTCATAAAATTTACCAAACTCTGTCGCTATGGCTTTCGTTTCAATTACTTTCCTGCCTTGAACTGATAGACTATGCACATGTCTAGAGTCTTGTTGTTTTTTTAATTGTTTTGCCAATAGCCGTCCACACTTATTTCCTTGTTCGTATGCTCTATTTGCGAAAAACCTCGTTTTGTTTTTTACTCTACGCTCTAGGCACTGAGAGAGCTCAAGCGCCTGCCATCCGCGGGGTCAAGATTTTTCTTATGTTTCATCTTTAAAACACCAATCTTCTCTAATAATTCATTTATCCCCCTTTTACCTTCTCTCTTTATATACGATCCATAAGCGATCAAGTCCCCTCTAATAACTGCCTTGTGGGCTTCCCACACCGCTTGATATGACACTTCTTCTGTTTTGTTTATTTCAAAATATTCTTTTATCTTAATACTTAACTTCTCCACTATTTCCTCCTTGTCCAACAATGATTCATTCAGGCGCCAAATTCTTTCCGAAGGATCCATTTGAATTGGACGGAAGGGTCAGAGTTATTGGGGCATGGTCCGACACTCTGATGGCAACACCCTTGACCTTGTATTCTCCTACCTATGCACTCCATGCAACTTCTCAAACAATCCTTTTCCTCTCTGCGACCACCACCTTATTAGTTTCTCTCTCCCCCTGTCTTCCACCACCTTTCCCTCCAATCACCTAACCATCACCCGTAGAAACTTTCGCAACTTCAACTCCTCTCTCCTCTATTCTGCTACTGACCACCTCTATGACAAAATCTCTCCCCTGTCCTGCCCAAACCAAGCCATGTCCATCTACAATAAATCTCTGTCCTCCACCCTGGACAAGCTCGCTCCCCTCACTACACGCAGAATCAGGCCTCGACCCCTACAACCCTGGCAAACAGATGACACTAAAATTCTCAAAAAACGTAGTCGCGCTCTTGAGCGTCTGTGGCACAAGACCAAGTCTCTCGAAGACTTCAACCAATACAAATCTGCCCTCCAAAATACTATTCTTTCCTCCACACTGCCAAGCAAACCTATTTTACAACTCTTATTAACACCTTCTCATCCAATCCCCGTAAACTCTTCTCTACCTTCAACTCTCTACTTTGTCCTCCACTGCCTCCACCCACTGACTTACTCACTGCCCAGGAAATCGCTAATCACTTCAAAAACAAGATTGATACAATCCGTGATGAAATCTTCATTCTACAGGTATCTCCCCCAGCTAAGACCCCATGTCAACAGGTACAACTGACACTCCCCCTATTCAAATCTACTACTACAGATGAAGTTGCTAAACTCCTTTCTACCGCCCACCTAACCACCTGTCCCCTGAACCCTATTCCCTCTCAAATTCTATGGTCACCCTCTGACCCCATCCTACATTCTCTAACCCACATCTTCAATCTCTCCCTCACCTCTGGCATCTTCCCCGATGCTCTAAAACATGCACTGGTCACCCCCATACTCAAAAAGCCGTCCTTGGACCCTACCAATCTCAACAACCTACGCCCAATCTCCTTGCTCCCCTTTTCCTCTAAACTCCTTGAACGCCTGGTTTACAACCAACTGAGTGACCACCTCATTAAAAATAAGCTTCTTGATCCCCTTCAATCTGGATTTCGCCCTCAACACTCCACAGAAACTGCTCTTTTAAAACTCACAAATGACCTACTAACTGCAAAAACCAACGGACACTATTCTGTACTCCTACTTCTGGATCTTTCAGCTGCCTTTGACACGGTTGACCACCCCCTCCTCCTCAAAAAACTTTACTCCCTCGGTCTCCGTGACTGTGCTCTTCAGTGGCTCTCATCCTACCTATCCCAACGCACCTTCAGTGTCACTTACAATTCTACTTCCTCCATTCCTCTTCCCTTCTCTGTCGGGGTCCCCCAAGGTTCTGTTCTTGGACCTCTTTTATTTTCAATCTACACCTCTTCCCTGGGTCAGCTGATAGCCTCTCACGGCTTTCAATATCATTTCTATGCTGATGACACACAAATCTATCTCTCCACCCCTCAACTCACTCCATCAGTCTCCTCACGCATCACTAACTTACTAACCGACATATCTGTATGGATGTCACACCACTTCCTCAAACTCAACTTGTCCAAAACCGAGCTTATAATATTTCCTCCCCCACGTGCCTCTTCCCCTGACTTCTCTGTCAAGAGCAATGGCAAAACCATCCACCCATCCCCACATGTCAGGGTGCTAGGTGTTATCCTAGATTCTGAACTCTCCTTTCAGCCCCACATCCAATCACTTTCCAAAGCTTGCCACCTCAACCTCCGCAACATCTCTAAACTACATCCCTTTCTAACCAATGAATCCACAAAGCTCCTGATTCACTCCCTGGTTATCTCTCACCTTGACTACTGCAACTCACTCCTCATTGGCTTACCTTTAAACAGACTATCCCCCCTTCAGTCCATCATGAATGCTGCTGCCAGACTCATCCACCTTACAAACCACTCAGTGTCTGCTAACCCTCTCTGCCTATCCCTCCATTGGCTACCACTTGCCCAACGAATTAAATTCAAAATACTAACAATAAGTTACAAAGCCATCCACAACTCTGCCCCCCAGCTACATCACTAACCTAGTCTCAAAATACCAGCCTAATCGCCATCTCCGTTCCTCCCAAGACCTCCTGCTCTCTAGCTCCCTCATCACCTCCTCCCATATCTGCCTCCAAGACTTCTCCCGAGCCTCGCCCATCCTCTGGAATTCCCTACCCCAATCTGTCAGACTGTCTCCAACTTTATCCACTTTTAGGCGATCCCTGAAAACTTTCCTCTTCAGAGAAGCCTATCCTGCCTCCATCTAACAACTGCACTATTTTCTCCATTAGCTCATCCCCCACAGCTTTTTCCCTTTTGTATAACTTGACCCTCCCTCCTAGATTGTAAGCTCTAACGAGCAGGGCCCTCTGATTCCTCCTTTATTGAATTGTATTGTACTTGTACTGTCTGCCCTAATGTTGTAAAGCGCTGCGTAAACTGTCGGCGCCATGCAAATCCTGTATAATAATAATAATAATAATAGTTATAGATTCGATTGTACTCGCGATGACATTCTCCAGATAAAATTGATCCACCAAAAAAAGGTCTAACCGTGAGTACATATCATGTGCTTTAGAATAATAACTAAAATTCCTAATCCCTGCATGAAGAACTCGCCAGCTATCTACAAGGTGCTGGGAGCGTAGAATTTGTTTAACCCGTTTTATGGCTCTGAAAGATAGGGCGGTTCTACCCATCAAGGTGTCTATACTCGGGTCCAGCACAATATTAAAATCCCCTCCCACCACTAAATAACCTTCTTTAAATTCTTCCATTTTTTAAATGTTTTAACCAAAAAATTAACAGACCCTTCATTAGGTGCATATATTGAAGCAAAGGTATATCGTTTCCCATGCAATATACCCTTCACAAATAAAAAACGTCCTTCTGGGTCACGCTGCAAGGTCTCCATTTTCCAAGGGCAAGACTTCTTAAACGCAATCGTAACCCCTCTTGCCCCTGCAATTGGCGACACCGCATGGTGCCATTGATTCATTATATTCTGGGGTAGACCGGGGATTGAGCTACCCCTAAAATGGGTCTCCTGTAAGAAAACATCGGCCCCCAAATGCTGCAACTCCATCCAGAGGCGCCCTCTCTTATTTGGTGAGCTCAGTCCCCTTACATTATATGACAAGATTTTCAGTATGGCCATCATGTATTATATGCTTAGGAATCCCCATTCCCCTTGACCCTGTTCTCTGTCTTCTCCTCTGCCAATCCCGCCCACCCTTTTAACACCACACCCCCCAACAATAAACAAACCATTAAACTGCTCAACATGTATATCATAAAAATAAACCTTACATACCCAACACCTCCCCCTAAGGGTAAAACTAAGAATTGGGGAGGGAGCCTGCGCACATAGACACCTCCTGTGTACAGGCTACCTCCCTTCCCTGCCTCTAGCAGGTTAACTAGTCCCCTCAATTGGGGCTGACCTATTGACCAAAAAAAGTCCCCATTTCCCACCACACGTCCTCATATATTCCTGCCTCCTCCCGAGCATTAGCTTATGGACCCCTTCATAGGTGGGAAAAAAAAAAGTCCTTTATCAACTATTTAGGTCTTCTTTGGGCCGCACCCCTGTTAACCCTTGCCGGTACTTCTTGCCACTGTTCAGATCGCTGTAGGGGGGCCCTAAAAAATGTATTCTCCAACCTATAAAATCCACCATAGGAAGGTCCAGTTTCTCCACAAATGATTTTAAGTCATCCTTTGTTCGTAATGTTGCTATTCTCCCATTCCTGGAAGCTGTCAAACTGAATGGGAATCCCCACCGATATTTAATCTCTGCCTCCCGTAGGGGCTCTAACAGTGGGCGGACCGATCGTTGCTTGAAGAGAGTCCGTCTTGATATGTCTGGGTACAGTGCTATATTTAAACCTTCAAGTATAATCGTGGGCTTACTACGGGCCATCCTCATTATACTCTCTTTCACTGCATATTTATGCACTTTGCAGATTACATCTCTGGGTACATCAACCTTTGTACTATAGGGCGGGACCCGGTGTATCCGGTCTATTTCTATGATATTTGGAGCTTGATCCCCCATGATCTGTCCAAAAATTTTTTGTACTGTAGGGACTAATTCTGGCGTTGTAATTGATTCAGGCAGTCCTTTTACACAAATGTTTTAGTCGCCTGTCCCTATTTTCATACTCATCCAGCTGGTCCCTGTAAGAATTTAATACCTCCTCATACTTTTCAATGGAGTCTTGGACATCCGCCACTGCATTTACAGTGGTCTCTTGTTCTTTTTCCACTTTCTCCGCTCTGTACCCCAAGTCCCTGATGTCCTCCTTTAGACTTTCCACCGCCTGCAGACATGTTTGTTCAACTGCATTAATTAGTTGTTAAATATCGTTTTTAGTGGGAAACGCCCTCAGTAGTTCCCAGATCTCCCTCTCTGAGTCCGCACTCCATCCATTCAGTACCTGCGACCTCCTATCACCATTTTGGCGGCTCGTCTGATCATGCAACAAAGTCTGGCTGTGTGCAAGCATACACAGACCCGTATCCCCCCAGTTAGTGTTAGGGGGTCCTACCTGAGACTTTGATCTACATTTGAAACTTGGTCTTCTCCTCCTGTTCCCAACATGGTCTCTGTGCTTTGTGTTGCCTCTAATGTCCACCCGTTAGCCTCCAAATGAGCCTCCAAATGAGTCACTGCACCCCGATCCTGTGCTAGTGAACTTTGCATGTCAGTGTCCATTGATAGGTGTCCCACACCAGAGTTTAATTGGCCCTGTTCCTTAGCCCCCGCTTCTTCACTTCTCTTTCTGGGGCTCCCACCACCACCGGGGGGCTTTGTTCGGGGGTTGTCCTCCCCCTGCCTGCTGTAGGTGATATCTTACCGTACACAGCGGGACCTTCTCCTATCGCCTGGGTGATCTGCTTCTTCAACGGGAGCTCCCGCTCCGGTCTGTCTGTGGCGTTCGCTCCGCTTCCTTGCATCCATCTTGCTTGCCTGTTCGGGGGCACGGGGAGATAAATAGGCTCGAATGCCATCCGTTGAGCTCCGTCCCTTCCCGCTGCTGGCTGTAAAGCGGCTTGTCTGCGGGTTGTCATCCTCTGACAAGCTGCTGCTCCTACGCCTGTAGAATCTACGTGGGGAGCGGGAGGAATAGCTAAGCGCTTGAACAATCCCTCTCATCCACGGTTCAGCTGGCCGCTTGTCAGAAGCTCGCCAGACTTAAATCAATCTGCAATGTTCGCTTTAGAGCAGGGGGTGCCAGAGCACTCTCTCACACACACTGATCCTCAGCTCGGATGATTGCCTGTGTGATCAGCCCGGGAACGTGGAGGGGGGGAGGAGCTCTCACTCACACACACTCATCCATCCCCCAGGGCTCGTCTAAGGGATTTTTTGGGGGGAGGTTCAAAGTGCTTTGGAATTAGCCATGACATACAGCAATTGTACAAAAATGCAATTTCAGTGCAATGCAATTTCCTCCTCCAGGGAACTTTCTTCCACTAATAATGGAAGACTTGTTTTTTGCATATGGCAACTTTTAAAGGCTAAAACATCTAAATATAGTTTTAACTACCTCAATACCAGCATGCTTATTTATTTACAAAAAAATTGTGGTAAAAATTGAATCAGCTTGGGGTGTCCACTGTTAAAATACTGTTTTATGGTTTAATATTGATATTCTGTAAATTATATTGATGAGGAAAGTTCCAAGAAAATCCATTCAGTTCTCGTGTAAAAACTCAAAAAATGTATTTAATAATAAAATCCGTAAATATTTTGGTATATGGGTATTCACTGGAAGAAAATTTAAGTGGAAGATATTTAAATCGAATAATGTGGGTACCAAGGCAGTACAGGGACCTTCCTGGGGATGTGGCACAAATAATAAAGGAAACCTTAAGAGCTTGGGATACCCTATTTAAAACTAGGCTATGGTAATATAACAGCCCATTGATGCCCCTCTTGGGTACAAAGTACTTCACACAAGGGAAGGAGAATAAGGTATACCTGAGGTGGACACTCTCGGATAGTTTAAGATTAAAAGACGTATGAAGGGAAATGCCCTGTGTTTAATAGGTGAATTACATGAGAAAGACGGGGAATCGCCACGGGACATGTGGAGATATAGGCAACTCTAACATTTTGTAGACACTCTCCCAAAACCCCTTCGCTCCATTAAGGAGCTTACCCCATGGGAAAGCTTATTGGATCAAGGGGGGATAAGAGGCCACAGATTATCTAACATATATGAGATCTTGATCTCCTCCCTGGGTCTGGAGCCATTACGCCTTTTAGAGAGTTAAGAATTGGAACTAGATCAAACTATACCAGAGCAAATGAAACACAAAATCATAGATTTTGTACATTCAACGTCAATAGATACGCGAATAAAAGAAATTCATTATAAACTGTTAACTAAATGGTATTATGTCCCAACAAAACTTCACAAGATTAATTCAGAAATATCACCGCTGTGCTGGAGGGAGTGTGGATTTGAGGGCACACATGCTCACATATGGTGGCAGTGTACCAAGATCCAACCTTTATGGAGAGAGATATTGAAAATGATTAAAAAGATTACTGGGGTTGAAATTGCGCAGGATCCTTTGCAATGTCTGTTACATGCCACGGGAGAGCCAAGGAAGAAATATAGAGCAGCAGTAGTACCATATCTATGAAATGCAAGGAAAGCTCTAATACAGAGACAATGGAAAATAAAAAAAGCTCCGCTAATAAAGGATTGGTTCAGAGAAGTGGATAAAACTAGAGTGATGGAAGAATTGATATCTTTACAAAATGACATTAAACAAAGATTTTATAGAACTTGGAGAGGATGGTTGGATTTTAAACAAACGCAAGTATACTGGAATTATGTGAGAGAGTGAGGAATCATCATTGGGGGTGGCTGGTGGGATAGGGGAGGAGTTTCTTAATTCCCCCTCCCCTCCCCCCTTCAGCCCTCCTTTCCCTCTCACTTCCCCCTTTCCCTTCCCTTCCTTTCTTTTTTCCCCTTCCCCCCTTTTTTTTATTCTTGTATTTTCCTAACATCTAGGAGGTAATTCTCATTTTGAGAGTTGGGTTGAAGGGGAATGAGGTATTAGGTGAAGAGGGAAATATAATTTAGTAAATTATATATACATTTTAGATTAATCACAAATTAAACAATACACTTTGGGTTATTTTATTAAAAGATTAGGTTAAGATAAGATTTGAAGTATTTGGGCAAGAGAGATACGGTAATAGGCTGGAATGGGTGGGCAGGCACATTGCAAACCCCCCCTCATTGATCCACCCGTTAATAAATTATTCATTTAAAAACCTATTATAGGAGCACTGAGATAATACGATTGGGTGAGTTCTTAGTTTTTCCCTCCCCTTTCCCTTTCTCTTCTCCCACCCCTTTCCTTCTTTCCTTCCCCTTTTCCCTTCTCCCCCCCTCCTCCCTCCTCCCCCCTTTTCCTTTCTTTCCTTCCTCCTCTCCTTTCATTCTCCCCCCCCTTCCCCCTTCTACCTTCTTCTCCCCTTCCCCTTTTTTGCCTCTTTTTCTCACTCCGTCCCTCTAAGTAGAAATGGTATAAACTGTTAAAGTTGGACGTTGGGAGTGGGAAATTCCAGAGTAGAAGTATAGACCTAACCTGGATAACACCTTTTATACCCTTCTTTTTATACTTCAGGAATGTTAAATGTCAATTGTTACATGTAACGTGTTATGTAAATTTGCAATGTATATGGTTGTACTATTTTTTATATGTTTAGTCTTTGAATTTTTCTTTTGAATGTTATGTTCCTTTTTCTTAAAAACTAATAAAAAGAGTTTAAACAAATAGCAAAATATTACAAGAACAATATCAAAATATAAAATGTGAAAATAATATCAATATTGTAATTATATTCTTATGATGAAGATTGAATTAGATGTGTATCTTTGTGTGTGTGTGTGTGTGTGTGTGTGTGAAGTTTCCTCATGGTGCGAAGCAAATCTCTGCCCCACTGTGCTTCTGTCTCTAGCTTTTACTCCTAAAATCTGACCCCTCTTTCCTAAAAAGGCCGGTCCAAAGTTCTCATTAGTCTTGCAGTTCTACAAAAAACCATGGGCTTTAACCACCTCACGTAATGGTGGGAGTTGTTCAGTCTCTATGCATTGGCATTCTGGAGGAGTGGGCAAGAACAATGTGTGAAACCATTTAACGTATACAATATAAGTTTCCTTTAACATCTAAATCAAATACTACATATACTTATAGATATATAGATATATATATATTTCTATATATATATATATATATATATATATATATATATATATATATATATATATATATATATATATATATATATATATATATATATATATATATATATATATATATATATATATATATTCATTGAAAACCCAATATACTTAATAATATCCTAATCAAGAAATATTGTAGTATAAAGAACTTATAATCTTAACTAAAACATAAAATTACATCTTAAGAAATGTGAATCCTTCCTTCTCATGTGATGGGGGAAGATGAGGGAAACCAATGCAAGATTCATGTTTGGTTCTCCATAGGAATGCTTATGAAGCTTATACCATTTACAAGTATAAGAGTCTATATAATTTCACTTTTTCCATAACTAAAAGATATATATGTAGCGGGCACCTGCTTTTAGGTAGGTGACCCTTTTTGCTAGCTTTCTATGCCAGGTGAATTTAGACAGGCTTATGCTATTACAGCAGGCCTATTGTTGCCAACTACATTTGAGTGGCAGGTAGTTTATGTGATAGTCTCGACTATCATTGATTTGCTTGGTAGTTCCCGGGACTCTCATATAAAAAGGGAGTCACGTGGTGTCCAGGAGTTCGAGTCCAGTTCTGCTCTGAGGAGCGCGAGAGCCAGCCTGGTTCCCGGAGGGCGTGGTGGAGGTTTTTCCCCTCCGAGGAGCCAATGGAGCTTCACCTTTGCAAGAAGGGTGAAGGACTGGTCCTCGTGGAGGAACAGACGACATCTTACAGCATGTAATTGCTGATGTCGTTGGCCGCCCCAGCGGGGAGGGGAGCGGGCCACAAAGCGAAGGAAACTGGGTGATCGATTGCATAGGAGCGACACGCGGGCTATTGATCAAGTAAGTGAAAAGCCTAAGGGAGAGATACTGTCCAGAGGCTGAGGGATGTTGGTACGCAAGTCAACAAGACAGGTGGTTGTGACCTGTGACTTTGGGTTCAGCATTGCCCCGGGATTCCAATCAGTCAAGTGGGAGAGGTCATTCAGAGTGACTCTTATCGTTTATTCTCTGTCAGAAATCTACTTTCATCTTCCCTGATAAAGTAATCATCCAGTTTTGAATCGCTGTCACCCGCAATGCTGTGAGTCTTTGCAAGTGAAGCAAGGAAAAGATCAGAAAACCAAAGAGCATCTCAAAGAAAGTCCTTCTCCCATCCCAGTTTGTGTTGTTGAATAAAGCATTAAAAAAAGCATTAAGGACTGAGACTTTTAAATCTATGGGCTGCGAGGGTTGTGTGGTAAATGTGAATTACGGATATAACATTTATTTAGCCGCTCCTTCGGGGGTAAGCGCTGCATGTGGGGGCTTCATCCAGGATATCTGTTTCACGTTTGCCGCTAACCATCTCCCATAGCAACGAAAACCTGCATTTCAGTGATTGTTGCCAAGATAGCCTGCAGTACAATGGTACCTACCACCAGGGGTCGCTGGGGAGGACTTTTAAAATGTACAGCTACAGTTTCTCGCACGCTGAACCAACAAATGGGGAGTGGAGCCACGCCCCAGAGGAAAAGTTTCTTGATGTTCAGTATGCCATGCGCCAGAGCGAGAGAGGCAAAGAAAGATGGCAGAAGGTGTTGGGAGTGCACTTGCCATGCAACGGCTATCTGATTTGCAGGACCGGGTTTGGATTGACACTGGTGTTCGGTTAGAGCTGACCGGAGGACTGGCGTTGGGAGTGATTGACAGAGTGAAGAGGCTCTGTATTCTGTGTCCTGGATGTCGGAGGCCTACAGTTGGAGTCACCGCCTGGGCTCAGTGTGGACATTGCAGTATTCAGTTAATGTGATTGGGACCCGTCCAACAGGAGGTCAAATATTATTCTGTTAATGTTACAATGGGACTTTGTCTGCCGTAAGAACAGGTGATTTGGAGGGCTGGAGAGGGTCGTGTATCGCCTGCAGTAACAGTGGAGGAGCTTCCGTCTGATTCGGCTGAATTGGAGCCATCAGGAGATCAGGTAGGATCTACTGAGAAAGCCTGAAATCTGGCTGGGGACCCAGGGACTGTAGCAGTTATTGTCCAGTCTAAGAAAACCCCTGAGGAGCCGGTTATCAGTGAGCCTATTGATTTGCCTGTCCGGAAGATACAGGGCGGGGATCCCTCGGGTGAGCCGGACGGGGTAAATGAAGATTGAGTTATAGATTGGGGATCACCACAGATCTTGCAGAAATATGGATCGATGGACAATCTATTTGAATGGTCATCCCCTGAAGAGTTTAATTCGAGTAGTGAGGAGGAATGTTTTGAAGAAAGTTCAACTTCAGTGGAGGCTTCCACAGGAGTGTCCGGTACAGTTAAAGTTCCAGTACCCCCATTTAATGTGCCAAACACTACCGTTCCTAGCAGGCCAGCTACGTTCCAGCAATGGGTCAGTACAGCTACTGACGCTTGTGTTTTGCCTGGTAGAGGAAAGGCTAAGGACTTGCCTAGACTCTCTAGATTCCAGAGAGAGGTTCAGCGAAAGGTAGCTCAAGAATGGGGCTTTGATTATCCTTATGTCCCGGAACAAATTATGGACGTTGTAGAAAGTTCCCGGGAGACATGGGAGGATGAATTTGTGTGGGACTATCTTCATGTTCCCATGCCAACAAGGACACCTGACAGTGAGGTTTGGGTCCGGTTCAAGGATATTCATCGGGAGTGGAAGCTTGGAAGAGCGATCCACAAAGACAGAGTATTAATGGTAAAAGCTGGACAAAATACCCGCAGCTACTCTATCTCGGTGAGAGGACCAGGAGATAGTCAAAGGAGGTTGCCTGATCCAAAATATTATTTGTGCGCAGGATTGCATTCACAAGTGACCGTTTTCTAGGACTCTTGTTTAAGAGCCAAACAGAAAGTTTATTTTGCCAACGGGCAAAAGGATTTATTTGCCGAGCATGTCTGTTGGGATGCGCTTTGCAGGAGTACTGCTGGACTCTTTTTGATGGGAACACACATGCCATAAAGAATTGTGTGTTTGTTTAATTACCCGATAGAGGATGATAACCCCCTCTGTATGGTAATGTTGTGTAATAGTCAGTATAAGTTAGAAATATTTTGTGTCTTCTTTTAGGTATATTGAAGATGTGACGGCTGTCCATTCTACAGATGAAGGCCTGTGGTAACCAGAGTATTCCTCCTGCGGGAGCAGTGCTTTTGTTCCGCTTGTATTGAATGTTAGATGTAGGGATCTACAGTCAGGCCATGTAAATACTGTTGTGCTGATACTGTGTACAGTGACAATTGATGTTAAAGTGGGGTTCCACCCAAAAAAAAAAATACATTAAAAATCCTAAAAAAAAAACAAAAAAGCATTTGGATATTTTTTTTTAACTTACCTCTAAATGCCTGTCGCTAGGGGGTCCCTTGTAGTCTGCCCCTTCCAGTGCCTGTACTGGTGACATCACTTCCCCCTCGGCACAGGAAGGGCTCCGCTCTGCTCCCTCCCTCCTGTCAATCATCTGGGACCCATTACAGGTCCCAGGTGACTGAGCGGCCAATCACGGCGCGTGGCGCCGCTCGCGCATGCGCAGTGGGTACCAGGCTGTGAAGCCACAGCCCGGCGCCCACAGTTGCAATGCCGGCACCGCTGAACGGAGGGGGAGACGAGCAGGGCTTCGCACACATGGGAGTAAGTCACATATGTGCAAGTCACAAGCAAGTCTCAAGTCTTAACCTTCAAGTCACAAGCAAGTCCCAAGTTACTGTGGCGAAAAGCAAGCAAGTCAAGTCGAGTCCCTGCTAGAAGTCAAGCAAGTCAAGTCAAGTCATTTATTTTGGTCAAGTCACAAATTAAGTCAAAATACTGATCTACCCCATTTCCACCTTTAAATGAGTTAAAAGTCGCTGGACCCCGGGACAGGTAAGTGTCCAATTAAAAGTCAGCAGCTGCAGTATTTGTAGCTGCTGACTTTTAATTTTTTTTTTAATGGACCCCCTGGGTGGAACTCCTCTTTAACCCTGTTTAAAGTTAATTTCCTTTTCCCCATTCCAATTGATGTAATGAGATGCTCTTTCTTTCTTAAATTTTAGGGAGTTATCTTGAAATTTATTCCCCACAACTGGGGACAGTTGTGATTCAAGTGGGGGGTGTATGTAGCGGGCACCTACTTCTAGGTAGGTGACCCTTTTTGCTAGCTTTCTATGCCAGGTAAATTTAGACAGACGTATGCTATTACAGCAGGCCTGTTGTCAACTACCATTTGTGTGGCGGGTAGTTTATGTGATAGTCTGGACCAATCATTGATTTGTTTGGTAGTTCCCGGGACTCTCGTATAAAAAGGGTGGCACGTGGTGTCCGGGAGTTCGATTCCAGTTCTACTCTGAGGAGCGCGAGAGCCATCCTGGTTCCCGGAGGGGGAGGTGGAGGTTTTTCCCCTCCGGGGAGCCAATGGAGCTTCACCTTTGCAAGAAGGGTGAAGGACCGGTCCTCATGGAGGAACAGACACATCTTACAGCATTGATCAAGTGAGTGATCAAGTAGGCTATTGATCAAGTGAGTGAAAAGCCTAAGGGAGAGATACTGTCCAGAGGCTGAGGGATGTTGGTACCCAAGTCAGCAAGACAGGTGGTTGTGGCCTGTGACTTTGGGTTCAGCATTGCCCCGGGATTCCAATCAGTCAAGCGGGAGAGGTCATTCAGAGTGACTCTTATTGTTTATTCTCTGTCAGAAATCTACTTCCATCTTCCCTGATAAAGTAATCATCCAGTTTTGAATCGCTGTCACCCGCAATGCTGTGAGTCTTTGCAAGTGAAGCAAGGAAAAGATCAGAAATTAACCAAAGAACATCTCAAAAAAAGTCCTTCTCCTCTCCCAGTTTGTGTTGTTGAATAAAGCATTAAAAAAAAGCATTAAGGACTGAGACTTTTAAATGTATGGGCTGCGAGGGTTGTGTGGTAAACGTGAATTACGGATATAACATTTATTTTGCCGCTCCTTCGGGGGTAAGCGCTGCATATATATATATATATATATATATATACAACTCAACTATTCTGTAAAGATCAAATCCATTCATTCATCTGTTAATATTTGTTAATTGATGTATATTAGATATTCGATTAAAGAAACTTTCTAACATTTCCCTCTCAAAATGATTGATTAAACAATCTTAATCATTTTCTTATCTTAATCCATTTACAACCGCATCTCATTTGTATCCATACATGCTTGTAGATATTAAGATAATTGATTTGAATATATTTTCAATTTTGATTCTATATAAGGAAAAGTGAACTTATTAAACCTTTTGCTTCATATACCATAAAAATATTTTCACCTTTATTATTTTCTTTTTCTTTTACCAAACAATCAATCCCCTTAAATTTCATAAATTCATAAATGTAACATTGTTGTACAATACTTTGAAGTATAGATGTCACTTCAGAAATATATGTTTCATACTTTCCCTCCAAATTGTGTTTAGCATAAATCTATACTCCATACAACCTTTCAAATAACCTTGTCAAAATTTGAACCTAAAATATGTTTTTTAACTTCAATTCATTCATATATGTGAGATGATTTTAAAAATAAATACATATTACAATGTAAAATTAGTCACTTGTCTATATGACTTTAGGAAAAAATGTACTGTTATCTTAATTAACCACTAGCTGACTAGCCCTCGACCATGTACGTCGGCACAATGGCACAGCTGGGCAAATGAGCGTATAGGTACGTCCCCTTTAAATCGCGGCATTGTGGGCGCACGCGCCCGCCACGTGCTCCGTGACCGTGCCCGCGGGTCCCGTGGACTTGATGTCCACCGGGGGGCCCGTGATTATGTCACGGAGTGGAAGAATGGGGAGATGCCTTTGTAAACAAGGCATTTCCCCATTCTGCCTAGCAACATAACAGAGGTCTACTGCTCCCTGTCATCGGGAGCAGATATCGCTGTCATGTCAGTGGAAGCCCATCCTCCCACAGTTAGAACACCTCCCTAGGACACACGTAACACCTTGATCGCCCCCTAGTGTTTAGCCCCTTCCCTGCCATTGTCATTTACACAGTAATCAGTGCATTTTTATAGCCCTGATCGCTGTATAAATGACAATGTTCCCAAAATAGTGTCTGATGTGTCCGCCATAATGTCGCAGTCACAATAAAAATTGCAGATCGCTGCCATTACTAATAAAAAAAATTATAATAAAAATGCTATAAATCTATCTTCTATTTTGTAGACGCTATAACTTTTGCTCAAACCAATCAATATAAGCTTATTGCAATTTTTTTATCAAAAATATGTAGAAAAATATTTATTGGTCTAAACTGAGAAATAACTTTTTTATATATATTTTTGGGGGATATTTATTGTAGCAAAAAATAAAAAATATTGCTTATAGCACAAAAAATAAAAACTGCAGAGGTGATCAAATACCACCAAAAGAAATCTCTATTTGTGTGAAAAAAAGGACAACAATTTTGTTTGGGTGCAACGTCGCACAATCGCGCAATTGTCAGTGCCGTATCGCAAAAAGTGCTCTGGTCAGGAAGGGGGTAAATCCTTCCGGGGCTGTAGTGGTTAACACCAGATGTTCCTCCTAACTAAAGTGACTCTATTGTAAAAATGTTTAACTCTTTCAACTCTGAAAATACACTATATGTGATTGTAATAGTTGATGTGTAAAAAAATCTCATCTTGATATGATAAACATACCACGTCACATAAAAACGTATATACTGGTATATAAAAACTGCATATATATTTGATGGATAAATTATTTTATCAGTAATCAAAAGTAATTTGTTTTTTATAAGTGTCTCTCTTATTAGAGGTTTTTTTTTCTTCTTATGCCCTGTACACACGATCGGTCATTGATCGGACATTCCGACAACAAAATCCATGGAATTTTTCCGACAGATGTTGGCTCGAACTTGTTTTGCATACACACGGTTGCACAAAGTTGTCGGAAAATCCAATCGTTCTGAACGTGGTGATGTAAAACACGTACGTCAGGACTATAAACGGGGCAGTAGGCAACGCTTTAGGCTCTTAACTTATTCCGAGCATGCGTGGCACTTTGTGCGTCGGAATTGTCCACACACGGTCGGAATTTACGCAAACGGATTTTGTTGTCGGAAAATTTTATAGCCTGCTCTCAAACTTTGTGTGTCGGAAATTTCCAATGGAAAAAGTCCGATAGAGTCCACACACGCTCGGAATTTCCGACAACAAGCTCTGATCGCACATATTCCGTCGGAAAGTCCGACCATGTGTACAGGACAATATTCTTCTTCCTGCACTCTGTAAAGTTGGAAAAACTTTATTTAACATAAAAAGACAACAATAACAATAATTAACAAATGAATCTCTTGTGTCAAAACTTCTCCCAGAACTGATATTCTTCAGCTTCAAGGGTTTGTTTTCATCTGGAAGGTTCTTTTGGTGACTTACAAGTCAGATCCTGAAACAGAATGCAGTATCATCATTTTGAATTTACTAATGCAAAATATACCTTAATTTACTTATTAATTTTACATATCACAATCCTAATATTTTATTATGACCTGAAGACGTAAACAACGAAACGTACGTCGAGGCGGTACCTGGTCACGTTTTTTACCTACGCAATATCCGGTCTGGCTGGTTGTCGGTGTAAGCCGGTGGAACGCACACCATCCACGGAGGTGAGATGGAGGTGACTCCACACAGCATTCCCCTGACAAGCCAGCAGCCCCAGTGCCGGGATAGGCACTCTTAAATGTAAGGGGCCATTCGGCCACTTTTTTATACTTTGATTTTAATAATAAAAAAACGGAATTATGCTATGGAAGTTCTCTTGCTTTCTCTGTATATCCTGCCTTTGCCATTGAGGAAGAAGGTCCCTATCATATCCATCCCATCCATGTGAGCAGGCACTATCCTGCACAAGCGCAGTTTGACTATCTTTCCTAGGAAAGAAGTCAAATTGGTCTGGTAAGCAGATCACTTATCCACTTCACTGTTGGTGTTCTTATCTCTAAAAGTTTGGTGGAGGATTATGAATCTTTGTTGGAAGACACTGCTACATTCAGAAGCTTCTTCAGATTTATGTTTTGTTGTGGACTTTTTTGTGGATTTTTTATTCATATATTTATGTGTTTACACTTGTCACTTTTTTGGGATTGTATTCATTACTTATATATATCCTAGAAGACGGTTATAAATATACACTTTTTAATTGGTGGGTACAAAAATTACTAACTAGCTAGAAAGTACTATTTATATATAGCACCCCTACATCCAATTTTTCACATACCATTAGGAGCACACCACTCTTTGAGGGGAACAGGAATCTATTTATATATGTATATATATTCTTTTTAGTATTTTCTAATAGTTTGGCGCAGAGTTTTTCACTTAAACCTCAAAAACATTTCTAATTACCTAACTTTGCTCTTCTTTTCTAAAACTGGCCTATACTCCGTATGCTATTATTCTGTGTATTTTATATATAACAGGATGCAATTTCTCCTTTTTGTCATGATTCGAAACCTCATTTTTACAAAGAAAGGTTTCAAAACAACTCAGAAGACTGAAGTGAACTGTGTCCATTCACTTCTCCTCTTTAAGATTTAGAGTCATGAGTGCTGTACTCTAATTTTTGGCATCTTCCAATTCAGCATTTTTTGTAGAATTTTTGCTGAATAGCATAACCATTCTTTGGGTAACACATAGCAAGACCTGCTGAACGACTCTTAATAGGATTAACAAATACTGTCTCAAAGCCCCTCTCAGCACTTGTTCTAAAAACCCCATTTACAGGTTTTCTGAATACATTTGTACAAGCATCATTTTGTAAATATAGCTGAGAATGTTCTGTTATCAAATCTACCTGTATAGATTTAAATTGTAAACTTTTAAACAATGGGCAATATTTGTCATATAATTCTCCTGAATGAAATCAATCTAGAAGAAGTTTTAGTGATAGATCAGGTGTCTGTAATATGATCTTACTAGATCTCACAATCTTTTCTGTTACTTTGATTGAAAAATAAACACTTAGCAATTGCTTAATATGTGTAAGGTCTCTTCCATATTTGCCAAACCTCTGGAGAAAAAGCCTATTATTTTCTGATCACCTTCTTTTAATTGAGACAAAGTTACTGAAATCGAATTCTCAGATACATCAGTATACAAAACAACAGAAATCGACAAACTTTAATTGTAGTCAATGAAGGAGCATTCTGCAGATCCCTTTTCAACATTTCAAAGGTATCTGTCTGGGTTTGACTCCATTGATCAAACACAACATCTTTTTGTCTCAAAAGATCAAATAATGATTTAACTTTATCATCACATTTCTGTAAAAACTCTTTGCAACGATTTACCTCGCTCAAAAAATTATATAATGCCTTTTAAGATGTTGGAATTGGAATAGCAGAAATGCTTCTAACTTTTTCCTGAGATAACTGTCTCTGTCCATGACTAATTTACATATGAAAAATGACTATTGGCAATTTCCAGTACAGAAATAACTTGGGCCTTGGCATCCAGGTGTGACATTAAATTTAAATTAGGAACAATAGGTTTGTTATATGTAATGCATTTATTCAGTGATCTTAAATCAATTGATAAAGAATACGAATCATCAGCATTCTTGATAGGCCAAATAAAATTATTTACCACTGATTGTGCTTTCTTTAATATTCTTTGTTGTAAAAATTCTTGTACAATGTCAGAATCTGGACCTATTGATTCTTGTGGCAACTTATATTGAATTTGGGGCTTAGGATCTTTTCCCTCAATTTCTATTTCAATATCTTTAAACAACCCTGTATCAATTTTGTTCTGACTCCAAAGACTTTTATGTGTTCGAACCAATGGTTATATTATGATTCCTGTATGTGGCCAATTATAATCTGAAGACATGTCAACGACAATTAGAGCAACACAATTTAATATTGAAGAAGTCAATACTTTTTTTTAATCCCGATTTAGGCAATGGAAGTAATCCATCTTTCTCATTGACGGCATTGCTTGCCATATTGATTAAACTGTCATTAACAGTCAGTGTACTGATCTGTTTGACTTTTGAGGCATAAGGCAAATCAATCAACCTATTGCTTGGACAAGGATGAATAAATTGCTCATAAATTTCCTCATTTCCCAATCCCAAAGTTTTTCATTGTGAATCTAATTTATATTTTAAACATTCTTTCTGTACATGGCCACATTTCTTACAATGTAAGCAAGTAACATTTCCTGTCTGCTCTGAAACTTTGGTTCTGCCTGTGATATGTATCTCACCATACCTGGGTGTGGCCATACACGTGGCAACTCTCTGATTGCGCCATTTTGTTTTTGTCTGTCCAAACTTTGTGTGCATACAGCATCTTTATTCATCAATTTTGTTTTAAGCAAAACTTCATGATCCTGGTCAATAATCTATAGACCGCATATCTGGTACAAAAGACTTCTGTTTACAGTCTGCACTATTATTAATCTCTAAACTCTTGCTTGACTGTGCTTTAGAATGTACACAAATCCTTTTTACATTATTCTGTAATTCAGACAACTGAATAGCTTTTATTTGAATTGCACTTTGTAAATCATCTATTCGCTTAGTCAAAATCGGACAATGAACACATACACTGTTATCCTGCTGAGTCTTTGTTTTCCCTTTTGTACAAACAACTTTCCTTTTAGGAACTCCTATTATCATTGTGTCAAAAACTTTAACTTTATCACCTTTCTAACCTGTTTGCTGAATCTCTTAAAAGTACATTTTGATTTTTGTATCTTAATATTAGCCTGCAAGCATTCACTGAACATGTAACACAATAATTTATCATCTTCAACAAATTTTGACAAATTTTTTAATTCTAATTTACTCTCACTAGATAATTCATCAATATAATTAATTACTTACCAATTTAGGACAGATTTCCTTCATGTAACACACGTTCCCTCACTTGGTGGGAAATTACGTCATCAAGATACAGAATTTTCTTGCACGTGCGCAAATTTCTCACCAATTCTGATGATTCTATGATTCCAGGTTCATTCGATGATGCCGAAAGTTCATTTGCTGTTTCTATTACTCCTGGAAGCTTGACTGCATAATCAATGCTTGTCTTACTTATCTTCCATCTCTTTGAGCGGATGGAGAATTAAGTCAAAAATGTTCAATATTCGGACAAAATTAAACTGACTATGGCTCGCCACTGTTAAAATACCATTTTATGGTATTAATACCAATATTCTGTAAATTATAGTGATGAGGAAAGTTCGAAGAAAATCTGTTCAGTTCTCGTGTAAAAACTCAAAAATTGATTTAATAATAAAATAGCAAAATATTACAAGAACATTATCAAAATGTAAAATGTAAAAATAACATCAATATTGTAATTATATTCTTAAGATGAAGATTGAATCAGATGTGTATCTTTGTGTGTGTGTGAAGTTTTCTCATGGTGTGTCTGAAGCAAATTTCTGCCCCACTGTGCTTCGGTTTCTAGCTTTCACTTCTAAAATCTGACCCCTCCTTCCTAAAAAGGCTGGTCCAAGGTCCTCATTTGTCTTGCAATTCTACAAAAAAATGCAGGCTTTAACCACCTCACGTAATAGTGGGAGTTGCCCAATCTCTATACATTTGCACTCCTGAGGTGTGGGCAAGAACAACGTGTGAAACCATTTAACGTATACAAAATAAGTTTCCTTTAACTACTTGCCGACCAGCGCATGACGATGTACGTCCAAACTTTGAACGGGGATATCGTTGTTATGGCAGCAGCTAGCTGCCATAACCCCGGTATCCCCGTTTTTGTGCGGTGGTTGGCTTTCTGATAAAAGTGGTCCCTGCGGTGGATTCACTGTGAGATCACTTTTATCGGTGGCGGGAAAGGGCCCCCCTCCCGCTGCGATCCGGTGCCCTCCGCTGCTTACCGGAGCCGTCGGTAGCGGCGGAGGCAATCGCGTCCTCCTCTGTGGTGTGCCTGGAGACGAGTGAGGCTAAGATGGTGCCCACTCGTCTCCATGACACTGCTGGGCGGAAGCGACGTCAAAACGTCACTTCCGTCCACATCTCTTAAAGGCACATTTTTTTCAATGTCATTTTTTTAAATGATTCTTTTTTATTGCATTTTAGTGTAAATATGAGATCTGAGGTCTTTTTGACCCCAGATCTCATATTTAAGAGGACCTGTCATGCTTTTTTATATTACAAGGGATGTTTACATTCCTTGTAATAGGAATAAAAGTGACACAATTTTTTTTTTAAACAGTGGAAAAATAAATAAAATGATGTAAAATAAATAATAAAAATTATAAATTTTTTTTTTTTAAAAACCCCACATCCCGACGAGCTCGCGCGCAGAAGCGAACGCATATGCGAGTAGCGCTGCATATGAAAACGGTGGTCAAACCACACATGTGAGGTATAGCCGCAACCGGTAGAGCGAGAGCAATAAATCTAGCCCTAGACCTCCTCTGTACCGCAAAATATGCAACCTGTAGAATTTTTTAAACATCGCCTATGGAGATTTTTGAGGGTAAAAGTTTGACGCCATTTCACGAGCGGGTGTAATTTTGAAGCGTGACATGTTGGGTATCAATTTACTTGGCGTAACATTTTATTTCTAATTTTTTTAAAAATTGGGCTAACTTTACTGTTGTCTTATTTTTTTATTCAAAAAAGTGAATTTTTTCCAAAGTGCGCTTTTAAGGCCGCTGCGCAAATACGGTGCAAAAAAAATTATTGCAACAACCGCCATTTTATTCTCTAGGGTGTTAGAAGAAAAACCATATATAATGTTTGGGGGTTCTAAGTCATTTTCTAGCAAAAAAAACTGTTTTAAACATGTAAACACCTAAAATCCAAAACGAGACTAGTCCTTAAGTGGTTAACATCTAAATCAAATACTACATATACTTATATCTATCTATAATATATTATTTTCATTGAAAACCCAATGTTCTTATTAATTTCCAAGTCAAGAAATATTGTAGTATAAAGAACTTATAATTGTAACTTAAACATAAAATTACATCTTAAGAAATGTGAATCCTTCCTTCTCATGTGATGGGGGAAGATGAGGGAAACCAACGCAAGATTCTTAATTACTAACACATGTTTGGTTCTCCATAGGAATGCTTATGAAGCTTATACCAATATGTATAGCTTTACAAGTATAAGAGTCTATATAATTTCACTTTTTCCATAACTAAAAGATATTATTATGAATATAAATATAAAAATATTTAAAAAAAAAGATAATAATATAAATATATATATATATGACTCAATTATTCTGTAAAGATCTAATCCATTCATTTGTTAATATTTGTTAATTTATGTATATTATGTATTAGATTAAAGAAACTTTCTAACATCCACTTTCATAAAAGAGGTCATTTTGGGGATGCTAGTAATGGCATTTTTATTTATACTAGAAAGTGAAAAGGGAAACTTCTGTTTAAAAATTTTTTAGTTCTTTTTGCTTATGTAGCAATGTGGACTACAATTGGAAAGCACAGTGACCCTCCGGTATTTCTATGCATCGCATGACCCTCTAGTCCCCAGTGTTATAACCTGACATGTTTGTGAGCCACACTAAAGGCATTATGGGATGAGTAAAACCTCAGACTGATAATTGTTTCGCATGACTATGCCCTTGGAATACATATCCCAGAGATCTTTGCTACCATCAGAGAGATTGCTGGGAGGAGCTATAAAAGAAGCAAAAGTTCCACCCTGTGCTCTCTTCCTCCTGGGTCTGACACGAGATGGACCTCTCCGTGCATGAAGAGAGAGGTTGCGGCCTACCACACGGTGTACAACATTCCAAACCGGATGAGAGGGGCCTAGCACTGCTTGCTGTCCGTCAGACATCCATCCAGCACCACTCCAGTTGCCTGCCAACCTGTGTTCTGAGCTTCGCAGATCAATACGGCAGATCCGCTGCACAAGTGTCGCTACAGGAGCTGCTGTCCAGAAGGCATTAAATCGGCCTGGTCATTGGTAGGAGGGCAATCGCCCACCTTTACAAATTCTTTCTTACGGTTTCACTGGGACACTTTACACAGACATCTTTACCTTGGGAATACTTTACTGAACCTATCTTGAACACTGTGCATAGACACCTTTAGCTTCTACCATTACAAGAAACCTTATCCCCTGCTACTACCCCTTATTGGATAAAGTTAATGAGCTCCTACTGCTGGTGAAGACCATCAGATCTGCAATGGGGACATTGCTGTCATTATTGCTACAAGGGCCCTTATACCATTGCCATTAAGTCTGACCTCTCATTAGGGTTAAAGGTTTATAGGCTGGCTGAGGTTTCCCTGTTAGAAATCAGTCAGTATAACCACTTAATCTTTGTTTATCCTTCACGTGCAAGCAGCATTCCACTGTACATGTGTGTATATAATTGACTGTTTACCTACAGATATCTTGGCTCATGTTATTCAGAGGAATTCCTTTGCTGAGTTGGTGCTGTTGCCCAAAACTCAGCAGATCTATTACCTCCTCTTTGTGACAATATCTTCTTTGAACTGTTCTAGTAAACATTATCAGAAGATAAACACACAGTTCTCTGACTTATTAATTTAAGGTGATGCAAAGATGTCTGAAACTCAGATTGTCAGGTGGGTTGGACTGTTCATCAGGTCATGGCAATGTAGATGAGCAAGTAAATCCAAGCAGTCCCTTAGGAGGCCGTGCTTCACTTACTATAGTAAAAAAAAAGACCACCATAAGGTAACTTTATCTGACTAAAAAAAAATGTATTACAGAGTTGCATAACAGAGTAATTGTCAGCCAAACTATCACACTACTGCAATCTGCAAAATGGAAAAGCCTGGACAGAAAGGGGGTGTAACATAACAGTCTAGAAGGGGTTAAATTAGGTAAATACATTAAATATGCAGCTGAATAAAATATTTCAAAAGTTTTACAATTTCTCGTGTATATATAATTGATACCCACCATAACCTCTTCACTCCGGCTGCACACATATATGCGGCCTCATATAAGCGGCCCTGTGTAAACCACTTACCACACTGAGAACTGTGCTCCCTGCACGGTAGCCAGTGGTTACCGGAAAGCCCCCAATGCATACTAGCGGTTGGGAGTTTTCCGATCATGTGACTGCTGTGACAGCCAATCACAGCAGTCACGACTTGAATGCCTGCCTCTGCTTCCCGGCTTTTAGAACCTTTAAAAGGCTGGGAGGTGGTTTGCGGGAAGGGATTAAGAACAATCTCCTCTCTATGGCATTAAGCTGCATGGGTAGAAGGACTGGACCAGCACACCTTTGCTTAGTCAGAGCTAGAACTCTGCAATCAATCATCATAAGTGTCACTAATTGGGGATCTCTACCTCTGACCAGGGGGAATGCTGGACCTCTGCAGAGATCACTGCTTCACACAGAGAGCAAACTTCTTTTCTTCTTTAGTATTGTCAGGATTTAAAAAGTATATATATATTTTTTTTCTGTTTTAGTCAGTTACATTTGAAATAGGGAATTTTCATTGTCTGTAATCTTCTATCCAGGCAGCGGGTGTAGATCTAGTTGTCTTTTTAGGTCATCAAAGTATTACGAAACCCACAACAGTAAAACCACTCTGTATATTCAGTAAAGCATGCTTGTTATACTCACTGAGAAACCTAAGGGTTTTATCCTCTGCATTGTGTAAAAAGGCTGTTTGATCCTGTCTTCTCTGATTTTCCCCTTCTTCCACATTCCCCAAATCACCCCCTGATAGTACAGAGCCTTGGGGGGCAAGCTGTACATCCTCGGTTTGGTGTGTATTGCTAGAGATTTTTTTTTTGTCTTGAGAGAGTGCATGTAATCAGCACTGTCCAGACAGAGGGTCAGGGGTCCTGCAGCCTCATTGGACAATAAGGGGAGAATGAAAACTCCTCCTACAAGCTTTAACCAGACACTGATAGAAGTCACAAGACTGCTCTAACTGCTGATGAGAAAGGGTATTTGGCAGTTTATATTTACTAAAACTATTTCCATGTTCTGTGTACTGTGGGAGACCCAATATAGTGAATGCAGGCTCCTGAGTTTAGTAACACTTTTAGCTTTTTTTAACATTACTTTTCAGTGCTGACAGAAGCCCATTGTTATCCCCAGTCAGTGATCAAAACAGTGACTTCTCTTTTATCAGACATCTGGGTCCAAGGTTTAGACAAACATAATTGTAAACCAAGCTGCGCTGCTGTGCTGCATAAACCATAGTGCTCTGGGAATCCTTTGTTATGTATTAAATGTTTATTTGTAAAACACAAATCATAACATTAAATAAACAAAGATAAAATAAATATAAAAATAGGGTTATTTCTACAGCACAAAAAAGAGAAAAAATAACTCTGAAAACAAAGTTGCAGCAGCTAAACTAAATCCTCCACAAGTCCAAAAGCAAAATGTGTAAAATATTCAATCAGTGCTCACAAAAATGCATAAAGGTCACTAATTATCCCAAAAGCAAAAATATAAGAAATAAATCCACTTCTAATGTAATAATGTTGTAACAGTTACAAAAATGTCCAGTACAGCACAGGAATAGGTGTAATAAACTCACTCGCTGTGGTTCATTTCTCGATCAAGTAGGTTTAGTTTTGCAGCTGAGCACACAGTGGTACTAGTAATCTTCCTATCACAGCCAAGTGGAATTCATTCAAGTTGGCGCAGGGTAGAGATTCCTGGGGGATTTCTAAAATAAAGTTGACCCCAAAACCATCAATGTTTCCCTTCAGATATCCTTTGTGCAATTGTCTATCACATTATGCTATACTTTTATGCCTGACTTGCAATTTCCCAAAATTTGAAAGCAATGAAAAATAGGTTGGTGCTCTAATATTGCTTTATTGTTTGTTTGTTTTTTGCCTTCCTCTGGATCAACTGTGGGTATAGGATTGTATATATAGGACTATTCATGTATACAATACATATGTATATTGTATACATATCTTTTTTTTAATTCTTTTATTAGTTGAACTAGATCGACTTGTGTCTTTTTTCAGCCATACTAACTATGTAACTGTGTAATAATAAAAGGTAAAAGCTCTATAGTAATAGTTTGAATAATAGTTTATTTTTTTCCATTTTTTCAGTTTTTAATTTTTTTTTTTAATACTATATTTTAAATATTTTTAAGGCTTCAGCGTTATCTTGCCCTTCACCAATCTCATCAAGGCACTCTTGACTTCTTTATTACGTATGGTGTAAATCAAAGGGTTTACCATGGGTGTTACTGCAATGTATAGCACAGTGCAGATTTGCTCCAAGAGCTCTGAGTACCGAGATTGTGGAATCAGTACCACGGATACTGAGTTTGTATAGTAAAGGAGGATTACGGCAAGGTGGGATGAGCAGGTGGAGAAGAGTTTTCTCTTTCCATCTCTTGAATTAATATTTAAGATGATGGCAATTATTTTTACATATGACATTACAGTGCACAGAAATGGAACAAAGCCAAACAACAACAGCTCCAGGTAAAGCAACATGAAGAACATTTCAGTTCCCGCACATGAAATCTTGATCAGAGATTTGACATCGCAGAAAAGTTGATGAATTATTTTTGAATGGCAAAACGACATAGTTGACGCTGCCTTTATTATCAATAAAGAATTTGTACAAGCGGAGATCCAGGTGCCTGCAATTAACATCAAACAATTTTTTCTCCCCAAAATTTGGTTATAGTGTAAAGGCTTACAGATAGCAACATATCGATCATATGCCATAATGAATAAAATAATATCTTCACTGCTGCCAAATAATAAGTAAAAGCAGAACTGAGTAAAGCATTGAGTAAATGATATTGTATTATTGTCAGTTAGTAACATGTGTAGAAGTTTGGGAACAGGGACTGTTGTAAAACAAATATCTACAATGGATAAATTACAGAGAAACAGATACATGGGGGTGTGTAAATGGTCATCAATATATATCACTGTGATAATAATTATATTTATTAACAGGCATGTGAAATATATTGGAAGTAACATTCCAAAAACGTATAGTTTATATTCTGTTTTAAAGAAAAATGGCACAATCTGAAACACTTTAGATGCTGTATAGTTGTCCATCCAAACGTCTCTTCTTTTGTAAGAAAAAGTAAAATATGATTATGATCAAAAATGCCACGATTTATTTGGTAGAGGACTGCAGGTTGAGATCATTCAGTGTTCTCTTTTCAAGATGACATGCTGTGGCACATTTTAATTATACATACATATAAAATTATTATGACAAAGTTTATAATTTTTTGGTATTTTAAATAAACGTCTCCCTGGAAACAAAGAGTTGAATTATTATTATTATGGTGCAATCTGAAATCCTTTAAATACTGTACAATTCTCCATCAAAACCGCTTTTCCTCTGTAAGAAGCAATAAAATATGATTATGGTCAATGTTGACACCATTTCTTTTTTTTTTTTTTTTAAAACACTGCAGATTCAGATGAATAAATATTCAGTTTTCATGCTGACATGTGGAACATTTTATTAATATGCACATATAAAAAAAAGTTTACTTTTTTGACACTGTAAATAAACACTTTATGATAAAAAGTGTTGTAGAATTATTATTATATCAAGTATCAGATTATGGATTTTTCCTAATGTTCTTATATTAAAACTGTAGCTATACTGAAAAATAGTATTATAAAAGCCATATTAAATTTATATATGTAAATGGTGAAGATATTTTTTTTTTTTATGAAAGAATGGATTCGAGTATTTAGGCCATATCCGCAAAGAGTACAAAAAGGATTTGACCAATAATTGCTGTAAGTTGCAAATATATAAATATATTGTCCCCAAAAATGTATACGCAAATTAAATGGTTATAAAGCCAGTATTTATAGCCATACAGTTCACTTTCAAATTTTAAAATAAAATACATAAATTTACTTTTTTTATACTTATCACCTGTTGTCAAACTGATAATCAATCTGGTCCAGGCATTGCTGAAGCATAGAATCACAAACATTGAGAATCATTTTGTTTGCTATTGCGCACATTCTCTTTCATCTCTTCATTCATCAATGGTTGCTGGTTTTGTAGCATAAACTTTCTCTTTTAGAAATCCTCATAAGGAAAAAGTCCAATGGGAGAAGTTTTTCTGCTGAACCTCTTCGCCCAATCCATCTGTTTAGCAGATTCTTATCAATATAGGCCCTTACATAACGATGATAGTGTGGGAGTGCCCGATTTTGTTGGAAATAAATGCCAACATCTCCAAAATCTTCTTGAATACATTACATGACAGATTCCAGCAACAAACTCAAGTAACAGGCACCAGTTACGTTACCATAAAAAAGGAAAGGTCCAATTGTTCCATACGCTGACAAGTCGCACCGCACCATCACTCCTGGTAAATTAACATGAAGTTCCTCCATAATGTGCAGATTCTGAGGTGCCCAGTCAGTACATTTGTGGCAGGTAGGGATGAGCCGAACACCCCCCCGGTTCGGTTCGCACCAGAACTTGCAAACAGGCAAAAAATTTGTATAAACGCGCGAACATTGTTAAAGTCGATGGGACACAAACATGAAAAATCAAAAGTGCTAATTTTAAAGGCTTATATGCAAGTTATTGCCATAAAAAGTGTTTGGGGTCCCAGGTACTGCCCCAGGGAACATGTATCAATGCAAAAAAAAAGTTTTAAAAACTGCCGTTTTTTCAGGAGCAGTGTTTTTAATAATGCTTAAAGTAAAATAATAATAATTATATATTAATTTAAATATCATGGCTGGGGGGTGTCTATAGTATGCCTGTAAAGTAGCGCATCTTTCCCGTGTTTAGAACAGTACCACAGCAAAATTACATTTCTAAAGGAAAAAAAGCCATTTAAAATTCCTTGCGGTTGTAATGTATTGTCGGGTTTCAGCAATATACATAAAAATCATTGCAAAAAACAGCATGGGTTTCCCCCCCCAGTCCATTACCAGGCCCTTTGTGTCTGGTATAGATATTAAGGGGAACCCTGCACCAAAATTTAAAAAAAAAATTTCAGAGCCAGGCCTTCTCCTCCAAAACCAGTGCCTGACCTCACAAATGCGCTTCTGGAAGAATGGTCAAACATTTCCATAGACACACTCCTAAACCTTGTGGACAGCCTTCCCAGAAGAGTTGAAGTTGTTATAGCTGCAAAGGGCCAACTCAATATTGAACCCTACAGACTTATGCCCCATACACACGGTCTGATTTTCCGACGGAAAATGTGCGATCGGAGCGTGTTGTCGGACATTCCGACCGTGTGTGGGCTCCATCGGATATTTTCCATCAGATTTTCCGACACACACAAAGTTTGAGAGCAGGCTATAAAATTTTCCGACAACAAAATCTGATCGCGTCAATTCCGACCGTGTGTGGCCAGTTCGGACGCACAAAGTGCCACGCATGCTCAGAAGAAATTCCGAGACAGAACAGCTCGGTCTGGTAAAATGAGCGTTCGGAATGGATACAGCACTTCCGTCATGCTGCAATGTTTTAAATAGTTTAATACAGCGCACTCTGTTCATCTTTATAATATGAGAAGAATGAAGTAGTTTTGCTGCTCATATTCACACAGACTTCTCACAAACTTCTTTCTTTATTCTTTATCGGGATTCCCTCAATATTTTTTGATTTGTCACATCTGACCAAATTTTTTTTTGGTTGTTTTTAATTTTTTTAATTTTTTTTTCAAGGCTGTTTAATTTTTTTTGGGGGGTTTGTTTTTTTTTTCAAGGCTGTTTTTTTTTTCTTTTTTTGGTTTTTACTCCAGAATATTTTTGTGTGTGTTTTGTGTGTCAAGTTACCACAACACCATTGATATCTTGTATTATTTAATCTCAATGAGATTGTTTGGTGCTGGTGTCCCTTGTTAATTTCACATTGTATTTTGAAATGTACCTGCCTCCTCAAAAACAAACTGTCCTTTTTGAAGGAAAACACACATAGGCGAGTATAATTGAAACAAAAATTCCTTTATTAAGGGCTCACAACCAAACAAAGAGCGAGGCAACGCTGGAGAAACAGCAGAAATTGGTGAAGCCTTTAACCCCCAGGGCACACATCAATTCTTTTACAGCAAAATTGGTGGCCTGAGGAGTCCATATGTAAGGGAGTGCAGTCTGGTCCAGAAGTCCCAGAGATCCGGAAAGCAGCAGATGACATGTATTGTCCCCAGGCTGCATCTTTTGCCAGACCAGACTGAACCCAGGCCATCACTCTCTGGTCTTCCTTCCATGCTTCCTTCCACGCTGTGGCTGTGGTGGTGGAGTTGTGGCAGCAGGAGGAGGAGGAGGGAGATGGGCCAACTCACTCAGGTGGGTATTGGGTGTGATTTCGCCAATCACCCCCTTACTTAGGACTTTATACAGAAGGTCCTCACACAGCTTGCATTGACCCTCCTGCATGGCCTGCAGTTTGGTGGCAGCCATGCAGGCAAAAGCCTCTTCAGGAGTGGGGGTGGCTCTGAGGGATGCAGAAGCCTCCTGAATGAGCCTGAGCGCAGAATCCTGAACGTGACTCCCCTTCCTGGGTCTTTTGTATGGAAGGCGGAGGGGAGGAACCTGCGATTCGGTCAGGCTATGACTGGGCCCAGGCTTCTCCTGGCTGCCACTTAGCCCAGCCTCCTCCTGGCTGCCACTAACCCCGACCTCCTCCTGGCTGCCACATTCCACAGCCTCCTCCTGTGTGGCACATTCCACAGCCTCGTCCTGGCTGAGGTCTTCCTGTGTATGAAAAAGGGACATAGTTTTAGTTTTTTTTCATCAATCACACACAATTTTCAGCTCATGACTGTTGCAAATTGAATGTTAACAAATATAACAGACTATCCTTCTGAGCCCAGCATTTTTCATTCTTGTCCCAATTATTTTTGCCCACTACTGTCAATTGATACGTAAAACACTTTCTTAAATCAGCAATTAGTGATCAATAATAACATCTAGTAAACATCATTTATTTATTGTCCAGAAATCTGTAGAACAATGCTATACCTGACTCCATCGGGGCTCCTCCACTTCTTCCTGGCTGGAAGTCCCAGGTTGGACATCGGAAGCCTCAGCTGGGGTGGAAGATAGGGTGGAAGGAAGAGTGCAGAGGGATTCCCTGACTCCAGTCTGGTCTGACAGAAATCGCAGTCTCTCATAGTACCACAGCCTGGGGACATAAATGTCATCTGCTCCTGCCCTGGATCTCTGGGAATCCGTAAACTTCTTGTGCTCCCTTAGATAAGTGCTCCTCAGGCCACCAATTTTGGTTTTTAAATAGGGGATGGTTGCTGTGGGGACCACTGGCTTCACCAACTCCAGCAGTTTCTCCAGCACTGCCTGCCTCTTTTGTTTATTATTGTAATGTGGATGTTTCACCTGCCACAGACAGGGCAGCTCCCTGTACTTGTCTATGAACAGGGGGAGCAAGTTGTGGTCATTGAAGCCATCCGTTTTATCTGCAAGACAAAACACAAGACAAACCCTAATGTCAGGCAAAACTCTCCTAATCTTGTTACAATATAGGCCTCAATCTAGAAGCAGTATAGGCCCAAGTTTAGATCTTACCTTCGTTATCACGATCGGCGCCTTCAATACTCCTTCCTCCGCTCACAGATCGTACGTACTACGCACGCGTGTTACGCTTTATACACACTGCGCATGCGTGCAACTCTGCCCGCCCCTTTCTAGTCTATTCCCCACCCCTTTTCGTTCAGCGCAGTGGGGGAGAAGCACATGGCGGAGACACAGCAGGTGCATGCTAATTACAGCAACGAGGAGGAGGAGGAGGAAAGCCCGGAGCCTGAAAGTCCCGATCCAGAAGGAGACGATTTAAGGCATCAAATATGTCCTTTGGTGAGATGTTGGAGATGGTGGACATCCTGAAGAAGGCCGATTATGATGGGAAGTATGGACCTTACCCCAACCCCAATGTCAGAAAGGCCAAGATCATGGCGAAAGTGGTCAAGAGTCTGCATCGGAATTTCGGGGTACGACGATCGAAAGATCAGCTCAGAAAACGGTGGTCGGACCTCAAATTAAGAGAGCACGAGCAGTACAGAAAGATCCGGAGAGTGCTGCAAAAAAGTAAGTAGTTGTGCTGTGTTCCGATTCTTTTTATGTTTATTACGTTCGTGCTGCTCCATGTGCTTTTCTTAACTGTTATCCATTTCTAAATGTGAACTTTCATGTTCATGGGCACATTATTCATTCGTATCAAACATTTTTCGTGCGGCCTAGAAAACACCATTGTTTTGGCCATATGCATTTGCCCACATTTTTTAGGGCCTAATTGTCTGAAACTAATTTGGTTGTGTAGATGACTTTGTTACTAGAATGAAATGCAAACTAGATTCTGTGTAAGGAGAGGACACTCAGCAGCTGGTTACACATCTGGATGCTGTAGCACTAGTGTGGGACACAAGAACACCCTTTTTATTAGGGGTCCCACACAGATGCTCCAGTGGATACTATAGGGGTGTCTCCATCTGTGAAGCTTGTACAAAACAGGTAAAGTATTGAAGCTTGACAAAGGACACAAAAAATTCTACATCTTGGAACTCTGCCAAAACAGACAATTGTACCCCACTTCCAAGAAATGTTTTATATTTATAGTTCTGCCATCAAATATCTGTGTCCTAAGTATACCAATTTTTTTTACATAGGGGAGAAAAGACTCGGAGGACACCCCTCATCCGAGGAGACCACAGACCCCCCACCTCTGGAAGAAGGGGAAATCCACCCAGAACAAGCAGAGCAGGAGGAGGAAATTGGCACCACAACAGGTGAGTGTCTGCGACCACAGGCTCAGGTAAGAGATGGATGCCGGTTTATTTTTAATACATGGTGTTTTTTGTTTTCTATCTTTTTAGGTGATCGTGATGTTGTGGATCCAGATCCTTTCACCTCGGAAAGTGCACAGATCCTGATAGGGGAGATCATGGGGTGTAATAGGGACTTGGAAAACATCAAGAAAAACATCAATGATGTTCTTCAAAAAATGAAGAACATCATTGATGTTTTAGGGAGAATATAAAACCCCTCAAAATCCCTTTGTTTTTTTGTGTGCTACCAATTTTTGACATTTTTTGACAAATTGTAGAAAAGCCAAATTTTGAAGAGGCACACAGTGTGTCAACATGTGCTATCTGCCATCACGGGGGAGATCAATGGACGCATTTTGGGGGTGCAACCCCTTCCTGAATAATAAATTAGCTGTGAGGAAGGGGTTGCACCCCCAAAACACGTCCCTTGATCCCCCGTGATGGCAGGTCGCACATGTTGACATTCGTAAATTTGTGTGCATCTTCAAAATTTGGCTTTTCCTGGGGTGACTTCACCCCATCTGAACGCAATATCAAACACAGTTTGTAAATACTCATGTCTGAAATTGCCTTCAAGTTCTACCAAATGTGAACTTTGTAAGTTCAAGATTTGTGTCTTTCTTGTTGGTTTTAAACATGCCTGTTTTATCTTAAATGGACATTTCTACTTTTTCTAATGTGACCCCAAAAATTGTTATACAGCAAACATGTTGGTTTGTTTTAAAAACCTTTTCTAAATGCACATGTGATTGTGCTGGTATTAAAAAGATTGTTAATCAAGAATGTGTGGATTATTGTCTCAACGCTACAACACATTTGTAGTGCTCTAATTGGTGTTTTCTGTGACAATGGGGGTTATTTCCTAAGGGCAAATCCACTTTGCACTACAAGTGCAGTTTCAAGTGCACTTGTAGTGCAAAGTGTCTTTACCTTTAGTAAATAACACCCAACAGTGCTTTGTAAGGTTACACAATCACGCCATTTTCAGGACTCACCACATTTCTGTCAGGGTCAGCTAAAAGAAACACAAGCAGTAAATGTCACCAAAGATTTGCTTTTTTTTTATTAGAAAAAGGTTTTACACATTGTCTGGCATATTGATAGCCCCCCTACCCGCAAAGAATTCAAGGTATCTTAGCCGGACATCATGGGCACTCAGGGGGGCAAGCCAGGACGGCCATTTTTAAGCGCCATCAGGGTTGGTTCATTTTGAATTCCGGCCTCAGGCCCAACTGAGCCAGCATAGTTGGCAGAATGTTGCCGTAAAAAGTTGTGTAGAACACAGCAAGCCAGGATAATGTGATTCAGTTTTTACTCCGCCATATGTATGAGTGTAAGAAATAGGCGGAACCAGCTGGCCATGATTCCAAACGTGTTCTCCACCACTCTTCTGGCTCTGGCCAGCCGGTAATTAAAAACCCTCTGGTCCGGGGTGAGGGTCCTCATCGGGAATGGCCGCATAAGATGGTCCCCCAGCGCAAAAGCTTCATCCGCAACGAAGACGAATGGGAGTCCTTCCACATTGTCTTCTGGAGGTGGCAAGTCCAAGCTGCCATTCTGGAGACGCCTGTAGAACTCCGTCTGGGCGATGACTCCACCATCGGACATCCGGCCATTCTTCCCCACGTCCACATACAGAAATTCATAAGTAGCCGACACCACCGCCAACATCACAATACTATTGAATCCCTTATAATTATAATAGTACGACTCCGAGTTGGGTGGTGGGATGATGTGGACGTGTTTCCCATCAATTGCCCCTCCGGAGTTAGGAAAGGGCAAAGTGGGAGGCCACAGTCTGCCATTCCTGTGGCGTGGAAGGAAACTGTGGAGTAAAACAAAAAAAAAATTAGTCTTTTTGCACATAAACATGTAGAGCAGATTAGACACAAACATTCTTTGCCAACATCAAGATACCATTTATTTATGGGAATTTTTAAAGACCAAAGTATAAGGTACACCTATCAGATTACACCCCCCCCCCCCCTCTCATGGGCCATTTCTAACATTATAGTGGGGGGGGACTCTTGGACAGGTAACCCTCTTCACTTAATTGAGAGATGAATGCCTAAATAATGGGTATTACTTTGAACAGACCCTCCTTACTTACACTATTGACAGGCCACTGGACAGGTAAGAAGTGTCATAATAAAAAAAATATATAAATACACATTGTACACATTTAAGCACATTTGGACATTCTGCTATTACCTATCAAGATAATAATAGGATACCAAAACTTTAAACAGTACCATTTGAAAGTATACAGGCACTACATGCTTTGGGGAATTCATCCATAAATCTGACCACAAAAGAGATGGGTATAGTGTGTATGGGTTTGGCAAAGTCAGCAGATAGATGATTGAGGATAGATAGAGAATTGTTATCAGCTGACTTAGCAGTTGGGGGGAGGGAGGGTTCAAAATGATTTGGGACCCCCCAAAAAAAGCCTTTGGCACTCTGCCTGAATTTGAAGCACCAATCACATTTCAAAACATTTTAGGGGTGTTTGGGGTAAAGCACTACTATGGAGCTGATAAAATACATTGTTAAGTGACTACATGAGTTGAATATAGGGCCAGGAGAGCATGCTGGGGAGGTAAGTGAAGGCAAATATGTATGAAGGACAACAAAAATATTTACATAAAAATCCAGCATTGCATGAGGACAAAGGGGACATTCACAGCATATTACAATCATGGTAATTAGGGAATGAGGAAAGAAATAAAATATATTAGCAAACATTAGATACAATAAAATGTGATATTAAAGGATAAAAATCTTACCTTAAAATACTCCTTCTGCAGGACCTGTATGATGGCAGAACAGGTCTCTGGGATAATGATCCCCAGAGCCTGGGGGGAAATGCCTGTCGAGAACTTCAAGTCCTGCAGGCATCTCCCTGTCGCCAAGTACCACAGGGTGGCGACTAGCCTCTGCTCCGGAGTGATGGCTTGCCTCATGCAGGTATCCTGCCTGCTGATATAGGGGGTCTGCAAAGCCAACAAACAGTGAAATACAGGGTCCGTCATCCGGAGAAAGTTCCTGAAATCATCAGGATTATTCTCACGGATCTCACGGAGCAAAGGCATGTGACAGAACTGGTCACGCTGCAGCAACCAATTCTTGGTCCATGAACTCCTCCCCACCCTGTTCATAGACTGGACTTGTGTCAAGGTCAGGACCCCAACACCAAGCCCCCGCACAGTACGAACTTTACGAGGAGTACGTATACGCAACATGGCTAGAAAACGGTCGGCTGCTCAGAACGAAGTAACAGAATGCACTGAAGAACAGCAAGGCCTGTGAAGAGCGACCTGAAAAACAGTAACGAACGAACAAGAACACAATGACAAAGTCACGCGTAGCTTGCTTGCATGCACTGAAGAGCAGATACAAATCCACAAGCACAAACTGAACAGCAGAAACTGATCTGAAAACCACAAGTCTGAAAAAGCGCGAATCGTCTCTCACCAAACTTTTACTAACACGAGATTAGCAAAAGGAGCCCAAAGGGTGTCGCGCTTGGTTCTGAACTGGCCTTTTCTAGTCTCGTCGTACGTGGTGTACGTCACCGCATTCTTAGAGAGCGGAAATTCCGACAACTTTGTGCGACCGTGTGTATGCAAAACAAGTTTGAGCGAACATCCGTCGGAAAAAATCCATGGATTTTGTTGTCGGAATGTCCGATCAATGTCCGATCGTGTGTACGGGGCATAAGACTGGGATGCCATTAAAATTCACGTGCGTGTAAAGGCAGGTGTGCCAATACTTTTGACAATATAGTGTATCTGTCAATCTGAATGGCACCCCAATGCATGATGGATGATCATTGCAGCACAATGCACAGCAAAATGATAATATGCAAGGAGCGATACACCATTTTTGGAATGTTTTGTTTCATTGGCAGCCAATTCATTTAGAATAGGTTGTCTTTATTCAATGCATCACGACAGTGTGAATGGCCCTCAGTGTATAATTCAGACATATTATGTAAAGATAAATAAGGGTGTAAATATAAATGTTTCATAAAAAGTTTGCACACTTATAGTAAGTAAAAAGCGAATATGCAGATTCTTTAATATGCCTAGTTATGACGGTCTCATTTCAAGGTTTGTAACAGAATAAGGTTGGCTTTGTTACGAAATGTAACATTGATGAAGATTTAAAATGTAACTATGACCAAAGTCAAAAATGACAAATATGATACAGTCGGTCAGTAGCATTAACACGGCAGTCTTTGCTTTTCTGAATCCCCCCGTAACATAATTTATTACTTGGTGATCCTGCCAGTAAGTGTGTTGTTTTTCAACTTTTCCTAACAGACCAGGCTGTTCAGCAAAGGATTGAGACAAACCATTTAACACTGACAGGGGTGCTTATAATGGTCAGCTTTCATATATTTTTGTAAAAACCTTATCCCAAAAGGAGAAAAAAACTATTGCTGTAACTTCTTGTAAGTCTAAGTTAGAGTTGGGCTTTACATTGTTAGTCAATCATGTCTATCAACGTCTATCTAAATCTATTAGCCCATCTAACACCACCTTCTCCACTGATTGACAATGCTGATGTCCAAGGGTGGCTACATTGTTCCTCCATAGATACAGTGGAGGAGTGATTGTAGCCAGCCTATCATAGGAGATGGTTACTGGATGATCAAAAGATAAAAGTATTCTTGTCATTTTCTTTGTTTTGGGGTTTAGTTACACTTTTAGAACAGATTTTACAAAGGTGTCACAAAACCTGCCGTATTCTTGTGTATTGTTGTACAAGTATCTATCTAGGCCATTTTAACAACACAATTACTTAAGCATGTTTTCTGTTACTTCCATCACAATACTGTTAACTTATAAATGATATCTTGTCTGGCTGTGGCTGTCAGCATGTCCTCTTGCAAGTAAAAGAGAGTGTGTAGTAAATGAGGTTCACCTTAATATTACTGTTACCATAGGTGTGCACACGGGGTGTGCCGGGTATACCTGGACATACCCTAATCACACCTTGTGGTGCAGATTCCCCCTGCTATCTGAGCTCCCCGTGTTCAACCCCCTCACACCATTCTCGGCTTCCCCTCCTCTCCTCTCCCACCAGGGGATGGTTCAGGATGGAGAACGGGGGAAGGGGCCAGTAAATATGTTATTTACTGGCCCCTTCCTTTGGTGAATGAACACAGTTAGTGATCAGTACACTGTGTTCATTAATAATTGAAGCATAGTAAACTGTGTTTACTATGCTTCAGTTTGTGAATGAATGGTAAGCTGCTCAACACAGAGTACTTCCCATTCATCCATTGTCCAATGCAGTGAGGCTGCAGAGAAAAGGACTGGTTAATCTCTGTCCTCAGTCCCTTTCTCTGCCTCAAAACTGAGACATCAGGGGTCTCATCAGGGGTCTATGTAGACCCCTGATATTTCACCAAAAAGCCACCCAATGGGGCACCTAAAAAAGTTGAAAAGTAATTGTAAAAAATAATATTGTAAAAATAATAAATAAAAAAAATTGTAAAAAATAATAAAAAATAAAATATTTTTAAAAAACTACTGACGCTGTCCACTGCTCTACTGACTTCAATCTCCGCTCTACTGATGCCAACCTCTGCCCTACAGACATATCCACTGCTTTACTGACACAGTCAGTTAATATATTTTAAAATGTTTGTTTACATTTATTCATTATGCCCTGTACACACGGTCGGATTTTCCGATGGAAAATGTGTGATAGGACCTTGTTGTCGGAAATTCCGACCGTGTGTAGGCTCCATCACACATTTTCCATAGGAATTTCCGACACACAAAGTTTGAGAGCTTGCTATTAAATTTTCCGACAACAAAATCCGTTGTCGGAAATTCCGATCGTGTGTACACAAATCCGACGCACAAAGTGCCACGCATGCTCAGAATAAATTAGGAGACGAAAGCTATTGGCTACTGCCCCGTTTATTGTCCAGACGTACGTGTTTTACGTCACCGCGTTCAGAACGATCGGATTTTCGGACAACTTTGTGTGACCGTGTGTATGCAAGACAAGTTCGAGCCAACATCCGTCGGAAAAAATCCATGGATTTTGTTGTCGGAATGTCCGATCAATGTCCGACCGTGTGTACAGGGCATTAGAGTGTGTGTGTATATATATAAATATATATATATATATATATACATACAGTATATATACACACACACATGGGTTTGACCTGTGGGGTGCACACACCTATGACTGTTACTATTTAATAACTTCAGCTGGATGTGACACCATCTGGACTGTTGGTTATTTTCAGAGCTTCCTCATTAAGTCATTATCATTGTCATTAAGTTGTTAACATTATTTGAGAATACTTTCTATTTTAGAATAAGGTAGGTGTACGTATGTATGTGCATCCTGGACACATTCTGGATTACACAGACTATCCTGTGTTTATTACCCTGGCTGTGTAATTGCTGTGACTTAATTCATTTATCCTGTGCAGACTAATTCTCTAATACAGTAATGTGTTTGTGTCATGTAAAGTCTTTTGTGGTTGCTGTGTTCTGGTGTAGGGAGCACATACACCTACTTTAATCCAAAATAGTATTTTCAGCCAATTGTCTTCACCTAAAATAAAAAGAAGTTATGAAAATAACCATTTCAAGTATAATACAAAGTGCAGTTAAGCTGGCTGGTGAACAAAAAGATTTAAAATATGACAGGTCCTCTTTCACACATCTACCACCAATTAGTGTACTGCACCAGTAAAATAATTGAGGTGTGTATATGTATATCCATGCTGTCCCAAAGACTGACCACACTGTAAATGCACCCAAAGAATTAACCAATCTTTAGCATATTTGGCTTTGAAGACAATACAATTCTGGAATCAACCATCCAGAATGATCAGATCAGGAAGGATGCAGCCATGGTCTTGTCAGGATAGGAGGTTGTTATCATTTTTGTCCATTATTTTGCATAGTAAAGACACTTACATCAGGTAGGACATGCAGTGTGGTACACTGAAAGACATCTTATGTGTTAGAATTATTGGAATATTTATAATGTGTTGGTGCTGCTTATGATATTAGCACACTAAAAAAAAAAATCCACCTAAGGGACAGATTTAGCCACACAACTAATTCATCGTGTCCTGTGGGGCTGATTACAACATTAAATGTTTGCAATACCGAATTATTATTATATTTTTAACTTATATGTTTTCTCCATCTCTGAGTGCCACCATAAGATCCTGATTAAGCAGGAAGCAGAAAGTATCAGGCCATGTCCCTCTTTTACATTTACTGACAATCATAGGTGTGCGCACCCCAAAGCTCAAACACACATGAACGCCACCTGCTGTCACAGGAAGAGGGCTCTGTGGTGGGAGACAGTTGTTATTACGGTACACCCTAAATACGGGGGTAACTTGTTCTTGAGGTTGAACATAGACTTTAATATAATGGGGCATTTACATTGGCCACTGGCACTCCCAACCACCCACCTGGTGCCGCTACTGGATAATGCTAATGCACATGGGGTGATTAGGGTGTGTCCAGGCACACCCAGCAGACCCTGTGCTCACGCCTATGCTGACAATAAGAATACAGAACCTATTAAAGTATTCACCCCTTTACAAGTTTTCACATTATATAGTCTTAAAACATCGATATACAATGGGTTTATTTTTGTTTTTGACACAGACCAACTGAAATATACTCTTTCAAACCAGAGTTTACACAGATTTCTGCAAAATGATTTAAATAAATTATGATAAATGTAATTAATTGCATAAGTATAAACCCAGAGGCGTAACTAGAACCTTCAGGGCCCCAGTGCAAGAAACCATGAAGGGCCCCCTGACCCCCGACTGGGGCCCTTCCCTCTGGGCACGAGGCCCTTTACTCCTGTCGCAGGGTCCCATAGTGGGACCCTTTCACATGTCCTGCAGTGGGCCCTCTTCCTGCTGTCTTGGGGCCGCCACATGGTGGGAAAACACCAGGGCCCAGTCACAAGGGTGACTTTTCTTAGCCTGACAGTTCTGCCACTAGTGCCAGTAGTTCTTATTTTTGTTATTTTATCTAGGGGCAGCAGGACCTAGGTCAGTCATAGTAGGTGGTCGGGTGTAATTAATACTTTGTTGACCCTCATGGGCTCCTCTGCCCCTCCCCCCTAATCTGGAACTTGTAGTCAGCCTTCTATGGTTCCCTTCTCCCATGACAGGTCCTCTGCCCCCTCCCACTGACTGGCATATGGCTCAGGAACAAGAAGGCAGGGCCAGCTCAGTGATGGGGTGGGGTTACCAATCTCTAATCCCTTCTCCAATGACAGGTCCTCTTTTCCCATCCCACTGGCCAGTGGGTTACAATTAACATACCAGTCTGGCTCATGCCTGCTTCCGCCATGCTGTCACTGTCCAGGGGTGACAGGGGGCTGCTGTCTACTCCTCTCTTGCACTACCACATCATCATATCTCACGCTCCACCTACCACCCCACCCCCTCCGATGCTCCCACGCACTGTGCTGGGTACTATGGATTTCGGCACAAGGGAGTCACATTGGGCCCCCTGGAGCATGGGGCCGGGTCACCATTGAGACCCCACCATTGAGACCCCTATAGCTACTCCCCTGTATAAACCCACTCAATTCAGTAGGTACACTTTTTGGTATTTAACCCCTTTCCAACCGCCGCATGACGATGTACGTCGGCAGAATGGCACGGGTGGGCAAAAGGGCATACAGGCACATCCCCTTTAAGAAGTGGCATTGTGGGCGCGCACTCCCGCCGTTTGCTCCCGCCACATGCTCCGTGACCGTGGGTCCCACTGACTCGGTCTCCGCCGGGTGCCCGCCATCCTGTTACGGAGCAGAAGATCGGGTGATACCTTTGTAAACAAGGCATTTCCCCGTTCTGCCTTGTGACATGACAGAGATCTACTGCTCCCGGTCAGCGGGAGCAGTGATCGCTGTCATGTGAGTAGTAGCCCATCCCCCCACAGTTAGAATCACTCCCTAGGACACACTTAACCGCTTGATTGCCCCCTAGTGTTTAACCCCTTCCCTGGAAGTGTCATTTACACAGTAATCAGTGCATTTTTATAGCACTGATTGCTGTATAAATGACAATGGTCCCAAAATAGTGTCAAAAGTGTCTCATGTGTCCGCCATAATGTCGCAGTCACGATAAAAATCACAGATTGATGCCATTACTAATAAAAAAAATTCATAATAAAAATGTCATAAAATTATCCCCTATATTGTAGACGCTATCAATTTTGTGCAAACCAATCAATATACGTTTATTGCAATTTTTTTACCAAAAATATGTAGAAGAATACATATCGGCCTAAACTGAGAAAAAAGATTTTTTTTTATATATTTTTGGGGGATATTTATAGTAAAAGATATTGCCACCCGTGCATGGAGAGAGAGGTCACGGCCTACCACATGGTGTACAACATTCCAACCCGGATGAGAGGGGCCTAGCACTGCTTGCTGTCCGTCAGACATCCATCCAGCACCACTCCGGTAACCTGCCAACCTATGTTCTGAGCTTCACATCGGGAGATCAATATGGTGGATCCGCTGCACAAATGTCGCTAAAGGAGCTGCTGTCCAGAAGGCATTAAATCGGCCTGATCGTTGGTGAGAGGGCAATCACCCACCTTTACAAATCCTTTCTTATGGTTTCACTGGGACACTTTGCACAGACATCTTTACCTCGGGAATACTTTGCATGGACACCTTTAGCTTCTACCAGTCCAAGAAACCTTATTGCCTGCTACTACACCTTATTAGATAAAGTTAATGAGCTCCTACCATCGGTGAAGAACATCAGATCTGCAACGAGGACATTGCTGTCATTATTGCTACAAGGGCCCTTATAACATTGCCATAAAGTCTGACCACTCATTAGGGTTAAAGGTTTATAGGCTGGCCGAGGTTTCCCTGTTAGAAATCAGTCAGTATAACCACTTAATCTTTGTGTATCCTTCATGTGCAAGCAGCATTCCACTGTACATGTGTATATATAATTGATTGTTTACCTACAAATATTGGCTTGTGTTATTTGGAGGAATTCCTTTGCTGAGTTGGCACTGTTGCCCAAAACTCAGCAGATCTATTACCTCCTCTTTGTGACAATATCTTCTTTGAACTGTTCTAGTAAACATTATCAGAAGATAAACACACAGAGTTCTCTGACTTATTACTTTAAGGTGGTGCAAAGATGTCTGAACCCAGAGTGTCAGTTGGGTTGGAATGTTTATCAGGTCATGGCAGTGCAGATTAGCAGAAAAATCAAAGCATTCCCCTAGGGGGACATGCTACACTTACTATAATAAAAAAAGACCACCATAAGGTAACTCTATCTGACTCAAAAAAAATGTATTTGGGAACAGTGTTGCATGACAGAGTAATTGTCAGCCAAACTATCACACTGCTGCAACCTGCAAAATGGAATAGCCTGGACAGAAAGGGGGTGTAACATATAAGTCCGGAAGGGGTTAAATTAGGTAAATACATTAAATATGCAGCTGAATAACATATTTCAAATGTTTTACAATTTCTTGTGTATATAATTGATACCAACCTTAACCTTTTCAAGCCTGCCGCACACATATATGCAGCCTCATATAAGTGGCCCTGTGTAAACCATTTACCGTGCTGAGAACTGCGCTCCCTGCATGGTAGCTGGCGGTTACTGGAAAGCCCCCAATGCATACTAGCGATTAGGGGTTTTCCGATCATGTAACTTATGTGACAGCCAATCACAGCAGTCATGTGGCCTGAATGCCAGCCTCTGCCTCCCCTCTTTTAGAACCTTTAAAAGGCTGGGAGGTGGTTGGTGGGAAGGGATTAAGAACAATCTCCTCTCTCTGGAATTAAGCTGCATAAAAAAACATCCTGTTCTCTAGGTTGAAGCACTGGGCCAGCACACCACTGCTCATACTTGCCAACAGTCCAGATTTTCCCGGGACAATGCCGATTTTGGGACCCTCATCCCGATCAGAGCTCGTCCCGAATAAAATCCCAGGATTTTGCTTTTGCCCAGGAATGTTTTTGGCAAAAAACAGCAGTGGGCTACACAAATATGGCCACCACCACCGCCACACATTTCCCTGTGTGTTCAGTGGAAAGGGGAAGGGCAGCCAATTGGCTTCTCTCTTCAGTGTACAAGTAGACAATGCTCTTGTACACTGAAGCTTATTGGCTGCACGGATTGGAGACCCCTCCCCTCTCCACTGAACACAAGGAAGAGATCAGCCGCCGCCAACCCTCCCCCCCTGTGTGTCTGACGAGCGGGGACACTGAGGACCGGGCTCTGCTGGGGACACTGAGTAATGGACCGGGCTCTGCTGGGGACACTGAGGACTGGGCTCTGCTGGGGACACTGATGTAAGGACCGGGCTCTACTGGGGACACTGATGTAAGGACCGGGCTCTGCTGCGGACACTGAGGACCAGGCTCTGCTGGGGACACTGAGGACCAGGCTCTGCTGGGGACACTGAGGAATGGACCGGGCTCTGCTGGGGACACTGAGGAATGGACCGGGCTCTGCTGGGGAAACTGAGGACCGGGCTCTGCTGGGGACACTGAGGACCAGGCTCTGCTGGGGATACTTATGTAAGGACAGGGCTCTTCTGGGGACACTGAGGAATGGACCAGGTTCTGCTGGGGACACTGAGGACTGGTCTCTGCTGGGGACACTGAAGAATGGACCAGGCTCTGCTGGGGACACTGAGGAATGGACCGGGCTCTGCTGGGGACACTGAGGACCGGGATCTGCTGGGGACACTTATGTAAGGACCGGGCTCTGCTGGGGACACTGAGGTATCGACTGGGCTCTGCTGGGGACACTGAGGACCAGCTCTGCTGGGGATACTGATGTAAGGACTGGGCCCCGCTGGAGACACTGATATAAGGACCGAGCTCCGCTGGGAACACTGATGTAAGGATGGACTCTGCTGGGGGCACCTGATGTAAGGACGGTCTCTGCTGGGGGCACCTGATGTAAGGATTGGGCTGTGCTGGGGACACTGATGTAAGGACCGGGCTCTGCTGGGGACACTGATGTAAGGACCAGTCTCCGCTGGGGACACTGATGTAAGGACCGCGCTCTACTGGGGACACTGATGTAAGGATCGGCCTCTGCTGGAGACACTGATGTAAGGACCAAGCTCCACTGGGGACACTGATGTAAGGATGGACTCTGCTGGGGGCACCCGATGTAAGGATGCACTCTGCTGGGGGCACCTGATGTAAGGACAGACTCTGCTGGGGACACTGATGTAAGGACTGGGGTCTGCTGGGGACACTGATGTAAGGACCGAGCTCCACTGGGGACACTGATGTAAGGACCGGGCTCTACTGGGGCACTGATGTAAGTACCGGCCTCTGCTGGGGACACTGATGTAAGGACCGAGCTCCGCTGGGGACACTGATGTAAGGATGGACTCTACTGGGGGCACCTGATGTAAGGATGGACTCTGCTGGGGGCACCTGATGTAAGGACGGACTCTGCTTGGGGCACCTGATGTAAGGACAGACTCTGCTGGGGGCGCCTGATGGCATCTGGTGGCAGGCGACATGGCAGGTGACATGCTCAGTGGTCCCACTGATTCTGGATAATGGCGAGTTGAACTTCATTCTATATTACAATGTGATAATAGTAATAATACGCTTCAATCATCCTGACACCACAACAACCATGGTGCTGGGATGATTGAAGCGCTAACACCAGGTGTTTGAAGTATCTTTATATATATAATATATTTTTTTTTTTATGTTTTAGTCAATTACATTTGAAATAGGGAATTTTCATTGTCTGTAATCTTTTCTCCAGGCAGCAGGTGGCCTGGAGAAAAGGCCTGGAGAAAAGGGGTTAATCATCTGCATTGTGTAAAAAGGCTGTTTGATCCTGTATTCTCTGATTTTCCCCTTCTTCCACATTCCCCAAACCATCCCCTGATAGTACAGAGCCTTGGGGGATAAGCTGCACATGCTCGGTTTGGTGTGTATTGCTAGAGAGTTTTCTTGTCTTGGGAGAGTGCATGTGATCAGCACTGTCCAGACAGATGGTCAGGGGTCCTGCAGCCTCATTGGACAATAAGGGGAGAATGAAAACTCCTCCTACAAGCTTTAACCAGACACTGATAGAAGTCACAAGACTGCTCTAACTGCTGATAAGAAAGGATATTTAATAGTTTATATTTACTAAAACTATTTCCATACTCTGTGTACTGTGGGAGACCCAATATAGTGAATGAAGGCTCCTGAGTTTATTAACACTTTATCATTACTTTTACTATCATTATTTTCAGTGCTGACAGAAGCCTGTTGTTATCTCCAATCAATGATCAAAACAGTGACTTCTTTTATCAGACATCTGGGTCCAAGGTTTAGACAATCATAATTGTAAACCAAGCTGCGCTGCTGTGTTGCATAACCCATAGTAACTCTGAAAGCAAAGTTGCAGCATCTAAACTAAATTAGAAAAATCCTCCACAACAATATGAATAAAACATTTCAATCAGCGCTCACAAAAATGCATAAGGGTCACTAATCATCCCAAAAGCAAAAACATAAGAAATAAATACACTTCTATTGTAATAATGTTGTAACAGTTACAAAAGTGTCCAGTAGTGCCGCACAGGAATAAGTGTAATAAACCCACTCGCTGTGGTCCATTTCTCGATCAAGTAGATTTACACAGCGGTACTAGTAATCTTCCTATCACAGCCAAGTGGAATTCATTAATGTTAGCGTAGGGTAGAAATTCCTGGGGGATTTCTAAAATAAAGTTGACCCCAAAACCATCAATGTTTCCCTTCAGATAGGATGTCCTATGCTTTGTGCAATTGTCTATCACATTATGCTAAACTTATATGCTTGACTTGCAATTTCCAAAAATTTGAAAGCAATGAAAAATAGGTTGGTGCTCTAATATTTCTTTATTGGGGTTTTTTTTGCCTTCCTCTGGATCAACTGTGGGTATAGGGTTGTATATATAGGACTATTTATGTATACAGTACATATGTATATACTGTATAAATATCTTTTTTTTATTTTCTTTTATTGGTTGAACTAGATGAACTTGTGTCTTTTTTCAGCCAGACTAACTATGCAACTATGTAATAATAAAAGGTAAAAGCTCTATAGTAATACTACAAATAATAGTTAATTTGTTTCCTTTTTTTCAGTTTTTATTTAATTTATTTTTTAATACTATATTTGAAATATTTTTAGGGTTTCAGAGTTATCTTGCCCTTCACCAATCTCATCAGGGCTCTCTTGACTTCTTTATTACGTATGGAGTAAATCAGAGGGTTTACCATGGGTGCTACTGCTGTGTATAGCACAGTGCAAATTTGCTCCAAGAGCTCTGAGTACTGAGATTGTGGAATCAGTACCACTGAGGCTACGTTTGCATAGTAGAGGAGGATTACGGTGAGGTGGGATGAGCAGGTGGAGAAGAGTTTTCTCTTTCCATCTCTTGAATCCATATTTAAGATGATGGCAATTATTTTTACATAAGACATCACAGTGCACAAAAATGGAACAAAGCCAAACAACAACAGCTCCAGGTAAAGCAACATGAAGAACATTTCAGTTCCCGCACATGAAATCTTGATCAGAGCTTTGATATCGCAGAAAAGTTGATGAATTATTTTTGAATGGCAAAACGACATAGTTGATGCTGCCTTTGTTATCAATAAAGAATTTGTACAAGCGGAGATCCAGGTGACTGCAATTAACATCAAAGTATTTTTTCTCCCCAAAATTTGGTTATAGTGTAAAGGCTTACAGATAGCAACATATCGGTCATATGCCATAATGAATAAAAGAACATCTTCATTGGTGCCAAATAAGAAGTAAAAGTGTAACTGAGTAAAGCATTGAGTAAATGATATTGTATTATTGTCAGTTAGTAACATGTGTAGTAGTTTGGGAACAGTGACTGTTGTAAAACAAATATCTACAATGGAAAAATTACAGAGAAACAGATACATGGGGGTGTGTAAATGGTCATCAATACATATCACTGTGATGATAATTATATTTATTAACAGGCATGTGAAATATATTGTAAGTAAAATACCAAAAACGTAAAGTTTATATTCTGTTTTAAAGAAAAATGGTACAATCTGAAACACTTTAGATGCTGTATAGTTGTCCATCCAAACTGCTCTTCTTTTGTAAGAAAAATTAAAATATGATTATGATCAAAAATGCCACGATTTATTTGGTAGAAGACTGCAGGTTCAGATGATTCAGTGTTCTCTTGTCATGCTGACATGCCGTGGCACATTTTATTTATACATAATATAAAATTATTACGACAAAGTTTATAATTTTTGGTATTTTAAATAAACGCCTCCCTGGTAACAAAGAATGAAAGAATTGTTATTATTATGGCGCAATCTGAAACTCTTTAAATACTGTACAATTCTTCATCAAAACCGCTCTTCCTTTATGAGAAGCAATAAAATATGATTATGATCAATGTTAACACCATTTTTTTTTTTTTTTTTAAACACTGAAGATTCAGATTAATAAATATTCAGTTTTCATGCTGACATGTTGTGGAACATTTTATTTTGTGCACATATAAAAAAATGTATTTATTCCCACTGTAAATAAACACTTTATGATAAAAAATTGTTATAGAATTATTATTATATCAAGTATCAGATTATGGATTTTTCCTGATGTTCTTATATTAAGACTGTAGCTATACAAAAAAATAGTATTATGAAAGCCATAATAAACTTATATACAGTATGTAAATGGTGAAGACGAAAACATTTTTATGAAAGAATGGATTAGAGTATTTAGGCCATATCTGCAAAGAGTACAAAAAGGATTTGACCAATAATTGCTGTAAGTTGCAAATATATAAATATATTGTCCCAAAAAATGTATATGCAAATTAAATGATTATAAAGAAAGTATTTATACCCATACAGTTCACTTTCAAATTTTAAAATAAAATACATAAAATTACTTTTTTATACTTATACTTATCACCTGTTGTCAAACTGATCTGCAAAGAGTACAAAAAGGATTTGACCAATAATTGCTGTAAGTTGCTGTAAGTTGCAAATATATAAATATATTGTCCCAAAAAATGTGTCAAAATGGTAAAAATGACAGTAGACAGTTTGGGACAATTCCTTTATTAAAAAAAAAAATGTCCCGCGATGTTCATTCATCCTCAATCACAGCGTCCGACGGACCGAGAAAAAAAACGGAAAAAACTCTGCCTCCATGCTTTCTGCATTGACAGCTGTTATATAGCTGAGTGCGGGGCCACGTAAATGGGTGACCCCGCCCCCCTCTGACATTACGTGACGTCACATGAGGCAGAGGTTGTTTTTTTTCGTTTTTCTGGCCCAAATTGTCAACTGTCATTTTTACTATTTTGACACATTTTTTTGGTAAATGTGTAGGGGTACAATATACTCGATAGCCATTCACATAGGGAAAAAAGTGCAGCGCTGGATATAGACAAACACTAAAAAAGAAAAACCACAGTGCACAATGATTCACTAAAAATAAAATAAAATTAGTACATATTGTCCATACATGCTCCAATATAGTAGCAAACTGGGGTGTTGGATTAAGTGCGCGGCTATCTCCACCGCAAAGCTTTATCACACTAAAATATATTGTGCTTAATATTCATATAGTGTCCATAAATACACATATGTGAGTCCCTGTTTGGGTAAATCCGTGACTTCCACCGCAATAGACCCGTCACCATAGGAAGATTAAAGGCTTACCAGACAGCCCTTAATAAAAGGCATGCAAAACCTCCACTTTGGATGTTGTCCCTTCTGTGGATGGGTCCCGTCCGGAAGCGTGGAATAAGTAACAGACGGTCATCAATGGAAAGAGTTCACTCACAGCGATAATGAGTATCCAAAAAAGAAGAAATGCTCCAATAGTGTAAAAAGGTTGGACTCTCCTTTATTAAAATTTGCCATACAGGCATCCATATAAACAAGTTCCTTGCAAGGAGTTTAAAAACAGCTCAGACAGATATCAAAAGTCCGCGCATGCGCAGTACGTGCGTGCGTGTTTACCCGATTAAATCCTTCATCACCTGTACTACAAAACGTGTAGTGTATCTTTTAGGGTGCCCTTGCGGGTTAGAATACATAGGGCGCACCACTAGAAAGTTACAGGTGAGATTGGGGGAGCATGTTGCCACTATCCGAAGGGGTTTTGACAAACATAATGTTTCAAAACACTATGACCTCAAACATAATAGGGATCCCACTGGCACTATGTTTTTCACCCTCGAAAAATATATACCACACTGGCGAGGTAGCAATGGCAAACGTAGCATATCTAGGAGAGAGACCAACTGGATATACAAATTGGGATGTCATGTGCCTATGGGTTTGAATGTGGAGTGGGACATCAATTGTTTCATCAACAATGGTTGACGTTTCTGATCTCCCCTTTTTTGATGTCCCACTCCACATTCTTGGTGACTATGCCTTCCTGACCTCTTTAAAAGTAGATTATCCTGGTTTCTGCATTTTTCAGACCTTTGATGCTTGTGAGAAATCCCTCTAATTTGATTTTTGATGAATCATATATGTCTTTACTTCTGAAGGGTGATGCCAAATGATTTTCAGCTATTTGTATAACCTCTTAAAAGTAAATCACTTCATTTTGTTACACTATTCAGATTTCTAGTAAATTTTTCTGTTTTGTTATACTATTGAAATTATCATGTTTTGTTATACTATTTGGACCTCTGTTTCCTGGAAGAAATCCCCCTAATTTGACTATTGATGAATCATATATGTCTTTACCTTTGAAGGGTGATGCGAAATGGCCTTCAGCTATTTGTACAATTTTTATATTTTTTATTAAGTTTAAAATATTAATTAAAAATCTATCTCTGAAGTAATATCCAAATTGTCCACAAGATGGCACTATGAAAGGTTCATGCGATCCTATGTGTTTAAACTAGGTTAACCAGCATTAGAAACAATTGACATTCTTTTTATTAATGCTTCATCTGTTTTTTGGCTCCGGGTATCCGAACTATGTAACCAATGGCTGAATCCCTTCGTTCTGCCGCTCGGGTATATAATGCGCATGCGCGGATGTGTGGGCGTGCCCCTGATGATGTCATTTCTGACGAAACGGCCGAAGGGGTAAACACGCACGCACATACTGCGCATGCGCAGACTTTTGATAACTGTCGGAGCTGTTTTTAAACTCCTTGCAAGGAACTTGTTTATATGGATGCCTGTATGGCAAATTTTAATAAAGGAGAGTCAAACCTTTTTACACTATTGGAGCATTTCTTCTTTTTTTTTGGATACTCATTATCACTGTGAGTGAACTCTTTCCATTGATGACCGTCTGCTGTTACTTATTCCACGCTTTCGGACGGATTTACCCAAACAGGGACTCACATATGTGTATTTATGGACACTATATGAATATTAAGCACAATATATTTTAGTGTGATAAAGCTTTGCGGTGGAGATAGCCGCGCACTTAATCCAACACCCCAGTTTGCTACTATATTGGAGCATGTATGGACAATATGTACTAATTTTATTTTATTTTTAGTGAATCATTGTGCACTGTGGTTTTTCTTTTTTAGTGTTTGTCTATATCCAGCGCTGCACTTTTCTTTATATATACTTAGTGGTGCCCCCTATCAGGGTTATAGTGTCCAGCTGCAGGATACCTTCCTCATAGGTTTTATATTCACATTTTTCAGTTTTTTGTACACCTAGCGCAGATTTTTCCTTTAGAATAATTCACATAGGGAGGGCCGGGATCTTGGGTTCCCCTTGTTAAAGGGGGCTTCCAGATTCTGATAAGCTCCCCGCCTGCAGACCCCCACAACCACCGGCAAGGGTTGTGGGGAAGAGGCCCTTGTTCCTATCAACATGGGGACAAGGTGTTTTGAGCGGACCCCAAAGCATCCTCCCCATGTTGAGGGCATGTGGCCTGGTACGGTTCCCCTTTTCCTCCGGCCTGCAAGGTTGCGTGCTTGGATAAGGATCTGGTATTGATTTTGGGGGGATGGCTACGCCATTTTTTTTTATTTTGGTGCGGATTTCCCCTTAATATCCATACCAGACCCAAAAGGGCCTGGTAATGGACTGGGGGGGGGACCCATGCTGTTTTTTGCAATGTCTTTTATGTATATAGCTGAAACCCGACAATACATTACAGCCGTGAGCAGTTTTAAATGACTTTTTTTCCTTTAGAAATGTCATTTTGCTGTGGTATTATTCTAAACACGGGAAAGATGCGCTACTTTACAAGCATACTATAGACACCCCCCAGGCATGATATTTAAATTAATATTTAATTTTTATTGTTTCACTTTAAGCAAATGGTTCGTTTTTCATCCGTTTTTGCATTGGTAGTGGATGTAAAAAAACTGATGAAAAACTGATGAACTGAACTGATGAAATTAATGGTCTGTAGGTGTGAAAGGACCCTTACTGGCAGGAGGGACTCGGCAGATGTCACAACTGCAAGGGAATGTGTGGGAGGCTGGAAGCCGGCTGGAGTTAGGGAGCAGATCTGTGAGGTGGAGCGGAAAATCCCATGTGTGCTGTGCAAAAGCATCATTGGTTGCTTGGAAACCGGGGGGTCCTAGCAACCAATTACTGCAAAGCTGGGGGGGGGGCAGCTAATGCTGGCAGGGGTGAAAGGCAGAACAGAGAGCACACAGAACAGTAAGAGCAAGGTGCAGCCAACATAAATTCCTAAAGATAACCCACTGAGTTCCCTCACTGCACTTGGACAGATTTACCTGACTGGACTGGATGTATATTGTGTCTGGGTTTCAGGTGGACAGAAACCTGGGCACAAGTTGCAATACCCGGCCTGTTCGGGTCAAACCCATACAGGTGGCAACCCTATGGGTTAGATCAGTGTTTCTCAACTCCAGTCCTCAAGGCGCCCCAACAGGTCATGTTTTCAGGTCTTCCATTATTTTGCACAGGTGATTTGATCATTTTCACTGCCTTAGTAATTACAAGAGCTGTTTTATCTGAGGGAAATTTTGAAAACATGACCTGTTGGGGCGCCTTGAGGACTGGAGTTGAGAAACACTGGGTTGGATGGAGTGAGGTGGGGGAAAAAAATATTTATTGAGCTTTAAAACAATGCCTCATTCATCTCTGTAATCAATGAGTGTTGGGGAAATGTGTAATTTACTTTTCAAAGTTCATAAGTTTCTCAACACAGTTAAGCCCCATACACACCATTAGATTTTCTGCAGATTTTTGTCTTCAGATTTACCAAAACCATGTAGTGCAAGGGCCTGCTTGATTGCATATGAATTGAAACTCCTAAGGTTTGACCTCATATTATATGGTTTTGGTAAATCTGAAAACAAAAATCTGCAGAAAATCTATTAGTGTGTATGCGGTCTTACTGTATATGGAGGGCAGATCTTACCAGGCCTCAAATGTAAACAGCTAGCAGGGGTTTGTAAGCTGTTAGAAAATTAAACTGAAACCCAAATCTTTGTTTTGATCTTTGAGAGTGGCCTGGAGTAGAGGCAAAGACTAGACGGAGGGCCAACATGACTGGGTCAGAAAGGGTTTGAGACGAGGTGGAGTAATTAATAGGTGGGGCACGTAAGTGTGGGCACTTACCTGATTGGTGTAAGAGGGGAGCAGGAGTGGCTTCAAGAGTTGGTATGTGGTAAGGGTCTGGGAGGGGCTCAGTCGGAAGAGAGATCAGACGGGACATTTTCCCACCCTCCCTTCCTAAGGGTTATTGGGTTACTGGGTTTTTGTATTTGTTTTGTTTTTCTGTTTTCTTGCAGGTTTTGGAGCTGAGGCAACCTTGTCAGCGGCTGGCGGGGCACGAGGTCCTTGGATGGTGATAATTAGGGGCAAAAGGTACATTGTAGGGACCCATCTCAGGTATGGCTCCCATTCTTCTGGCTAGTGGTACCTGCAATGTTGGGTTTGTCTCCGAGCTGGTGCTTTCTGTGGCTGGAGGCCTAAAAACTGTGGTTTTGCAGTTACAGGGAGTGTATGCCCACAAGGACCTCGGGGGGGCCTTTGGAATACTGTCTGATGAATTATGTGTTAATGTGTTAATATGTGAATATGCTAATATGTAATGTTATATATTTGGTTAATAAAAAGACTGCTATGGCCATTAACCTTCAGTTGGTGTCACGTTTGGTTAATATAGCATAAGGGGTTGGTGGAGTGGTGGTCTGGCAATGACTCAAAGCCTCTTTGGTACCCTAGTCAGGGATTTTTGGGATCAAATAACTGGCACCTAAGGGAGCAAGGGAGGGCTTGCTTTAAAGATTGTTTGTTAAGAATATGCAAGTAGTGTAATGTCCATAGTCTGAGCACATGTGTACTTCAGCCTTAGTATTATAATGCGATTCAGTAGCTCATTAAAGCAGAGTTCCACCCCAAAAATGGATGAAGGACAAACAAGAGCGCCCTCTAAGTGCAGCAGCTAAACAGTTTTAATTGTAAACAATAGATATGAATACACTCACAAAAGAGTAGTATGTTCAGGCATGGAATATAGTTCTGATTTCCGGGTGAATGCTGGCATCGCTGGCTTAGATGTTGGTCCATGATCTGGCCGTCCTCCAGCCGCACTGTTGGTTCACTGTGTGGCTGGAACAATGATCAGCGTTGCACACAGGAAGCGTCACTTCTGGGTCAGGTCAGTGGGCGGTGCTCCGCGTTCGGAGCATGCATACTCCTTCCTCAGGCTTCAGTGGTGGCCATCTTTGAATTGGGTTATTATATACACACACGCTATACTAAACGGGCTCACGTAACGGGTAACCATGGCGACATAAAAACAATAATAATAGCAATACTACAATATCACGGCTAAGACACTGCATTAACTAATAAACGGCTGCTGGGACACATCACAGGTCCCAGAAGATTGCCCGGCCATTCATAACACGCATCGTGACTCGCGCATGCACAGTGCGTGCCTATCTGTGAAGCCACAGCTGGGCGCCCACACTTACAATGCCGGCACTGCAGAGAGGACAGGGAGAGGAGCAAGGCTTTGGGCAGCCGCATCCCTGGACCGTGGGACAGGAGAGTGTCTGTTTATTAAAAGTCAGCAGCTACCAGCATCTACACTTTTTGTAGCTGCTGACTTTTAAATGGGTGGAGCTCCGCTTTAAACTATACTATCAATCGATTTTTCAAAAAGACCTTTTGAAGCTTTTTGAACCTTTGAATCTTTTGCATGGATCGAAAATTCATCCGGTTCAGCCTGGGACCAGCCAAATTTTGATCCATGTATGGGCAGGGGGATTTTAAAGAAGTTGATCTACCGACTTCTGTAGAACCGCCCTGTCTGATTTTCCCCACTCAATCAGTGCTTCCTTCTATAGCCGGCTATGCTGATCAATGTATTCTGAAGGTGAGGAAGTCTCTCTACTCTCACAATACAATAGCTCAGTGGGAAGGATTCTCCCATCCACATCGAGTGTGTAAATGGGGGAATTGGGTCAGTTTTTTTCCATTCCATCAGCTGGTTGAACAAAAAAATGGACTCATGTGTGGGCTGCCTTATGTCGCGTACACACGAGTGGACTTTACCGCAGACTTGGTGTGGCGGACTTTTTGACGGACCTTCCGAATGAACGGACTTGCCTACACACGATCAACCAAAGTCCGACGGATTCGTACGTGATGACGTACGACCGGACTAAAACAAGGAAGTTCATAGCCAGTAGCCATAGCTGTCTTAGCGTCGGTTTTTGTCCGTCGGACTAGCATACAGACGAGCGGACTTTTCGACCGGAGTCGAGTCCGTCGGAAAGATTTGAAACAGGTTTCATTTCTAGGTCCGTCGAACTTTTGGGGAAAAAAAGCCCACACACGACCGAATTATCCGCCGGACTCCGGTCCGCCGGACCAAGGCTGCTGTAAAGTCAGCTCATGTGTACGCGGCATTACACATGCTTGGATATTCAAAGTAAAGTAAATGCAGGTTCACCTTATTTACCAATATTCATTTTGCAAGGCAAACATACATTTTGCATGTGAACATTACCTTTTGTTTGTACCCCTTTAGTAATCAACCCCAATGACTTTTCAATTCACGTGATTGGCAGTTCTCATAATCGTGTTGCTATATCTGAAACATGAAAGAAAACATGAAGAGGATTATTTATCCTTAATTTATATTTATCCTATTATTTAGCTTTGCCTGACACGTTAAGGTTAGTTTACTAAAGGAGTAGAGGCTGTTCACTTTACAAAGTGTATGTTTACTTAATTAATTAATGAGGTGAGTGAGGTGAAGATGTGTTCGATTTGAATACCCAACTATATGCAAGAGAAATAAAAAAAAAAACAAGACTTTGTTTGCACAGGATCACACAAAGTGAACACAATTTCATGCCATTAACTGAACTCAATATTCACCTTACAAAGTGAACAAGAGATATTCCTTTAGCAGATTAACCCCCCCAGCCTATCAGCACATGAAGTTGTAAGACAGCATGTGAGGTCAGGTAGATAATAGAGCACATGTCAAACTTCAGGTAAACTATAACCCCTGACACTTTCCTAAATCCATCTCCATATCTTTCCTAATATACACTATATTACCAAAAGTATTGGGACGCCTGACTTTACACTCACATGAACTTTATTAGCATCCCAGTCTTAGTCCGTAGGGTTCAATATTGAGTTGGCCCACCATTTACAAGTATAACAGCTTCAACTCTTCTGGGAAGGCTGTCCACAAGGTTTAGGAGTGTGTCTATGGGACTGTTTGACCATTCTTCCAGAAGCACATTTCTGAGGTCAGGCACTGATGTTGTATTGTTGTACAAATATCTATCTAGGCCATTTTAACAACAAAATTACTTAAGCATGTTCTCTGTTACTTCCATTCTAATACTGTTAACTTATAAATGATATCTTGTCTGGCTGTGGCTGTCAGCATGTCCCCATGCAAGTAAAAGAGAGTGTGTAGTAAATGAGGTTCACCTTAATATTACTGTTACCATAGGCATGCACACGGGGTGTGCCGGGTATACCTGGACATACCCTAATCACCCCTTGTGGTGCAGATTCCCCTACTACCTGAGCTCCCCATGTTCATCCCCCTCACACCATTCCCGGCTTCCCCTCCTCTCCTCTCCCACCAGGGGATGGTTCAGGATGGAGAACGGGGGGAAGGGGCCAGTACATTATTACGTTATTTACCGGCCCCTTCCTTTTGTAAATTAACACAGTGAGTGATCAGTACACTGCGTTCATTAATAATTGAATCACAGTAAACTATGTTTATTATGCTTCAGTTTGTGAATGAGCGGTAAGCTGCTCAGCACAGAGTACTTCCCATTAATTTATTGTCCAGTGCAGTGAGGCTGCAGAGAAAAGGACTGGGGGATCTCTGTTCTCAGTCCCTTTTTCTGCGTCAAATGTGAGGCATCAGGGGTATATGTAGACCCCTGATATTTCACCAAAAAGCCCCAATGGGGCACCTAAAAAAGTTGTAAAGAAATTTAAAAAAATAATATTGTAAAAATAATAAATAAAATTGTAAAAAATAATAAAAAATAAAATAATAAAAATATAAAAATTACTGACGCTGTCCATTGCCCTACTGACTCCAATCTCCACTCTACTGACACCATCCACTGCTTTACTGACACCATCCACTGCCCTACTGACACCATCCTCTGCTCTACTGACGCTGTCCTCTGCCATACTGACACCATCCACTGCCCTACTGACACCATCCACTGCCCTACTGACACCATCCACTGCTCTACTGACACCATCCACTGCTCTACTGACACCATCCACTGCTCTACTGACACCGTCCACTGCTCTACTGACACAGTTAATATATTTTAAAAAGTTTGTTTACATTTATTTATAAGAGTGTGTGTGTGTGTGTGTGTGTGTGTGTATACAGTATCTCACAAAAGTGAGTACACCCCTCAAATTTTTGTAAATATTTTATTATATCTTTTCATGTGACAACACTAAAGAAAGAAAGTTTGCTACAATGTAAAGTAGTGAGTGTACAGCTAGTATAACAGTGTAAATTTGCTGTCCCCTCAAAATAACTCAACACACAGCCATTAATGTCTATACCACTGGCAACAAAAGTGAGTACACCCCTAAGTGAAAATGTCCAATTTGGATCCAAAGTAAGTGTCAATATTTTGTGTGGCCACCATTATTTTCCAGCACTGCCTTAAGCCTCTTGGGCATGGAGTTCACCAGAGCTTCACAGGTTGCCACTGGAGTCCTCTTCCACTTCTCCTCGACGACATCACAGAGCTGGTGGATGTTAGAGACCTTGCGCTCCTCCACCTTCCATTTGAGGATGCCCCACAGATGCTCAATAGGGTTTAGGTCTGGAGACATGCTTGGCCAGTCAGTCAAATTTACCCTCAACTTCTTTAGCAAGGCAGTGGTCATCTTGGAGGTGTGTTTGTGGTTATTATCATGTTGGCATACTGCCCTGTGGACCAGTCTCCAAAGGGAGGGGATCATGCTCTGCTTCAGTATGTCACAGTACATGTTGGCATTCATGGTTCCCTCAATGAACTGTAGCTCCCTAGTACCGGCAGCACTCATGCAGCCCCAGACCATGACACTTACACCACCATGCATGACTGTAGGCAAGACACACTTGTCTTTGTACTCCTCGCCTGGTTGCCACCACACACGCTTGATACCATCTGAACCAAATACGTTTTCTTAGTCTCATCAGACCACAGGACATGGTTCCAGTAATCCATGTTGTTAGTCTGATTGTCTTCAGCAAACTGTTTGCGGGCTTTCTTGTGCATCATCTTTAGAGTACACAAATCCGATGCACAAAGTGTCACGCATGCTCAGAATAAATAAAGAGATGAAAGCTATTGGCCACTGCCCCGTTTATAGTCCCGACGTACGTGTTTTACGTCACCTCGTTCAGAACGATCGGATTTTCCGACAACTTGGTGTGACCGTGTGTATGCAAGAAAAGTTTGAGCCAACATCCGTCAGAAAAAATCCATGGATTTTGTTGTCGGAATGTCCAATCAATGTCCGACCGTGTGTACGGGGCATTACAGTTTCCTCACAATCCGTCTTGCAATCTGTAATGATGTCACTGGTGTATGCCCGGTCCGTAGCTTCTTTAATGGCACGCTATGTGTGGCGTTTCACTATCCGCAGCATGCCAGCTTATTTCCTTTCTCTGAGAACGGCACAGGAAAGGAAGCCTTGTGATACTGTGCCCTCCTCCTCACCTTTCTGGATAGAGGCTTGGTTTACACGGGACCGCGATCGCGCATGCACGAGATTAACACAGGGAAGGAAAGGAAGGGCGGAAATGACGTCCACACAAGAGCCAGCAATCAATAGGAAAGATGGCGCGGCCGATTCCCGGAAGAAGAGAAAATTTATAAAAGCAAAAAAAGGTATTTCCAAACCTCGTTTTAGTGGCATTTTTGCATGTAAGACTTCTATATACATTGCTGCATTATAATTTAAAAAAAAAGGAAAAACATCTGGGGTTTACTTCCTCTTTAAGATCCGTCTCCCTGCTCCCATTTGCTCCAAGCTTCTTGAACGCCTTGTCCACAACCGTATGAGGTCCTAACTCACTGACAACAACCTTCTCAATCCCCTACAGTCCGGCTTCCGCCCACAACATTCCATGGAAAATTACCCTTTGTACCCCTCCCCCTCCCTTTAGATTGTAAGCTCCATGAGCAGGACCATTCTATTCCCTCTGTATTGAACTGTCTTGTAATTGTACCGTCCCCCCTCTACATTGTAAAGTTCTGCGTGAACTGTTGGAGCTAAATAAATGTATAATAATAACAATGTAAAGTGATCTTCATGACAATAAGCCACCTCCCTCTCACAGACATCCATATATTATATACATATAATTTTAAAAAATTTTAAAAAATGAAAAAAAGGTGGAGGGGGGGTTTGTTGCGGGGGGGGGGGGGGTGAAGGATATAATCGGGCAAGGGTGGGGAATGGGGGGACTTGGTGGTAATTATTTATGTTTCACTTCAAGTCCAAACATTAGTCCATGTAAGGATAAAATGCTGAGTATATACAAGGCAGCCAGTCCATGAAAGCTAGAAGGAGCTCTGGAACAAGACAAGAGAAAGAAGGACGGTGCCCTCTAAGTGCATCCTGTTTTACGATAAATTTATTACAAGTAGATTAAAAACACTCACATTTGAGCGGATAAATTCCAGCATATTTGGCAGTAAAGTGGATTCATCCACATGTTCCCAAGTGATGTGGATCTCATGGGCCGATGGAAGGAATCCTATGTCCTGAGTCCTGTAGCTCTCCGGTGGTGCTTTGGGCGCTCAGCGCTTCCGGGTGGCTGGGACGCAGTAGGTGGATGCTCCGCGTTGTCATGGTGTCCTCACTTCCGACAACGCGGAGCGCTGCCCGCCTGACCCCGTTCCCGGAAGTGAGGACACCACGACAACGCGGAGCATCATGAAGCATTCACCTTCTGCGTCCCAGCCACCTGGAAGAGCTGAGCGTCCACAGCACCACCGGAGAACTACAGGACTCAGGACAAAGGATTCCTTCCATGGGCCCGTGAGACCCACATCACTTGGGAACATGGGGATGAACCCACTTTACTGCCAAATATGCTGGAATTTCTTTGCTCAAATGTGAGTGTTTTTAATCTACTTGTAAAACATTTATCGTAAAACACACTGCACTTAGAGGGTGCTGTCCTTCTTTCTCTTATCCATATATTCAAAATAGGCACTCCGAAAGTTTATTGTAAAGAATCCACTAGTTATTAAATGAGAATATATGATATTTCTGCGATCCATAAACATCAAAAAGAACAATGATATCCTCCATTAACCACTTAAGGATCAGCCTCGTTTTGGATTTTAGGTGTTTACATGTTTAAAACATTTTTTTTTGCTAGAAAATTACTTAGAACCCCCAAACATTATATATTGTTTTTTTTCTAACACCATAGAGAATAAAATGGCGGTCATTGCAATACTTTTTTTTGCACCGTATTTGCGCAGCGGTCTTATAAGCGCACTCTTTTTGGAAAAAATTCACTTTTTTGAATAAAAAAATAAGACAACAGTAAAGTTAGCCCAATTTTTTTTTATATTGTGAAAGATAATGTTAAGCCAAGTAAATTGATACCCAACATGTCATGCTTCAAAATTGCGCCCGCTCGTGGAATAGCGTCAAACTTTTACCCTTAAAAATCTCCATAGGCGACGTTTAAAAAAATTCTACAGGTTGCATGTTTTGCGTTACAGAGGAGGTCATGACAGGTCCTCTTAAATATGAGATCTGGGGTCAAAAAGTCCTCAGATCTCATATTTAGACTAAAATGCAAAAAAAAAAAAAAAAGTCGTTTCAAAAAAATGACACAAAAAAAATTGTGCCTTTAAGAGAAGTGGGCGGAGCCGACGTAATGACGTCGCTCCGGCCCTCCTATGGTATAGAGACGGGTGGGCGCCATCTTGGCCTCACTCGTCTCTATACCTCAGCAGTGACAGGTCCCGATCTCCTCCGCCGCTACCGACGGCTCCGGAAAGCGGCGGAGGGCGCGGGAGAGCGGCGGGAGGGGGGTGTCACCTCTCCCGCCGCCGATAACGGTGATCTCGCAGCGAACCCGCCACAGAGACCACCATTATAGTGTACAGAAACGCCGGCCCTAAAGATGGATACCTCGGTTGTGGCAGCAGCTGCTGCCGTTACCGAGATATCCATCTTTAAAAAAATGACGTATATATACAGTGGCCGGTCGTTAAGTGAGCATCCAGACTCAATCCACATATGCGAATGGAAGTTGAACATATTCCCACAGTAGGAGTATCCAATATCAAACATACACACAGGGATTTAGACACAGTCCCATAGTGAATTTCAAGCAATCGCTTCCTCATAGAACGAAATGTGTTATTAGTGTCCATTTTCTCAACCACTTGTGGACCGCCCACCATACATATACTGCGACAGGGGGGGCCACTCTGTGCCAGATCACGTATCTAGTATGTGATCTGACACCTCCGGGTCTGTGGCACGTGTGCACACCCCAGGCTACCTGCTCGCACTGTGCTCACACACAGCGAGTGCCCAGTGGTGGGTACCTCGGACTCAATGTTTGCTGGCACCCACCAATTACAGAATGGCTGTCTACCTATGTAAACAAGGCCGTCCTGTCAGAAGGGAAGGCATTGATCCTGTGTTTCTGCTAAGCAGGAACAGGGATCTTTGATTTCCCCTAGTCAAAGCACCTCCCCCACTGTGAGTAATCACAACCTAGGCACACATTTAACCATTTGATCGCCCCTGATGTTAACCCCTTCCCAGCCAGTGTCATTAGTACAGTGACCGTGCATATTTTTTAGCACTGATCACTGTATTAGTGTCACTTGTCCCAAAAAGTATCAAAAGTGTTAGTTAGTGTCAGATTTGGCCGCCACAATAAGACAGTCCCGCTATCAGTCGCTGATCACTGCCATTACTAGTAAATAAAAAATAAATAAATAAAAATGTCCCATAGTTTGTAGATGCTATAGCTTTTGTGTAAACCAAACAATATACGCTTATTGGGATTTTTTACCAGAAATAGTAGAGAATAAATACTGACCTAAATTGATGAAGAAATTATATTTTTTACATTTTTTATTGGATACGTTTTTACAAATTTACATAGTTACATAGTTGGTGAGGTTGAAAAAAGACACAAGTCCATCAAGTCCAACCTACAGTATGTGTGTGATTATATTACCGGGACGGGATATCACTAAAGCTTCAAACGCAGGATCTCGTTTTCCACAGGACATATGAGACCAGGGACTCACGGATCCTATTCGCTTATTGAGTAACTACATTTGAAGCTTTAGTGATATCCCGTACCGGTGATACCATATATGCTGCTATTTTCCACAGGTGGAGTCTGATCGCTGCCAAGCACACTTACTGCCATACACACTTTGGAAACGCATTATATTTTATGCATTCAGCTATCCTATCGTGCATGGAGAGAGAGGTCACAGCTTACCACGCAGTGTACAACATTCCAACCCAGATGAGAGGGGCCTAGCACTGCTTGCTATCCATCAGACATCCATCCAGCACCACTCCTGCCAACCTGCGTTCCAAACTTCGCATTGGGAGATCGATACGGAGGATCCGCTGCACAAGTGTCGATAAAGGAGCTGCTGTCCAGAAGGCATTAAATCGGCCTGGTCGTTGTTGAGAGGGCAATCGCCCACTTTTACAAATCCTTTCTTACGGTTTCACTGAGACACTTTGCACAGACATCTTTACCTTGGGAATACTTTACTGAACCTATCTTGAACACTGTGCATAGACACCTTTAGCTTCTACCATTCCAAGAAACCTTATTGCCTGCTACTACCCCTTATTGGATAAAGTTAATAAGCTCCTACTGCCGGCGAAGACCATCAGATCTGTAACGGGGACATTGCTTATACCATTGCCATTAAGTCTGATCTCTCATTAGGGTTAAAGGTTTATAGGCTGGCTGAGGTTTCCCTGTTAGAAGTCAGTCAGTATAACCACTTAATCTTTGTTTATCCTTCACGTGCAAGCAGCATTCCACTGTACATGTGTGCATATAATTGACTGTTTACCTACAAATATCTTTGGTTGTGTTATTCAGAGGAATTCCTTTTCTGAGCTGGCACTGTTGCCCAAAACTCAGCAGATCTATTTCCTCCTCTTTGTGACAATATCTTCTTTGAACTGTTCTAGTAAACATTATCAGAAGATAAACACACATAGTTCTCTGACTTATTACTTTAAGGTGGTGCAAAGATGTCTGGTGGGTGTCAGAGTGTCAGGTGGGTTGGAATGTTCATCAGGTCATGGCAGTGCAGATGAGCAGGTAATTCTAAGCATTCCCTTAGGGGGACGTGCTACACTTACTATAATTAAAAAAAAAAAAAAAACACCATAAGGTAACTCTATCTGACTCAAAAAAAAACTGTATTTGGGAAAAGTGTTGCATGACAGAGTAATTGTCAGACAAACTATCACACTGCTGCAACCTGCAAAATGGAATAGCCTGGACAGAAAGGGGGTGTAACATACCAGTCCGGAAGGGGTTAAATTAGGTACATACATTAAATATGCAGCTGAATAATATATTTCAAAAGTTTTACAATTTCGTGTGTATATAAGTGATACCAACCTTAACCTCTTCATGCCGGCCCCACACTTATATGCGGCCTTATATAAGCGGCCCTGTGTAAACCACTTACAATGCTGAGAACTGCGACGGTTACTGGAAATTCCCCAATGCATACTAGCGATTGGGATTTATCTGATCATGTGACTGCTGTGACAACCATAACATTAAATAAACAAAGATAAAATAAAAATAGGGTTATTTCTACAGCACAAAAAAGAGAGAAAAAATAACTCTGAAAGCAAAGTTGCAGCAGCTAAACTAAATTAGGCAAATCCTCCACAAGTCCAATAACAAAATGAGTAAAAAATTTCAATCAGCGCTCACAAAAGTGCATAAAGGTCACTAATTATCCCAAAAGCAAAAATATAAGAAATAAATCCACTTCTATTGTAATAATGTTGTAACAGTTACATACCGTATATACTCGAGTATAAGTCGTTCCGAGTATAAGTCGAGGCCCTAATTTACCACAAAAAAATGAGAAAAATTTTTTGACCCGAGTATAAGTCGAGGGTGAAAAATGCACAGCTACTGTAAGTGGAAAAGAGGGTCAACAATGCCCATTTGCAGCATCACTGTGCCCATTTGCAGCCATAGGTCCCCTGAACTTCAAACTTAGTAGTTAAGGGTTCCTAGATGCCCCCTAGCTGCAGCCAAAATTTGGGGTCTCTGAACCCAAAGGGTCCCGAAATGACATTGCTGCAGATGGACACAGTTGACCGAATTTGGGGCCCCGTATCTCGGGGCCACTTAGTGCTAAGAACCCCAAATTTACTGTGCAAACCCAGTGGAACTGGCACCATATAATTTTCAAAGCTGGGGTTTCTAGCACCAAGTGGCCCCGAGATACAGGGCCCCAAAAATCAGTTCAGAAAATGTCAAGCAATGGATATGTTATTATACCAGTTCCACTGGGTTTGCACACCAAATTTGGGGTTCCTAGCACTAAGTGGCCCTGAGATATGGGGCCCCAAAGTCGGTTCAGAAAATGTCAAGCACTTTTCTGCAGCAGAGAATGACATTTTCCGAACCGATTTTGGGGCCCCGTATCTCAGGGGCCACTTGGTGCTAGGAACTTCAGCTTTGAATATGTTGTGGTACCAGTTCCACTGGGTTTTTACACCAAATTTGGGGTTCCTAGCACCAAGTGGTCCTGAGATACGGGGCCCCAAAGTCGGTTCAGAAAATGAAATTTTTTGCTGCAGAAAAGTGCTTGACTCGAGTATAAGTCGAGGGGGGCACTTTCAGCACATAAAAATGTGCTGAAAAATTCGACTTATACTCGAGTATATACGGTAAGTGTCCAGTAGTGCCGCATAGGAATAGGTGTAATAAACTCACTCTCTGTGGTCCATTTCTCGATCAAGTAGGTTTAGTTTTGCAGCTGAGTACACAGTGGTACTAGTAATCTTCCTATCTCAGCCAAGTGAAATTCATTCAAGTTGGCGCAGGGTAGAGATTCCTGGGGGATTTCTAAAATAAAGTTGACCCCAAAACCATCAATGTTTCCCTTCAGATAGGACATCCTATCCTTTGTGCAATTGTTATCACATTATGCTATACTTATATGCCTGACTTGCAATTTCCCAAAATTTGAAAGCAATGAAAAATAGGTTGGTGCTCTAATATTTCTTTATTGGGTTTTTTTAGTTTTTGCCTTCTTCTGTATCAACTGTGGGTATAGGATTGTATATATAGGACTGTTTATGTATACAGTACATATGCATATACTGTATACATATCTTTTTTTTTATTATTCTTTTATTGGTTGAACTAGATGGACTTGTGTCTATTTTCAAACAGACCAACTATGTAACTATGTAATAATAAAAGGTAAAAGCTCTATAGTAATACTATGAATAATAGTTTATTTTTTTCCTTTTTTCAGTTTTAAATTTTTATTTTGTTAATACTATATTTTAAATATTTTTAAGGCTTCAGAGTTATCTTGCCCTTCACCAATCTCATCAGGGCTCTCTTGATGTCTTTATTACGTATGGAGTAAATCAGAGGGTTTATCATGGGTGTTACTGCTGTGTATAGCACAGTGCAGATTTGCTCCAAGAGCTCTGAGTACCGAGATTGTGGAATCAGTACCACTGATGCTATGTTTGCATAGAAGAGGAGGATTACAGTGAGGTGGGGTGAGCAGGTGGAGAAGAGTTTTCTCTTTCGATCTCTTGAATTAATATTTAAGATGATGGTAATTATTTTTACATAAGACATTAAACTGCACAAAAATGGAACAAAGCCAAATAACAACAGCTCCAGGTAAAGCAACATGAAGAACATTTCAGTTCCCGCACATGAAATCTTGATCAGAGCTTTGATATCGCAGAAAAGTTGATGAATTATTTTTAAATGGCAAAACGACATAGTTAATGCTGCCTTTGTTATCAATAAAGAATTTATACAAGCGGAGATCCAGGTGACTGCAATTAACATCAAACTATTTTTTCTCCCCAAAATTTGGTGATAGTGTAAAGGCTTACAGATAGCAACATATCGGTCATATGCCATCATGAATAAAAGAACATCTTCACTGGTGCCAAATAATAAGTAAAAGTAGAACTGAGTAAAGCATTGAGTAAATGATATTGTATTATTGTCAGTTAGTAACATGTGTAGAAGTTTGGGAATGGTGACTGTTGTAAAACAAATATCTACAAAGGATAAATTACAGAGAAACAGATACATGGGGGTGTGTAAATGGTCATCAATATATATCACTGTGATGATAATTATATTTATTAACAGGCATGTGAAATATATTGTAAGTAAAATACCAAAAACGTATAGTTTATATTCTGTTTTAAAGAAAAATGGCACAATCTGAAACACTTTAGATGCTGTATAGTTGTCCATCCAAACTGCTCTTCTTTTGTAAGAAAAAGTAAAATTTGATTCTGATCAATAATGCCACTAATTATTTGGTAGAAGACTGCAGGTTCAGATGATTCCGTGATCTCTTGTCATGCTGACATGCTGTGGCACATTTTAATTATACATACATATAAAACTATTAGAACAAAGTTTATAATTTTTGGTATTTTAAAAAAACGCCTCCCTGGTAACAAAGGGTTGAAGAATTATTATTATTATGGTGCAATCTGAAACCCTTTAAATATTGTACAATTCTTTATCAAAACCGCTCTTCCTTTAAAAAAAGCAATAAAATATGAATATGATCAACGTTGAAACATTTTTTTTATTTAAAAACACTGAAGATTTAGATGAATAAATATTCAGTTTTCATGCTGATGTTGTCGAACATTTTATTTATACGCACATATAAAAAAAAAGTTTACTTTATTCCCACTGTAAATAAACAATTTATGATAAAAATTGTTCTAGAATTATTATTATATCAAGTATCAGATTATGGATTTTTCCTAATGTTCTTATATTAAAACTGTAGCTATACTAAAAAATAGTATTATGAAAGCCATAGTAAATTTATATAAATAAATGGTGAAGATGAAAACAAAATTTTATGAAAGAATGGATTTGAGTATTTAGGCCATATCCGCAAAGAGTACAAATTTGATTTGATTTGATTTGACCAATAATTGCTGTAAGTTGCAAATATATATATATATTATCCCAAAAAATGTATACGCAATTTAAATGAATATAAAGCCAATATTTATACCCATACAGTTCACTTTCAAATTTAAAAAAAAAATACATAAATTTACTTTTTTGTACTTATCACCTGTTGTCAAACTGATGACCAATCTGGTCCAGGCATTGCTGATAAGGAGAAGCATAGAATCACAAACATTGAGAATCATTTTGTTTGTTATTTGGACGCATTCTCTTTCAATGGCTACTTTTAATTCATCAATGGTTGCTGGTTTTGTGGTATAAGCTTTGTGTTTTAGAAATCCCCATAAGGAAATGTCCAATGGGAGAAGCTTCTTCCCCCAATCCATCTGTTTAGCAGATTCTTATCAAGATAGGCCCTTACATCACAATGGTAGTGTGGGAGTGCCCCATTTTGTTGGAAATAAATGCCAACATCTCCAAAATCTTCTTGAATACATTACATGACAGATTCTAGCAGCAAACTCAAGTAACAGGCACCAGTTACGTTACCATAAAAAAGGAAAGGTCCAATTATTCCATACGCTGACAAGTCGCACCACACCGTCACTCCTGGTAAATTAACATGACGTTCCACCATAATGTGCAAATTCTGGGGGTGCCCAGTCAGTACATTTGTATCAGGAAGGGATAAGCCGAACACCCCCCCGGTTTGGTTCGCACCAGAACTTGCGAACAGGTAAAAAATGTATACGAGCACGCAAACACCGTTAAAGTCTATGGGAAACAAACATAAAAAATCAAAAGTGCTCATTTTAAAAGCTTGTATGCAAGTTATTGCCATAAAAAGTGTTTGGGGACCCGGGTCCTGCCCCAGGGGACATGTATCAATGCAAAAAAGTTTTAAAGTTTTAAAAACTTTTTTAGAGTTTTAAAAACTGCAGTTTTTTCAGGAGCAGTGATTTTAATAATTTTTAAAGTAAAATAATAAAAATGAAATATTCCTTTAAATATCATGACTGGGGGTCCCCTTAGTATGCCTGTAAAGTAGTGCATCTTTCCCATGTTTAGAACAGTACCACAGCAAAATGACATTTCTAAAGGAAAAAAGTTATTTAAAACCGCCCGCGGCTGTAATATATTGTCCGGTTTTGGCAATATACATAAAAATCATTGCAAAAAACAGCATGGGTTCCCCCCCCCCCCCAGTCCATTACCAGGCCCTTTGGGTCTGGCACCAAAAAAAAAAATGCGTTGAAGGGTCTGGTATGGATATTAAGGGGAACCCTTCACCAAAATTAAAAAAATGGTAGAGGGGTTCCCCCCAAAATCCATACCAGACCTGAAGGGTCTGGTATGAATATTAAGGGGAAGCCCGCACCAAAATTAAAATAAATGGTGTAGGGGTTCTCTACAAAATCCATACCAGGCCCTTCAGGTCTGGTATGTATTTTAAGGGGAACCAGGAGCCAAAATAAAAAAAATGGCACCCCCCCTCCTGAGCCATACCAGGCCACATGCCCTCAACATGGGGAGAATGCTTTGGGGTCCCCCAAAACACCTTGTCCCCATGTTGATAGGGACAAGGGCCTCTTCCCCACAACCCTTGCCCGGTGGTTGTGGAAGTCTGCGGGCGGGGGCCTATCGGAATCTGGAAGCCCCCTTTACCAACGGGACCTCCAGCCCCCCCATGTGAATGGCTATCGGGTATATTGTACCCCTACACATTCACCAAAAAAAGTGTCAAAATAGTAAAGATTACAGTAGACAATTTGGGATAAGTCCTATATTAAAAAAAAAAGTCCCGCGATGTCCATTCATCTACGATCACAGCGTCCAATAGATTGAGAAAAAAAATTGAAAAAATCTCTGCCTTATGTGACGTCACGTAACGTCAGAGGGGGTGGGGTCACCCTGCACTCAGCTATATAACAGCTGTCAATGCAGAAAGCCTGCAGTCAGCGGGAGCCTCGCATTGAGGCGGAGTTTTTTCCTAATTTTTTTTTTCGGTCCGCCGGACGCTGTGATCAAAGATGAATGGTTTTTCATGTTAGTGTCCCATAGACTTTAACGGCGTTCTGCGGCTTTTGAATTTGCTGCTTGACTCGAACATCAGGCTCATCCCTAGTGGCAGGTAATTGAAACAGGTGCTAAGTATAAAAAAAGTACAATTATGTATTTTATTTAAAAATTTGAAAGTGAACTGTATGGTAATAAATACTACTTTATGATCATGCAAATTATGTGTACATTTTTGGGGCACCTTGTATATACATTTAAAAATATTCTTGAATATTCTAAATATGGTTAACAGTATTGTTATATAATAATATGTTAAAGTGAACCTGGGCCCAGATCATGTACCTTACAGTATTTACATATTCTGAACAAGCAATCAAATCACTTTAAAGCAAAACAATAGGATAAAAATACCAATTCTCCCCCATACCCCCCTTTTTCTGATTACTGGGTGAAAAAACAAAGCTGCATCACTGATTTCACTTACCTTAAGTCACAGTCACATAATCATCTAGTGCCGGTTCATTCTTCCCTGTTCATTTCTTACATAGGTCCTTCTTCCAGTTGTCCATGTCACTGAATATGTTATTTACCGGCCCCCTCCTTTTGTGAATGAACACAGTGAGTGATCAGTACACTGTGTTCATTATTAATTGAAGCATAGTAAACTATGTTTACTATGCTTCAGTTTGTGAATGAATGGTAAGCTGCTCAGCACAGAGTACTTCCCATTCATTCATTGTCCAGTGCAGTGAGGCTGCAGAGAAAAAGACCGGGGAATCTCTGTCCTCAGTCCCTTTCTCTGCCTCAAAAGTGAGACATCAGGGGTCTATATAGACCCCTGATAATTCACCAAAAACCCTCCCAATGGGGCACGTAAAAAAGTTGTAAAGGAATTCTAAAAAATAATGTTATAAAAATAATTTTAAAAAAAAAATGTAAAAAATAATAAAAAATAAAATAATAAAATTAAAAAACTACTGACAATATCCACTGCCCTACTGACAGAGTCAGTTAATACATTTTAAAATGTTTGTTTACATTTATTTATAGGAGTGTGTGTATATATATATATATATATATATATATATATATATATATACATACAGTATATATACACATGGGCTTAACCTTTGAGGGGCACACCCTAATGCAATAGGCTGCACTCTTCTGAAAAGAAATCCAGCGCTGGGGTGCCGTGCACCCCAGCCAGGATCGTCCCTGACTGTTACTATTTAATAACTTCAACTGGATGTGACACCATCTGGACTGTTGGTTATTTTCAGAGCTTCCTTATTAAGTCATTATCATTGTCATTAAGTTGTTAACATTATCTGAGAATACTTTCTATTTTAGAATAAGGTAGGTGTACCTATGTATGTGCATCCTGGACACATAGTAGATTATACAGACTATCCTGTGTTTATATATTACCCTGGCTGTGTAATTGCTGTGACGTAATTCATTTATCCTGTGCAGATTAATTCTCTAATACAGTAATGTGTTTGTGTCATGTAAAGTCTTTTGTGGTTGCTGTGTTCTGGTGTAGGGAGCACATACACCTACTTTAATCCAAAATAGTATTTTCAGTCAATTGGCTTTACCTAAAATAAAAAGAAGTTATGAAAATAACCATTTAAAGTATAATATAAAGTGCCATTAAGCTGGCTGGTGAACAAAAAGATTTAAAATGTGACAGGTCCTCTTTCAAGGTTTGTTCACACATCTACCATCAATTAGTGTACTGCACCAGTAAAATAATTGAGGTGTGTATATGTATATCCATGCTGTCCCAAAGACTGACCACACTGTAAATGCACCCAAACAATGAACCAATCTTTAGCATATTTGGCTTTGAAGACAATACAATTCTGGAATCAACCATCCAGAATGATCAGATCAGGAAGGATGCAGCCATGGTCTTGTCAGGATAGGATGTTGTTATCATTTTTGTCCATTATTTTGCATAGTAAAGCCACTTACATCAGGTAGGACATGCAGTGTGGTACACTGAAAGACATATTATGTGTTAGAATTATTGGAATATTTATAATGTGTCGGTGCTGCTTATGATATTAGCACACTAAAAAAAAAATCCACCTAAGGGACAGACTTACACTTAAAGCCACACAGCTAATTCATCATGTCCTGTGGGGCTGATTACAACATTAAATGTTTGCAATACCGAATTATTATTATATTTTTAACTTATATGTTTTTTCCATCTCTGAGTGCCACCATAAGATCCTGATTAAACAGGAAGCAGAAAGTATCAGGCCATGTCCCTCTTTTAAATTTACTGACAATCATAGGTGTGCACGCCCCAAAGCTCAAACACACATGAACGCCACCTGCTGTCACAAGAAGGGGGCTCTGGTGGTGGGAGACAGTTGCTTGGGAGCATATTACAGTACGGGGAGTAACGTGTTCCTGAAGTTGAACCTAGACTTTAATATAATGTGGGCATTTACATTGGCCACTGGCACCCCCAACCACCCACCTGGTGCTGCTACTGGATAATGCTAATGCATATGGGGTGATTAGGGTGTGCCCAGGTACACCCAGCAGACCCTGTGCTCACGCCTATGCTGACAATAAGAATACAGAGCCTATTAAAGTATTCACCCCTTTACAAGTTTTCACATTATATTGTCTTAAAACGGCGATGTACAATGGGTTTATTTTTTTTTTTAACACAGACCAACTGAAATATACTTTTTTATACCAGAGTTTACACAGATTTCTGCAAAATTATTAAAATAAATTATTATGAAAATGTAATTAATTGCAAAAGTGTAAACCCAGAGGCGTAACTAGAACCTTCAGGGCCCCGGTGCAATAAACATAAAGAGCCCCCTTGACCCCCTGGCTGGGGCCCTTTCCTCTGGGCCAGAGGCCCTTTACTCCTGTCACAAGGCCCTTTATTGCGATCCCATAGCAGGACCCTTTCACATGTTCTGCAGTGGGCTCCCTTTCTGCAGTCTTGGGGCCGCGCCACAGTGGGAGAACACCAGGGCCCATTCGCAAGGGCGACCTTTCTTACCCTGACAGTTCTGCCACTAGTGCCAGTAGTTTTTATTTTTGTTATTTTATCTAGGGACAGCAGGACCTAGGTCAGTCATAGTAGGTGTTCAAGTGTGATTAATACTTTGTTGACCCTCATGGGCTCCTCTGCCCCTCCCCCCTCATCTGGGACTTGTAGTCCGGCCTTCTATGGATCCTCTTCACCCATGAAAGGTCCTCTGCCCCCTCCCACTGACTGGTGTATGGCTCAGGAACAGGAAGGCAGGGCCAGCTCAGTGATGGGGGTGGGGTAACCAATCTCTAATCCCTTCTCCAGTGACAGGTCCTCTTTACCCATCCCACTGGCTAGTGAAAAGTTCAGGGACAGGAGGGCAGATCAGGCTCAGTGACAGGGGGCGTGGTTACCAGTCTCTAATCCTCTCCCCCATGACAGGTCCTCTTTACCCCTCATACTGATTGGTATTAGGCTCAGGGACAGAAGGGCAAAGCAGGCTCAGGAACATGGAACAGGGTTACAATTAACATATCAGTCTGACTCATGCCTGCTCCAGCCATGCTGTCACACCATCATATCTCACTCTCCACCTCCTGCCCCTCCCCCTCTGATGCTCCACCGCACTGTGCTGGGTACTATGGATTTTGGCACAGGGGAGCCGCATTGGGCCCCCTGGAGCATGGAGCTGGGTCACCATTGAGACCCTTATAGCTACGCCCCTGTATAGACCCACTGAATTCGGTAGTTACACTTTTTTGGTATTTAATACTCCATGAGTCTGTGTAGGTAGGTCTCTATTTGCTTTTCACATCTAGACTATGCGATTTCTCTTCTCAAAGTATGTCAGGTATCATGGGGAGATGCAAATTATCTATTGGACTGAGATCTAGACTCTAACTTTGCCATTTGCGGGTGTTAACAATATTCTTTGTATAATATTTTTGTGTCGTTTTTGGGTTTATGTTTTGGTTCATTGTCTTTCTAGAAAAAAGGTCTCCTCCCAAGGCTTAGGTTTCATGTAGACTGCATCATGTTTTTCAGCAGGAATTCTCAATATTTTGCTGCCTTCCAGAGCTTTTTTTCTCGAGAAATAGGTGGAGGTACTCTCCTTTCCAAGTCACCCATTCTATTCGCCCCCTACTCACTGCCCCTCTTAGAGAATACAGAACCAAGTATCATTTTGTGGGGAGTAAGCTATTTTTATGGAATGTGTTAATGACATCAAGAAATGTAAAAAAATACAGTAGATCCCCATCAACAATAGACTCCCCCATCAACAATAGACTCCCCCATCAACAATAGACCCCCCCATCAATAATAGACACTCCCATTAACAATAGACCCACCCATCATCAATAGACCCCCATCAACAATAAACCCCAACCATAAACAATAGACCCACTATCAACAATAGGCCCGCCCATCATCAATAGACCCCCAAAACAAAATACCACCTCCCCTAGCAACAATAGACCCCCTCTGCCAGCATTAATAGGGCCACCATTAGCCAGCATTAATAGATTCCTTACTCAACAGTATCACTCCACCAATAATTGACCTCCCAGCAACAACTGATCCCCTCCCAGTGACAATAGATCCTCCACCAGCAACAACAGACCTCCCCACCAACAATAGATTACTCCAGCAACAATAGACTCCCCACCAGCAATAATAGAGCACCCCAGCAAAAATAGATCCCCCACAGCCAGCAACAGTAGACCATCTAGCATTCCACAGCACCTCTTACCATGACATACATTCAGAGCTGGGGGTGCTGGAACTGCGTCCCCCCCCCCCGTGTTCCCGCTGAAAAAAGGCCCTATCACCTTCATTCTACCCTCTACCCTACAAGCCTTCTAGAGCGTGATGCAGAGAAGAATCCCCACAGCATGATGCTGCCACCACTATGCTTCACATTGGGATGGTGTGTATGTAATGATGATGATAAATGTTTTTTTCTAAACATTCAGTGTGGGAGGGTCAATGCCTTACCAAAACACACACCATCTCCCAATGCTTTAGTTTCATGCAGACTGCATCAGGAATTCCTTTTTTTTTTTTGCTGTATTCATTCTACCCTCTACACTGCTGCAAAAACAAATGACCAAAAACATGATGCTGCCACCATCATGCTTCACAGTGGGGATTGTGTGTTTATGACAACTATATTATACGGGGTTTAGCTTATGCCAACCCTTGTGCACAATTTCAAGGCACCGCTAAGAGTTTTACATATTGCATCAGCAAAAGCAGCAAAAACGTAAAATCTTCCGGCACAAAAGAGCACAAACATAGCACATGTGGGCGGGGTTTTTTCAAATAAAAACAAGCTGTTACTGTATAACTAAAAAGCCATAACAGCATAAATAAAAATGTTAGCAGCACAAACGTGGCACTGACCAGTCAGCCCGATTTTGTGTCATTTGGCTGTTGTAGGGGGGGCTTGGTGACCTTTATTAAATTGTTAATAACTGAAAAACAAAAGTAGATTAAAATGGCAAAAGCCAGCACAAATGTGACACTAACCAACCAGCCTGGTTTCATGTCTTTTCAGTGTTGTAGGGGGACTGGGTGATGTCATCATCTGGAAAAAAACAATTGCTAATATCTTAAAAATAAAAGCAGCACAAATGAATTTTTTACAAAACAGCATAAACCTAGCACTAAAGAAACACACTTAAGTTTTTCTTTTTGCTCGCTAACCAACCAGTCCAGTTTCATGTCTTTTGGATGTTGTAGGGGGGGCTGGGTGATGTCATCTTTTGGAAAGAAACAATTGTTAATATTTAAAAATCAAAGCAGCACAAATTAAAATTTTTAGGGCACAAAAAAGCACAAACGTAGCACTAACAAATGGTATATTTGTTTTAACATTTAATAACATGGGGTGCAAAGTGGATGGGCTTTGATCAAATAAAATAACAGCATGAAAAATATTATAGCAACACAAATGCACCACTAACCAACCAGCCCAGTTTTGTGTCTTTTCGTTGTTGTAGGGGGGCTGAGTGACCTTTAATAAATAACTAATAACGCAAAAAGGATCAGTGATAGAACAGAGATTTCAATGGCACAAAATAGCACAAATGTAACGCTAACCGGCCAGCCCAGGTTCGTGTGTTTTGGCTTTCGTAAGGTCGTTGGGTTACCTTTGGTGCCCTTTAATTAATTGTTAATAACGCAATAACAATCAGAGATGGAAAAGAGCTTTAAATGGCACAAACCAGCACAAATGACGTACTAACCAATCAGCCTAGTTTTGTATCTTTTGGCTGTTGTAGGGGGGCTTGGTGACTTTTGGTTACCTTTATTAAATTATTAATAACTGAAAAACAAAAGAAGAAAGAACTGAGATTTAAATGGCACAAACATATCACTAACCAACCAACCCATTTAATGTCTTTTGGGTGTTGTAGGGGGGCTGGGTGATGTCATTGTCTGGACAAAAAAAACTATTACTAATATCTTAAATAAAAGCAGTACAAATTTAAATTTTTATGGCACAAAAAAGCAAAAAACACAGCACTAACAAATGGTATATTTGCTTTTAAGATTTATTAACATGGGTTGCAAAATGGGTGCTGTTTGATTAAATAAAAACAAGCTGTTATAACCACTTCATCTCTGGATTTGCCTCCCTTTATGACCAGGCCATTTTTTACTTTTTGGCACTGCATTACTTTAAATGACAATTGAGCGATCATGCAATGCTGTACACAATTTTTTCCTACAAGTAGAGATTTCTTATAGTGGTATTTGATCACCACTGGGTGTTTTATTTTTTGGGTTATAATTGAAGACTGGACCTTTTTAAGTTTAAAAAAAACTATGTATTTTGTTACAAATTTTTGGTAAAAAATCCCAATAAGCATATATTGATTGGTTTACACGAATGTTTTAGTGTCTACAAACTATGGTATATACAGTGGGGCAAAAAAGTATTTAGTCAGCCACCAATTGTGCAAGTTCTCCCACTTAAAATGATGAGAGAGGCCTGTAATTGTCATCATAGGTATACCTCAACTATGAGAGGCAAAATGTGTAAACAAATTCAATCACATTGTCTGATTCGGAAAGAATTAATTTGCAAATTATGGTGGAAAATAAGTATTTTGTCAATATCAAAAGTTCATCTCAATACTTTTGTTATATATCCACTGTTGGCAATGACAGAGGTCAAACGTTTTCTGTAAGTCTTCACAAGGTTGTCACACACTGTTGCTGGTATGTTGGCCCATTCCTCCATGCAGATCTCCTCTAGAGCAGTGATGTTTTGGGGCTGTCGCTGGGCAACACGGACTTCAACTCCCTCCAAAGTTTTTCTATGGGGTTGAGATCTGGAGACTGGCTAGGCCACTCCAGGACCTTCTTACGAAGCCACTCCTTCGTGTGGTTGGGATCATTGTCATGCTGAAAGACCCAGCCACATTTTATCTTCAATGCCCTTGCTGATGGGAGGAGGTTTCCGCTCAAAATCTCACGATACATGGCCCCATTCATTCTTTCATGTTCAGGGATCAGTCGCCCTGTTCCCTTTGCAGAGAAACAGCCCCAAAGCATGATGTTGCCACCCCCATGCTTCACAGTAGGTATGGTGTTCTTTGGTTGCAACTCAGCATTCTCTCTCCTCCAAACATAACGAGTTGTGTTTCTACCAAACAGTTCTACTTTGGTTTCATCTGGCCATATGACATTCTCCCAATCCTCTTCTGGATCATCCAAATGCTCTCTAGCAAACCTCAGATGGGCCCGGACATGTACTGGCTTGAGCAGGGGACACATCTGGCACTGCAGGATCTGAGTCCCTGGCGGCGTAGTGTGTTACTGATGGTAGCCTTTGTTACATTGGTCCCAGCTCCTTGAAGGTCATTCACTAGGTCCCCCCGTGTGGTTCTGGGATTTTTCCTCACCGTTCTTGTGATCATTTTGACCCCACGGGGTGAGATCTTGCGTGGAGCCCCAGATCGAGGGAGATTATCAGTGGTCTTGTATGTCTTCCATTTTTTAATTATTGCTCCCACAGTTGATTTCTTCACACCAAGCTGCTTGCCTGTTGCAGATTCAGTCTTCCCAGCCTGGTGCAGGTCTACAATTTTGTTTCTGGTGTCCTTCGACAGCTCTTTGGTCTTCACCAGCGCGGAGTTTGGAGTGTGACTGAGGTTGTGGTGTCTTTTATACTGATAACAAGTTCAAACAGGTGCCATTAATACAGGTAATGAGTGGAGGATAGAGGAGACTCTTAAAGAAGAAGATACAGGTCTGTGAGAGGCAGAAATCTTGCTTGTTTGTAGGTGACCAAATACCTATTTCCCACCATAATTTGCAAATAAATTCTTTCAAAAATCAGGCAATGTGATTGTCTGGATTTGTTTCCACATTTTGTCTCTCATAGTTGAGGTATACCTATGATGACAATTACAGGCCTCTCTCATCTTTTTAAGTGGGAGAACTTGCACAATTGGTGGCTGACTAAATACTTTTTTGCCCCACTGTATGCTGGAATTTTTTTTATATACTAGTAGTGGCGGCGATCAGCGACTTTAGCAGGAATGTAATAGTATGGCGGGCAACTGACACTGTGGTAACCAGTGACACTAATACAGTGATCGGTGCTAAAAATATGCACTGTCACTATACTAATGAGACTGGCTGGGAAGGGGTTAAACATCCAGGGTGATCAAAGGGTTAAATGTGTCCCTAACCAGTGTTTATGTGTGTACTGTGTTGAGCTGCTTCTACTAAGAGATGTGATGGTTTTTCTTTCCCTTGCAGGGAAAGAAAAACTGCCACATCCTCACTGACAGGACAGAGCTCTGTATTGTTTACACTCCCAGACCTCTGTCCTGTCTTCCTCCTCATTGATCAGTGAGCGCCAGCGGTCATCCATTAGCCGACACCCGCTGATTGGCTTGTGCTGTGACTAATCACAGCACAGCTGGCATGGTGGAAGCACATGAGCGCATCCCCTTCCCGGAAGTGCTGGATCACACGTTAGGTATGTGATCCATCACAGAAGAGCTGCTCTCCCACCATATAATATAGATGGGCCGAATGACTCCCCCATTTTGTTTGCGGCAGAACTTTCGAACATCACAAAAGTTTGGCACCGAATACCAAACCCCATTGAAGTCTATGGGACCCAGACTGGAAATCAAAGTGCCCACTTTGAAGGCTTATATGCAATTGTAATTGGGCATATAATGATTATGGGGGTGTGGGTACTGCTCTGGAGGACATGTATCAATGAAGAAAAGTTTGTAAAACTTTTTAAATAAACATTGATTTACTGATGCTTAAAGTGAAACCATACAAATGAGAAATAACAATAAAAATGAGAAATTCTTTTAAATATAGTGCCGGGGGGGGTCCCCTTAGTCTGCCTGTAAAGTGGCGTATCTGTACCGTTTATAGACCCTGTTGCAGCAATAATGACATTTATAAAGCCAAAAAAAATTTCCCTGCAAGCTTTCTTTATTTTGTAAACAACTGCTTGGGGAGCCAGTTTGTATGATGAGGCCACAATTTAATGCAATTGGAACAAGATTAGAGATTTTTTATTTTTTGGATAAAATCTGGTGTCTCTTTCGCAGACTTTGGATAGAAGTAACAGGTGCGGAAAAATTGGGCTTTGGGTGCTAGTGAGGCCTTCATATCGTAGCCCTATGGAGGTATTCTTGATGAAAGCAAGAATTGACTTTGCTGTCAAAAATTGAAATGATATGCACCTGTCAAACAGGAGTGGAAAAATTGGTCTTTGGGTGTCAGTGGTGCATTCACACCATAACCCTACAGAGGTCCTCTTGATGAAAGTAAGATATGGCAGTCTTTCAGAGATTCCAAATCCAGAAAGCACTTAATCAGTGACATCAGCATCAGGGGCTTGACAGTTGCTGCTAATCCAGGACTAATTAATTATGATAAATGTCAACCGGTCCACCGAGTCTGTGGACAGACGCTCCCTCTTATCTGTCATAAAACCTCCGGCAGCACTAAAATAATAAATCGTCTACCATATGATGCAGACGCTGCCGATGGGATGTGGAAGCTGACAGCCCTGGGCGCTGAGGACTAAAAAAAATTTGAAAGGCATCACTGAGGCGGTCCCCTTTCTCCACCACTTCTCTCTTGGCCAACAGAAGCCTTAAAAACTACATTTTTCATCAGACTGTAACCAACCATAGTCAGGAAAGGCATTACATAAACTACTCTTTAAGGAGTCCTCAAGAGATTTCATCTTCTGCACCCTCTGTGGGTACAGGATGAGTTACGAGACTTTCCCCTTGTAACGGTGGTCACCAATGACCTACATTACCAACCACATCTGCAGATATCACCCAAATCGCCCTCTCCGCTCCTCTCAAGACCTCCTGCTCTCTAGCTCCCTTGTTACCTCCTTCCATGCTCACCTCCAGGACTTCTCCAGAGCCTCTCCCATCCTCTGGAACTCCCTGCCTCTGTAAGTCCATTCAGCCCCTATCCTGTCTGCCTTTAGGTGATCCCTGAAAACTCACTTATTCAGGGAAGCCTACACCACCTCCACCTAAGAACTGAACCTGAATCACCTCCATCTCATCATCCCTCGCCTTCTATTCCCTCTATATTGAACTGTATTGTAATTGTACTGTCCCCCCTCTACATTGTAAAGTTCTGCGTGAACTGTTGAAGCTAAATAAATCCTGTATAATAATAATAATGTAAAGTGATCTTCATGACAATAAGCCACCTCCCTCTCACAGACATCCATATATTAAAAAAGGGCACTTCGAAAGTTTCTTGTAAAGAATCCACTAGTTATTACATGAGAATATACAATATTTCTGCGATCCATAAACATAAAAAAAAAAATGATATCCTCCATTAAGAGCATCCAGACTCAATTCACATATGCGAATGGAAGTTGAACATATTCCCACAGCAGGAGGATCCAATATCAAACATACACACAGGATTTAGACACAGTCCCATAATGAATTTCAAGCAATCACTTCCTCATAGAGCAAAATGTATTATTAGTGGCCATTTTCTCAACCACTTGTGGACCGCCCACCATACATATACTGCGACAGAGGGGCCACTCTGTGCCAGATCACGTATCTAGTATGTGGACTCTATTTCTGCTGGCACCCACCGATTAAACAGTAGACAGGCAGAATGGCCATCTGCCTATGTAAACAAGGCAGATTGCCAGTCTGTCAGAAGGGAAGGTATTGATCCTGTGTTTCTGCTAAGCAGGAACATGGATCTTTGCCCTCTCCTAGTCAAAGCACCTGCCCCACTGTGATTAAGCACAACCTAGGCACACATTTAACCATGTGATCGCGCTGATGTTAACCCCTTCCCAGCCAGTGTCATTAGTACAGTGACAGTGCATATTTTTTAGCACTGATCCCTGTGTTAGTGTCACTGGTCCCCTAAAAGTATCAAAAGTGTCAGTTAGTGTCAGATTTGTCCGCCACAATATCACAGTCCCGCTGTAAGTCGCTGATCGCTGCCATTACTAGTAAAAAACATAAATAAAAAATAAATAAATAAAAATGTCCCATAGTTTGTAGACGCTATAACATTTGAGTAAACCAAACAATATATGCTTATTGGGATTTTTTTTACCAGAAATATGTAGTAGAATACGTATTGGCCTAAATTGATGGAAAAAATTAGATTTTTTACATTTTTTATTGGATATGTTTTATAGCAGAAAATAATATTATTTTTTTAAAAATTGGCTGCCTTTTTTTGTTTGTAGCGCAAAAAAAATTAAAAAAAACGCAGAGGTGATCAAATACCACCAAAAGAAAGCTCTCTTTGAGGGATAAAAGGTCAAAATGTATTTGGGTACAGAGTCGCACAACCGCACAATTGTCAGTTAAAGTAACGTAGTGCCGTATCACAAAGAATGGCCTGGTCATGAAGTGGGGTAAATCTTCCGGAAGTCAAGTATGTAAATTGGAACAAATACATTTTTCAAGTGTAACTCTAGCCAGAAAAATTACAGGAGTGAATTTCCCTTCCTAGGGGTAGATTCCCTCTCGCTTCCTGTTGTCTATGGGACAGGAAGTGAGATCAAATCCTTCTAATGAGGATACAGACAGCAGTAAAAACCTCCCAGATGCTCTAACCCCACACTTAACAGTACTATCCAAGACTAAAAAATAAATAAATGCAATTTGGACACATATATGTCTTAAAATATTATATATTTTTACCTGTGCTTGTAGATACAAATGCAAGTAAATGTTTACACATTTTGAATATTGTACTGATAGTGTTGAACTGCAAAAACAAGTCCCAGTACTGGATAAACTGTGACTGTCAGATGGATGATTGAATGGGAGCTCGGCATAGGCAGCTGATATGAGCTTGTGCTAGAACACAGGTGGATATACTGTACAGTAACACAGTCCTGCTATCATAGAAATTACAGGTACAAGTACAGGGCACACTCCTAATAGTAGTGGGCACAGAGTATAGTACTGTAAAGGCCTCAGTCAGTGCCCGCAATGCACAAGTTCTGTAGCCAGGATTGGTATAATAAATCTCACCAGTTCCAGAAGTGTCGGGCCCTTTTGGCCATTCAGTGATTTGGGATTCCACTACTGTAAAGAAGTGCTTTTTTTACCACTACTATTCCTTTATATTGGCTTTTTAAATTTACAAATGCAGCAATTTAAACATTGGATAAAAGATTTAGCACTGGGAAACACTTTTTGAAAGTAAAAAAGTGCATTTTATTACAGTTGAACCGAACACCCCCGGTTTGGTTTGTGCCAGAATTGTGTTGTGTATAGAACCTGCTGCAGTAAAACTTCAAATTGACTTGTGCTTGCAAGCCATTGCTGGCAATACATAAAAAAGAAAAAGAAAAAAAAACGGTGTGGGCCCCCCCATGCATACCAGGCCCTCCGGGTCTGGTATGGATTTTAAGGGGGACCCCACTCCAAAATTTTTTTTAAAAAGGTGTGGGGTCCCCCCCCAAGATGCATACCAGACCCTTATCCGAGCATGCAGCTCGGCAGGTCAGGAAAGGGGGGGAGCGAGCCACTGGACCTCCTCCTGAACATACCAGACCACATGCCCTTAACATGGGGGTGCTTTGGGCCAGGGAGCTCTGGGGACCAGGGCCTCTTCCCAACAACCCTGGGCTGTGGTTGTGGGGGTCTGTGGGCAGGGGGCTTATCAGAATCTGGAAGCTCCCTGTAACAAGGGGGCCACCATATCCTGGCTCCCTCCCTATGTGAAAGAGTATGGGATGATCGAGGCTGATCCTGCTAACCCTACCTTTTTGGGGACACTATACTAATGGGGACACTAGTATAGTTCTGTTTTTGATTAAGATACTGATCCGTACAGACATTATACTAGCAATGGTGGTGATCAGCAACTTCTAGTCTGACTGATAGTGTCCCGGCGAATTTAGGCTAACTGACCCTGGCTGGGAGGGCCTCTAACAGACTCTAATGCTATCTGTAACTAGTGACACTAATACACTTCAGTGATCAATACTGTCCTAGTGGCACTTGCTGGGTGACAGGGCAACCAAAGAGTTAACTGGAGGGCAATCAAATGGTTAAAAATGCCTAACAAGCGTTTGCAAGTCTAACTGCTTTCACTCACAGTAGTCTTGCTTTCATCTCCTTCTGAACCAAAAAGCATTCGGGAAGAGAAAAACTGACAAAATCCTGTGTCTAGGTTTACAAACAAGGCACAAGACCATGCTGTGACTAGCTACAGACGATCAGCAGGTTCATGGCCAAAATAACTGACTAAAACCTACTGACAAATTTGTGCTGTAGCCAATGACAGAAGAAGGCCGGTGACGTACTGTAAAATCTATATCTTTATAGCTGTGAAAGGCTCTTCTGCCTTTCAAATGATGATTGTGAGACAAATTTCTTAATTGTATGTGACTGAGTCAGCTTAAATCAAACCGTGTGATTTATTTCCACACAAAAGTTCCAAAAATATTTTAAAAGGATGCAAATTTACATTCAAAATAAATGTTGATTCAAATAAGATAAAAGATATGAAATAGCATTGTTGGTTTAAAAAAATAGTTCTTAAAATGTATTCCAAAGATGGCTGCTGTGTCCTTTGTTCTTAAAGAAGCTGTCTGTATGCTGATTTCTGTAGAAGTTTGCTGTGTGTTGGAAGAAGTGTGTCAGAGCCCTCCTTCATGCTGAACTTTCCTTAAATAAAATTGCTCTCTTTGTTAGATTTCGTATCGAAAACCAAACCCTCCCATATTATTCCCTTTCCTCTCCCTTCTCCTCCCCTCCAAGGGTGGGGGTTAAGAGTAGTAATATGAACAGCATCTCTAATTAATTCTAGACACAGGAAGTGGGGGCTGTAAATGTTCTGCCACAGACTGATTATACCCATAGGTTTTTTAAAACAAAATATCAGTAACATAGAAATTCCTTTATGAAAATATAATCAGCTATATCAATCAAAAATGATTTGACAGCTTCTTGAAATTGAGAACTCAGTTCAAATTGCACCATCTGTAGGTTATTAACTCAAAAGACTTCACATATACACTATTTTACAGGGGATCTCATGACCTCAGTTATATATTTTTTTAAACTGAATAAAAATTTAGATATAGAGAATGTAACACATACATGTACATGACTGTGCTTATACCTGCCAGTGACTACCAGCGATTCTGTGATTGGTTTGGGGCTTTGAAATGCCACTGGCTATCAATGTTGTGGCACTGGTATAGTAGGGATTTAAAATTGTAACCACCAATGATGACGGTAGTAGTTTTAAAAAGCCACTGACCACCAATACTAAGAAATTTTTTTGGGGGGGGAGCTTAAGTACCACTGAACACCCTTATTTAATGGATTTTTTGGGGGGGTTCAAAGTGCTTTGGTATTAGCCATGACATACAGCAATTGCACAAAAATGCAATTTCAGTGCAATGCAATTTCCTCCTCCAGGGAACTTTCTTCCACTAATAGTGGAAGACTTGTTTTTCGCATATGGCAACTTTTTTTTTAACTACCTCAATACCAGCATGCTTCTTTATTTACAAAAAATTGTGGTAAAATTGGGGTGTCCACTTTCCAAATAGGGGGCATTTTGGGAATGCTTGTAATGTCATTTTTATTTATACTAGAAAGTGAAAAGGGAAACATTTTTTTTACTTTTTTCAGTTCTTTTTCCTTATGTGTCAATGTGGATTACAATTGCAAAGCACAGTGATCCTCCAGTATTTCTATGCATCGCATGACCCTCTAGTGCCCAGTGTTATCAACTGACATCATGTTTGTGAGCCAAACTAAAGGGATTATGGGATGAGTAAAACCTCAGACTGTGTCAGGTCACCTGAGCCCAGGTGACAGATGCACCCCGTTGGGGTCAGGAGTGCACCGCTAAGGTAGTGGACCCTAAGGCTGACTGCTGCGGATGGAACTCAGGGTGGTTCAGGAAGGCAGGTCCCCTGGAGAACCAGCACGGATCCCACAGGGAGCTATGAGCCAGCAGGTGTTCACCAGAGCTTCCAGTGGTGAGGATGGGCTGCAACTGGCTCCAGGTCGCGGCCCCCAGGGTCTCCTAGCTCACACCCATGGTAGGCTACAGGAGGATGGAGAGGAAACTGCAGCCCAAGACAGCAAGGGGTAGTAAGGAGGTAGCGAAATGTCGGGGTGACTAGCAGACAAAGATAACAAAGAACACACCAAAGGTCAGGGTCACAGGCAAACAGGGATAGTCGAGAACACACCAAAGGTCAGGGTCACAAGCAGACAGGGATAGTCAGGAACACGCCAAGATCGTTAACAGAGACAAACATAGAGCACACGGCAAGCAGGAAACAGGAAGCCAAACACACAATATTGCACTGCAAGGTAGGCTTGGAGAACACGGTGTTAAATAGTGGTTCCTGTTGAGGCTAGGGTGGAACCACACTGAGGAAAGATTACTCAAGCATGCAGGTGTGAGAGTGCAAGCCTCAAGGCTGATACACAGACCAGGTAAGAGACAGACAGGTCATGAAAGTATTACTGCAAGGTCATGACAGACTGATAATTGCTTTGCATGACTATAGCCTTGGTTTACATATCCCAGAGATCTTTGCTACCATCAGAGAGATTGCTAGGAGGAGCTATAAAAGAAGCCAAAGTGCCACCCTGCACTCTCTTCCTCCTGGGCCTGACACGAGACAGACCTCACTGTGCGTGGAGAGAGAGGTTGTGGCCTGCCACGCGGTGTACAACATTCCAACCCAGATGAGAGGGGCCTAGCACTGCTTGCTATCCGTGAGACATCCATCCAGCACCACTCCGGTCACCTGCCAACCTGTGTTCTGAGTTTCGCATCAGGAGATTGATACAGCGGATCCACTGCACGAGTGTTGCTACAGGAGCTGCTGTCCAGAAGGCATTAAATAGGCCTGGTCAATTGGTGAGTGGGTAATCTCCTACCTTTACAAATCCTTTCTTACGGTTTCACTGGGACACTTTGCACAGACATCTTCACCATGGGAATACTTTACTGAACCTATCTTGAATACTGTGCATAGACACCTTTAGCTTCTACCATTCCAATAAACCTTATTGTCTGCTACTACCCCTTATTGGATAAGGTTAATGTGCTCCTACTGCCGGTGAAGACCATCAGATCTGCAACGGGACATTGCTGTCATTATTGCTACAAGGGCCCTTATACCATTGCCATTAAGTCTGATCTCTCATTAGGGTTAAAGGTGTATAGGCTGGCTGAGGTTTCCCTGTTAGAAATCAGTCAGTATAACCACTTAATCTTTGTTTATCCTTAACGTGCAAGCAGCATTCCACTGTACATGTGTGTATATAATTGACTGTTTACCTACAAATATATTGGCTTGTGTTATTCGGTGGATCTCCTTTGCTGAGATGGCGCTGTTGCCCAAAATTCAGCAGATCTATTACCTCTTCTTTGTGGCAATATCTTCTTTGAACTGTTCTAGTAAACATTATAAGAACATGAATGGGGGGGCGTGACCGGATGCAGGTGTGAGCAGTGAGTGAGTGAGAGCTCTCTCTGGCTCCAACCCTGATGCTGCACTAGGGCTGCCGTTTGTACTTACCCAGCTGCATGAATACCCTGTGAAGATCCCGGCTCCTGCCTGTGACTTGCTGAAGGCTAATTTTGGTTCCTGACGGAGGGATGACGCGCTGAGTGGCCGGGTTAATAGGAGAGGGGACCGGGAAGGAGTATCTGCCTTGCTGTACTGCCGAACTGATCGGAGCACCGGGACAAATACCGCCGCCGTGACTGTGGTTGTGCCTGGTTGCCTAGCGACGCACTGCAGACACCGCGAGAGCCTGAGTAAGTTGAGGAAGCCAGATCTGTGACAGAGCAGCGGCAGAGATCACTTCAGATGCTGAATGTAAAAAGTGAGGAGATCCGGTGCGGTGGACAGCGGGTATGAGAGATCCAGTTGTGAGTAATCTGCATCCCCCTGCAAGCATTCATCCTCTAAGCTAGCCGGAGAGAGGTAAAGAACCTGAATTCTATGTATTTATAAAGCAAAGTGCCGGTGACTGTTATAGCAGGGTGCCTAGGGCTTGTCTCCTATTAAAGAGACCTGATATCTAATAATTAAGGACATATTGGCTGATAGCTAGGTCAGCCCAGTGGGCTATATAGTTACTAAAGGCTCCTAGCGTGTTTTGACTGAGAAGAAGGGGGTGGATCAATAACAGCAGCCCCAGGAGAGTATGCCTACCCAAACTACTCGCTCAACTAAAGAAAAGGAAAAGGGGACTCAAAATGTGGCTGCAGCAGCAGCTGCTGCGAAGCTTGAAAAATTTGCTCATAGCTCAATGCAGTCCCCTACTAAAAGTATTCAGCTACCCCCGGGGAAGATGTCGGTAGGGGGCCCTGGGGAAAGAAAAAGCCTGGGGAAAGGTCCTGATAACCCGACGGGTAACACAAGAACAGCAAATAAAAAAAGCCCTGAGAGGGGGCACCCAGGAGAAGCAGGGGATAGCAGTTTCAATGCAACCGGAGTCAGTGAACAGGAACCTACCTTAAAAGAGGTATTATGCGCTGTTAATGCTTGCAGGAGCTCGATAAGCGGGATGTGGGAAGAATTAAAAGCTCTAGGCGAAGAATTTGGCACTATTAAACAAGAGCTTCAGAAAGCAGTGGAGAGAATTAAAGGTGCGGAAGAAAGGGTTAGCCAACTAGAGGATATGGTAATTCCAATGCGGCAGGAATTTATTAAAATGCAAGCTCAGCTGGATATTAATAAGCTTAAACTGGATGAATGGGAGAACAGGTCGCGAAGACAAAATGTAAGAGTGATGGGTCTCCCCGAGAAAAGTGAGGGTTCCCGCCCCGAAGAATTCATGGAAAGATGGCTTAAGGAGGTTTTTGGGGCTGAGGCTTTTTCACAGTTTTTTTCTATTGAGCGTGCTCATAGAGTGCCTTCTAGACCAACACATGGCGGAGATCGCCCGAGACCCATGATCTTGCGGTTATTTAATTACAAAGACAAGCTGAACTTAATGCAAAAATCGAGAGAGAAGGGGGACATTTTCTTTAATGGGGTTAAAATCTCGATATATCCAGATTACTCTCCAGACCTTCAAAAGAGAAGAGCAGGTTTTTTGGACATTAAGCGGGCCCTGCGGAACCATAATATACCATATGCTTTGCTATACCCAGCACGGCTGCGTGTTGAGGCCCTAGGGTCTATTCGTTTCTTTGAATCTGTCAAGGGAGTCACGGATTGGTTTGAAGAGAACAAAAAGAACTTATAATGATGTTATTGCATAGGTGCAATTGAATGTATTGCTCTTTTCTTCCCCTTTTTTTTTTCTCTCTCTTTGTTCTTCTGGGGTGCAGCATCAAGGGTTGGGAGGGAGAGGGATGGGTGGAAGAAGTTGTAATGAGAGTGAGGTTTAGGTTGGTGACCGGGGTCTTATGGGTCCTGGGGGTGTTGGGGTTGGGGGGGGGGAGGGGGTGGTCGAGTGGGGATTGGGAGGGGGGAGGGGACGGATGAAGTGGGGTGAGGGGATTAGAAAGGTCACAAGGAAGGCCCCTAGGGCAAGCCGAGTTAGGCAAGGGGGGGAGGAGAAGGGATTACTTATAAAAAGGGGTATCACAGTTGTAATAAAAAAAGGCAAAACTGCACATTTCACCGTTAAAAAATTGTTTGAAACTGAAAGAAATGAAGGGTAAACACGTGAAGTTCATAAACACTAATAGGACTAGGAATATTGACCTGGGCAGGATTGGGAGGGGGGCGGGGTGTGGTGGTAGTTCGCCCCCGGGCTCCTGCGGCCCCCTCCTCACAACTTTAGCACTGAAGGGGGTGAAAGGGAGTACTGACGAGATGCGTCAAAAGGCTAAAAGGTTAAGGGGAATAAGGGCACATGTGGTGAAGTGGTATTATCAGATTGGAGGTGGGAGTTTGTTTTTTTTTTTTTTATTAGTTTTTTCACAAAAGACTAGGGGTTTAGAACAGTGTCACTTTGTGGCCCTGGCCACGATATGTAAAAACAGAAATCTAATTTTATTCCGATACTCCCTTAGTTGGTATTTGTCTATATTGATGTTTATTTGGAATGCAGAATAGAGCATATGGTTTAACCTCCTGGAATATTAGGGGGATGGGTGACCCTATGAAAAAAGCCATTGTATTCCAGGAGCTAGAATCTTGTGCTGCTGAGGTGATATGCCTGCAGGAAACTCATTTGACTAATGAGACTAAGGTATCTATCAAGAATAAAAAAAATTTTCCGACACAATATCATTCAGTGTACTCCTCCTACTCGAGGGGAGTGAGTATTTTGATTAGGAAAGGAGTGACGTTTTCCTGCAGGGATGTCAGTATTGATAGTTTGGGTTGCTTTATCTTTTTGTTCTGTTTAATCGAGGGTAGGCCACTGGTTATAGCAAATGTGTATATCCCTCCACCATTTAAGATGGGGATTCTGTGGTTATTATTGGAGTTCTTGGAGGATAAGAGAGAGGTCCCGCTTATTATGGTGGGAGACTTTAATAATGTGCTTGATAGTAGGTTAGATAGGTTCCCGCCTGGGCCTGGTGGTGGTAAAGGGTTGGAGGGAAGGTTGGTACAGTTCCTTGAGGAGGTCGGGTGGTGTGATATGTGGAGAGTGCGTAACCCTAGCTGCCAACAATATTCTTGCTTCTCAGGGACCCACCACACTCTCTCCCGTATAGACATGGCCATTGGTAATCAGGAAGCCCACCCCTTAATAGGTAGAATTGAATATCGTTCCAGGGGGGTGTCTGATCACTCGCCATTGACACTGACAATATGTAAGCGAGATAATGGAGGCCGGAGAATATGGGCATTAAATCCAGCATGGTTGGGGTTATTGGGGAATGGGGATGAAATAGGTGTAGGACTGAGAGAGTTTATCGAATTCAACACTGGCACTGCCTCGGGGGGTGTGCTCTGGGACTCCTTGAAAGCATATCTCAGAGGACTTTTGATACAGCAGATATCGAAAATAAAGAAGCAAACAAGGGCAAGGGGGGAGCTGATTAGAGAAGAGGTCCAAGAATCAGAAAGAAAATACATAGCGGAGCCAACTATTGAAAATCGAGAACTCTGGGTAATGAAACAACAGGAATTCAAAAAGGAAGAAATTAGAAGAGCAGAAAACAGGAAGGTCTTCCAGAGGCAGAGATATTTTGAGGAGGGGGAAAGAGTGGGTCGGACGCTGGCCTTACTGGCCAAAACTAATTCTCCCTCTTCAATAATCCCCATGATTAAAACTAAGGAAGGGAATATTTCATCAGACCCTGAGGTAATTACCCAAACATTCGCAGAATTCTATAGAGATTTATATAAAACGCGCCATTGCCCGGAACAAATAGAGATGGAGAAATTTTTGGAAGATACTGTCTTACCGGTGTTGTCGGACACAGACATGAATAGTCTGGAAGCACCGTTAACACTGGAGGAGCTTGAACAAGCAATTAAGGATATGCCGAATCAAAAGTCCCCAGGCCCCGATGGACTGCCATCTGAGGTTTATAAACGTTATGGGGAGGTGCTGGCCCCGGAGCTTCTGAAGGCACTGAATTGGTCAGCTGCAGTAGGTAGTTTGCCCTTGTCAATGTCGGAAGCTACTATAATATTGATTCAGAAAGAGGAGAAAAACCAATTAGATACATCGTCATACAGACCAATTTCATTGTTGGGTACGGATGTCAAGATTTTGGCAAAAGTCTTGGCATCCAGGCTGAATAAATGCATATCTTCTTTGATCCACCCGGATCAGTCCGGGTTTATGCAGAATAGGTCTACCAGTAAAAATATAAGAAGAACCTATTTGAATCTCCAGACCCCAGTAGAGAATGTGGGTTCCAGGGCTGTCTTGTCCTTGGATATCGCCAAGGCATTTGACACCCTGGAATGGGGATACTTATGGTGAGTGATGGAGAAATTTGGGTTCGGCCCTCTATTTATTAAATGGCTTAAGATCCTATACCAGCATCCCAGCGCTAGATTAAAAATAAATAATACATACTCAGAAAGGATATCTCTTGAGAGGGGGACTAGGCAGGGCTGCCCCTTGTCACCCCTGCTATTTGCCCTGGCAATGGAGCCTTTCGCATAGGTTATAAGGAAGGCTTCAGGTCTGCAGGGTTATAAAAGAAAAGGGACTGAGGAAAGAATAGCACTATACGCTGATGATGTATTGTTGTTTCTGGGCGACATGGGGCCATCACTAGCAAAGACGATGCAATTGGTGGAAGGGTTTGGGAGGATATCGGGGCTAAAAATCAATTGGGAAAAGTCTACACTTCTGCCGCTTGACTCGACTTCCGGTTCTCCCCCTCAGGGGATTCCTCGTCTCAGGGTGGTAGAGAAGTTCAAGTATCTGGGTATAGTATTAACTAATAACCCAACTCAGTATATTAAGGACAACCTAGCTCCGTTATTAGAAAAGTTTAAAAAGAAGAAAGATATCTGGTGTCGACTCCCCCTGTCCATGGCGGGACGCGTAAACTTGATAAAGATGATCTGGATGCCACAACTAATGTATATTTTACACAATTCACCAGTTTGGATTGGGAGGGATTGGTTCTTAAAAATCAACTCTCTCTTCCGTGAATTGATATGGAAGAAGGGTCAGGCCAGGGTTAGTCTCCAGACCTTGCAGCGCCCTAACAAGGAGGGGGGATTGGCGGTGCCTCATCCATTCAGATATTTCTTGGCGGCCCAGTTGCAACATATGGGGGGGTGCGAATGTAGGGGTGAGGTGAATTCCAGCGTAAATATTATGTTATCAGGGAGCCCGCATAAATCGTTAATAGGTGCATTGGAAGCCGGATCTATAGGAGCCCCATTTCCAACATATAAACTGGTCATGAAGGTTTGGCGGTTAGTAAAGATTGAAATGGGATATAGGGGTGTTACGGAGTTTTCACCTATCTGGCAGAATGGGCAACTTCAGGAATTAAAAGCTATTGAAAAAAATAAGATCTGGGATCGGTTGGGGTTAAATAGGCTGGTACAAATATTCAATGGCAATATTTTAAAGTCCTTTTCGGACCTGAGAGCGGAGTTTGGAATCCCTAAAGAAACATTTTACTTTTATCTCCAGGTCAGGCACGCACTAGACAAGCAACTCAGGACTAAGGCATTGGAATGGAGTAGCATACCGCTACTTAGTAAGGTGGTGAAGGCGCCTAGCCTTAAGGGATTAATATCGGGGACCTACAACCAACTAATGGTTAGGGCAACTAGATTAGCTCCACTTCTGGGTGCGAGGGAGAGGTGGGGGACTGATGTGGGGGAATTGAGTGATGATCAGTGGGAGAGAATTCTGGAGCTTGGCCCACTGGTATCCCTCTCTCCGTCGCAGCGGGCCTCGCACCTCTTGCTCGTGCACAGAGCCTACTATACCCCCAAGAGATTGTATAGATTTGGTCGAAGACCAGATGATAAATGTCCTAGATGTCTAGAGATGGGCGATCTTATTCACATAATGTGGAGATGCCCGAAGCTAGTTAGGTACTGGACTGAGATTCTAAATATTATAGATGCCAGGTTCGGGATAAGACTGGAACGGGAGGCTAAGGTCTGCGTGCTGGGGTTAATAAGTAAAAGCGCTGGGGAAGGCCATAGAGGAATAGCAATCGTACGTTGTCCATATCAGGCGAGGAAACTAATCGCTAAAGCATGGTTATCAACAGTGCCCCCTTCTCCTGTAGAATGGGTTAACACAATGAACACAGTAATTGGCACAGAAAGGGGGATTTATACTAGGAGGGGAAGTTATAAGAAGTTTATAAGGATATGGGGCCCATGGTGTCAGGGAAGTAATGCCGAAATATAGAACCTTACTATGGGTATGAAAATAAGGAATAGGGAACTGAATCATGAAGGGATTAGTACACGCAATAGGTTTATAATAGGGTAACAAGTTTTGCCAAGCTTAAGTCATGGCTATTATACCAGAAGTAATAGTTTGGGGTGGTCGGTGGGTGAAGGGGTAATGGGGAGGGGGGTGGGTTGGGGGGGTGGGGGTAAAGGGAAAGTAAATTGTAATGAAAGGGGAATATAGCAGGGTTAAGCTAAGAGATATGGATTGTGTTATGGGACTATATGTACACGAATGTTTGTAGTTTTTTACTGGTTATGTTGAACAATGTAAAATTGGAAAAATTAATAAAAAAATGATTTGAAAAACATTATCAGAACATAAACACACAGGGTTCTCTGACTTATTGCTTTAAGGTGGTGCAAAGATGTCTGAACTCAGAGTGTCAGGTGGGTTGGAATTGTAAGAGAACTATTAGTTCCCGTTCAGTGCGCACTTGCACGCATGCGCGCACACACGGACGGCTGCAGATGCCTATGTGCATCAATGCGCATGCGCGTGCACGGCGGACGGCATGCACGTGCAGGAGTGAGCCCTTAACGCCATTTGGCACCAGCCGGCCTATTTAAAGAAGTGCTCTGACCCAAGACCGGTGCTGACTGGACTTCAGCTGTACCCTGATACCTGAACCCTGCTACTAACCTGCTTGTTACCTGTTGATGAACCTGGCTTGCCTTGACCCTGCTTCTGGATCCTGTTTTTGCTCTGACTACCGGTTTCTGATCCTGGCTTACCATTGGACTCTCTTATGCCTGCTGCCTTGTACTGAACTGCTCGCTGTTGCCAGACCCGGCTATCCATGTGACTTTGCTTCTGCCTGCTGCCTTGTACCCTGTTGCCCGCCTGTTACTGAACTCAGCTACCCTTGAGACTCTGCTCCTGCCTCTGGCATTCTTCCTCATTACTCCTCAAGTATCTGCAATCACGGTCCTGCAACCCGCTGTGACTTCTTGCTGCAAGTATACTAGGAACTTTACATCACCTAACATTCCAGTACCACAGTTCCTGCAGAGTGCCTCCTTAAGCCCAGCTGATCCTTGGTGCAGCACCGCCTATCCTGATCTGACGATTTCCCTGCTCATCCAAGATCGCATCCTCTGCCACAAGTCTCCACGTCCGCAGCTACAGGCACTCGTGTTCCTCCTGGCCCTCGGTTCCCACTGTTCCACTTCCAGCGGGACCTGGACTGGAGATACAAGAGAGGATAACCTCGTCATTTCAGTCTCCAACCAGGTACATGACAGGAATGTTCATCAGGTCATGGCAGTGCAGATGAGCAGGTAAATTGTTAAAATAACTTTATAGCTGTGAAAGGCTCTTCTGCCTTTTTCAAATGATTGTGAGACAAATTTCTTAATTGTATAATTGAGTCAGCTTAAATCAAATCGTGTGATTTATTTCCACACAAAAGTTACAAAAATACTTACAAAGATTGTACATTCAAATTCAAAATAAATATTGTTTCAAATAAGATAAAAGATATGAAGATAGAGTTGTTTGTTTCAAAAATAGTTCATGACGTGTTCAAAGATGGCTGCTGTGTCCTTTGTTCTGAAAGCAGCTGTAACAAAACTCTGTATGCTGTCTTCTGTAGATATGTTTGCTGTGTGTTGGAAGAAGTGTGTAAGAGAGCTTTCTTCATACTTAAATAAAATTGCTCTCTTTGTTCAATTTTGTGCCGTAAGTAACCTCCTCCCATATTACTCCCTTTGTTCTTTCCCTTCCCCTCCCCTCTAAGGGTGGGGACTAAGAGTAGTAATGTAATATGAACAGCATATCTAATTAGCTCCAGACACATGAAGTGGGGGATGATAGTCTGCTTGTCACCAAATGAATATACCCATAGTTTCTTAAAACAAAATATCAGTAACAATCAAAAATGATTTGACAGCTTCTTGAAATTGAGAACTCAGTTCAAATGTCAACATCTGTAAGTTATTAACTCAAAAGACCTCACATACACTATATTACAGGAGATTTCATAACCTCAGTTATATTTTTTAGATATAAAGAATATAATATTCCCCTCTGAAATATGAATAATAACCATATTTCATATTCTAATCATTCACACCCCATACATATTACAAATACTCTGGCTTTGATCTAATAATTCCAAATGTTTTGTCATTTGTAACTGAGTTTGCAACTCCAAACCCCATTCTTCTCTTAAGCTTATTTTGCAACAAATCATCTCCTCTCCTGATTTCATTACTAATTTGATAATATATTTTTTTTATTCTAAACATTAAACATAACTGACATATAATGATGAACATAATATTAATAAAAATAATAACAATAGGATGCGATAAAATATTTCCTGCTGCTGAAGTAATTAAAGTTTTTCCCCAAATTGATATACTATTACTGATTTTTTTTCCACCAATTATTACCTGAAAATTCTGACCATTGATGAGCTATTTCTTGTAAATTTCCTTTTTTCATGTTTGAACAATATTTCTGCATTTCGAAGTTCCTTAGCTAAAGCTATTAATAAACCTTTATCCATTTGAATTACATTTGCCCATTCTTCCCAAGGAAATTCATCTGAGATATATTGTATTGTGTGGGAAGGGCACTTATATTTTTCATAAGCATATTTGTTAAATTTGTTCTCAACCCATTAACACTTATTGCTACAATGTCCCCTTCTTTATAATACAAGCCTTGATTTAGGTCTTCTGTATTTGTACAAGAAGAGAAGAACATTTTAACCCTTTCTTTGTCTGTCATGATCTGCAAACAAACCTTCTTTTTATCTACAAGAGTCATTAATTCAGAAATAGTTTAAACTTTTTATATTGTTGCTGAACATAATGTATGATTATGGTAACAAGAATGAAATATACTTTTGTCTTGATTAGGTAAACAGATAACTTTGGACTGGAATTGTAAACATGATGACAGATCTATTTTTTTTAATTCAGCATTTTCATTGTTAAATGCAAAATCTGTATACTGTAATTTATAATATAATAATTGTGTATTGCTGACCAATAATCCCAAGACAGTAATTGGAACCAATATTTGTTCTTGTCAGTACTAGGATCCCTTTAGGACCCAGCACAACTCAGCTGACACAGCCTTTACCTGGGAAACAACAATGATTGGCCAGCTCACCTTTAAATAACTTGCATCAGCATTCAATCATTGCTCGTGTTAGAGTTTACCTTGTGTTTGATCCAGTTGATATCTGCTCTGTGTATTTCGTGTATGACCCGGCTCGTTTGACTCTGTTTGCTTGCTTCTGATTCGGTACCGTTTGGACTCTGATCTTCCTGTGTATGACCCAGCTTGCCTAGACTACGTTTTTACTAGCACCTTCATCTGCAGCGGTGAACTACAAGCACCAGACATCTATCCTCACCTGCAGCGGTGAACTACAAACACCAGACACCATCTATCCTCATCTGCAGCGGTGAACTACAAGGTCCAGCAAACATCTGCCTACATCTACAGCGGTGAACTACAAGTCCCAGCTGACCTGCTCTACTCAGACCTGCTCATGGTATGTGCTCTTGTTCTTTGAACTCTTTGAATAATCAGAACACCTGAACTGTTACCTGTTATATGCTCTAGCCTGACATTAACACGAGCCATACATAATAAAGGAAACCTACCATGGATCCTGAGCAGGCTCAGTTGTTTGCACAGGAACTTTGCCGCTTATCCCATAAAGTTCAGGAAATGGCCACAGAACTCACCAAGGTGCAATCTTCTTCTATTACCACTGCTACAAAAACTCCATCTGAACCAAAAATTCCTTTGCCTGACCGGTTTTCTGGTGACCGTAAAGGGTTTTGCAACTTTAAAAACAGCTGCAAATTATATTTTAAGTTAAGGCCATCCTCGTCTGGCCCTGAAACTCAGAGGGTTCAAATCATTATCTCTCTACTACAGGGTGACCCCCAGGCTTGGGCCTTTAACCTGGAACCAAACCATCCAGCCTTGCTAACAGTAGATGCCTTCTTTGAAGCCCTAGGGTTGCTTTATGATGATCCAGATTGTGCTGCTACTGCAGAATCAACCCCGCGTAACTTAAAGCAAGGAACTACCACAGCTGAAATGTATTGCTCAGAGTTTCACAGGTGGGCCCCGGAATCTGGCTGGAATGATGCAGCACTCCGCAGCCAGTTTAGAATGGGCCTTTCAGATGCAATTAAGGATGCTCTGGTCAACTTCTCCTACCCAGCCTCACTGGAGGAGGCTATGAGTCTAGCCATTAGAATTGACCGCCGCCAGCGAGAGAGGAGACGAGAACAAACTACAGCTGTGGCAAACTATATACCTCCCTTGCCGCCTGACTATTCCACCTCCAGTGCCAAATCTGAGGAAGAGCCTATGCAGTTAGGCTCCACCCGGTTATCTGCCCAGGAACACATGCGCCGGCATAACATGGGACTCTGCTTGTATTGTGGCCTCAAGGGTCATATGCTCCGTTCGTGCCCTACACGTCCAGGAAACTCCAGGACCTAGGTAATTGCGGGGAGGTTACCTTAGGTCTGCTCTCATCTCCCCAGGGGGACAATCGTATTCTTTTACCCGCTGTCATTCACTTTGGGACAGGGGCTCATGAACTGCTGGCCTTGGTAGATTCTGGAGCCGCTGAGAATTTTATTGATAAGACTCTGATTACCTCTTTGTCCCTGGAAACTCATGCTCTAGATTGCCCAGTCCGCCTGATTTCCGTGGATAATCGTCCTCTCTCACAAGATCTAGTGCTCCAAGCCACCAACCTTTTCCAGTTACAATTGGGGGCTTTGCATTGGGAGAAGATTTCATGTCTTGTCATTGACTCTCCATCCACTCCTTTGATCCTAGGCCTTCCTTGGCTTCAGAAGCACAATCCTGTAATTGACTGGCGAACAGGAAATATTCTGGCTTGGTCCAATCAGTGTAAAAAGAACTGCATCCAGCACCCTGTTCGACAGGCTACCTGTCAAGTGGGTATGGAACAGATTCCACTTTGTTATAAGGACTTTTGCGATGTGTTTTCTAAAGGGATTGCTGACACTTTACCACCTCATCGCAGTTATGATTGTCCCATTGACCTCTTGCCTGACACTACACCTCCTCGAGGGAGAGTCTTTCCACTGTCTGAGCCAGAGAATCTTGCCTTGCAAGAATACATCCAGGAAAACCTAGCTAAGGGTTTCATCCGTCCCTCCACTTCTCCAGGATGCTTCTTTGTCCCAAAGAAGGATGGGGGACTGAGACTTTGTGTTGATTACAGAGGTCTAAATAAAATAACTGTTCCCAATCGGTATCCTCTTCCTCTCATCACAGAATTGTTCTCTCAAATCCAGGGAGCCAAAATCTTCTCCAAACTGGACTTAAGGGGAGCCTATAATCTGGTGCGCATCCGTGCAGGCGACGAGTGGAAGACAGCCTTTAACACCAAGGATGGTCATTATGAATGTCTTGTCATGCCTTTTGGTCTCAGAAATGCACCAGCTGTCTTTCAGAACTTTATGAATTACATTTTCCGTGACATGTTGGGTCGCTTCATGCTTGTATATTTAGACGACATTTTGATATATTCTCCCAATCTTGAAACACATCAGAAACATGTCTGCTCAGTATTGGCCCGATTAAAGACTCACTTCCTTTTTGTAAAGCCTGAGAAATGTTCATTCCATGTTAAACAAGTACCTTTCCTAGGCTATCTAATTTCTGATACAGGCCTCACCATGGATCCAGCCAAGATTCAAGCCATTTTAGACTGGGCACCACCTTCAGACCTGAAGGCAGTTCAGCGCTTCCTGGGCTTTGCAAATTTCTATCGAAAATTCATTAAGAACTTTTCCACCATTGCACATCCCATCACTCTCTCACCAGGAAGACTCCGACTACCTTTAAATGGACTACTGAAGCTCAGGCAGCCTTCACTCAGTTAAAGAAAGCCTTTACCTCTGCACCAATCCTACGCCATCCTGTTCCTGAGCTACCTTTTATTGTGGAGGTAGATGCATCTGAAGTAGGGGTGGGGGCGCTTTTGTCACAAAAGGATCCTGTAAATGCTGCCATCCACCCCTGTGCCTTCTTGTCTCGGAAATATTCCCCAGCAGAGCGCAATTATGATATAGGCAACAGAGAACTTCTAGCCATAAAGCTCGCTTTGGAGGAATGGAGACATTGGCTGGAGGGAGCTCGCTATCCATTCATAGTTCTGACTGACCACAAAAACCTTGAATACATCCGTTCTGCTAAAAGACTGAACTCACGTCAAGCCAGGTGGTCATTGTTCTTCTCCAGATTTGACTTCACAATTTCATATTTACCAGGACCAAGAAACATTAAGGCTGACGCCTTGTCTCGCAGCTTTCTTTCAGAGTCTCCTCCTCCGCTTCCTCCACAACCCATTATCTCTGAGGATAGGATTTTGGCTTTCACCCAGACTGACATCTCTGAGGCCTTGTTACCTGCACAGGCTGAAGCCCCTCCCTCCACTCCCTCCGGTATGCTTTTTGTGCCCCTGGCTCTTCGTTTGCAGGTATTGCAGCAGGTACATGCATCAAAACCTGCAGCACATCCAGGGTTTAGACAAACTTTTGAGATTATCTCTCGCAACCTCTGGTGTCCATCGATTAGGCAGGATGTGTTAGCCTTCGTCCAGGCCTGTGAAGTTTGTGCCAGAAGCAAGAGCAGTACCTCTAAGCCGCCCGGTCTCCTACGTCCTCTACCAATACCTACCTGTCCCTGGACCCATTTATCTATGGACTTTATCACTGACTTGCCTCCGTCCCAGGGATGTTCCACGATCTGGGTGGTAGTAGACAGGTTCAGTAAAATGGCCCACTTTGTTCCGCTTCCGAAACTTCCATCTGCTAAAGAACTGGCATCTTTATTCATTAAACATGTTTTCAGGCTCCATGGGGCACCAATCAACATTGTCTCAGACCGTGGCTCTCAGTTTATAGCCCAGTTTTGGAAGGCCCTTTGCTCTCAGCTGGGGATTAAGTTATCATATTCTTCAGCATATCATCCTGAGACAAACGGCCAAACAGAAAGGACTAATCAGACTCTAGAGAAGATGGTACGTTGTCTGATGGCCAATGATGAGGTGGAGTGGGTCAACGTCCTGCCATGGGCAGAGTTTGCCTTTAACAATTGTGCCAGCACATCTACAGGGACCTCTCCTTTCTTCTGTGTTTACGGGTTGCATCCTCGTGTGTGCTCCTTTGATCTTCCACCCTCTGATGTGCCAGATGCCAACACCACAATAGAAAATTTCTCCAAAATCTGGTCCGATGTTAATCATGCTATTTCTCGCTCTGTGCTGGCTTTTAAGAAAATGGCAGACAAGAGGCGCTCAAAGGCACCAGGATATAAAGTTGGTGACAAAGTGTGGCTATCATCTAGGAATCTGTCCCTGCATGTTCCATCTAAAAAACTTGGCCCAAAATTCATCGGGCCCTATGAAATTTCGGAGATTGTTAATCCTGTATCCTATAGATTAAAACTCCCCCCATCCATGCGCATTCCAAATGTCTTTCATGTTTCATTGTTGAAGCCTGTTCATTCCAGCCTCCAAGTAAATGAACCAGAACCTGTGGATGTGTTGGACAGTCAGGAATATGAAGTGGCATTTATTCTTGATTCCAGACGAATGCGCAATTCCTTACAATATCTCGTTCATTGGAAAGGTTTCGGCCCAGAGGATCGATTTTGGGTCCCAGCTCGTGATCTTCATGCTGACCGACTTAAGAAGAAGTTTCATCTTCATTACCCAAGTAAGCCTGGGGGTGCAGGAGCAACCCCTCGAGAAAGGGGGGGTACTGTCAGTACTAGGATCCCTTTAGGACCCAGCACAACTCAGCTGACACAGCCTTTACCTGGGAAACAACAATGATTGGCCAGCTCACCTTTAAATAACTTGCATCAGCATTCAATCATTGCTCGTGTTAGAGTTTACCTTGTGTTTGATCCAGTTGATATCTGCTCTGTGTATTTCGTGTATGACCCGGCTCGTTTGACTCTGTTTGCTTGCTTCTGATTCGGTACCGTTTGGACTCTGATCTTCCTGTGTATGACCCAGCTTGCCTAGACTACGTTTTTACTAGCACCTTCATCTGCAGCGGTGAACTACAAGCACCAGACATCTATCCTCACCTGCAGCGGTGAACTACAAACACCAGACACCATCTATCCTCATCTGCAGCGGTGAACTACAAGGTCCAGCAAACATCTGCCTACATCTACAGCGGTGAACTACAAGTCCCAGCTGACCTGCTCTACTCAGACCTGCTCATGGTATGTGCTCTTGTTCTTTGAACTCTTTGAATAATCAGAACACCTGAACTGTTACCTGTTATATGCTCTAGCCTGACAGTTCTTTCCCTGCTATTGGAATCATAGAAGAACTATAACATACATCCTGATTACATCCTATTAATTTATTTACCCATAAATCTGTATGATTTATTGCATACACATATTCTTTGAGTAAATTCTGTAAAATGCCAAGAGGAGTTATTCCACTTTGAAATGCTTGCGCAATTATTTTAAAATTAGTGGAATATTCAGTCTGGATCTCTAAGCATGCTCTGGCTATATGAGAATGTTGTTCACTTGTTATTAAATTAAGAGTAATATTTTGAAGATGTAATTGGACCCATTACATTAGCTGTTTTAATAACCATATCTTCTAATATCTGATTTAAATTTCTTTGTACCTTAATACCTTCACTTCCCACTAAACCAGCTGTTTCAAGATCAGACTTTAAAGTGTTAATATCCATACTATTTATTACACTTCCAATAGTGCTGACTACTCCTAAAATACCTTCAACAATACCACGCTTATTTATGTGATGATTCCTACTATTAATTCCAAACCATCTTTCAATGCCCAATTCCATATTAACCAAATGTCCTTGACATTGTGGAAACCTTGTAGAAATTTTCCATTCTGAAATATTAAAGTTCCACAATATAATGACAAACTTTTCCTCTCTCAAGAGAGCACTGGATTGAAAATGGTTAATCTGGAAAATAATTAGCAGGAACACTTTTCTTATCTATACATGGAGTTTTTCTTGGAGACATTACAACAACACTTGCATTAACACATTTCACCGGATAATTTCCAATTGATATACAGCCCTCATATATATACCAGTATCATTTAAAGATACACCATTTGATGATAAATAAATTTATCATTAATCCAATTCACACTACCAAAAATTCCTTAATGAATTATATTAGTACTGTGAAGAAAGCTACCCAAAAATTCATCATTCCTTTTCCAAGTTAACAATGAACTTTGAGGTGAATATATTTGTGTACTACATACCAAATGCAAATTCTATCTTTGTCTTCAATGATTTTTAGACTGTGGAGACACTTTAATTTCTGGAACAATCAAATCTACCACAGTAATACAAATTGTAACCCTTTTTAAGCTATTTTTCTTATTACTTTAAAACCCCATGTTCTTACAATGTCCCCTTTTTCATCTCCTATTATATTTAAATGCTCTAGATCTAGTATTTTTACAAAATGTTGTAATAGGTAATAAAATTGCTATATGGGATAAAGTAATTTCCCAGATCTTATCATATTATTAGTAACATCTCCAGACCAAATCATTGAATCATTACCTTTCACAAATACTGACCAGAAACCTCTTTGCACTATATTACATTCAAAAGTTCCAGTTCTGTTGTTTAGTTTATAAGATCCCTGCATTTTAACAAAATTTGTTTTAGATTCTATTTTAACTTCAACATTATTACTATGAATGAAATACAATTCCATACAGCAATCATATCCCTGTCCTACGCATAAATATGCAAACAAATCTTCAGCTGTATTGATATTAGTATATCTAAATTTATCTCTTTTGTCATCTATATTGATATCATTGTCTTTATCACTGTTGTCAATTGCATTAATATCAATGTCTTTATCACTTTTGTCATCTGCATTAATATCAATGTCTTTATCACTTTTGCCATCTGTATTGATATCAGTATCTGCATCTCTTTTGTTTCTGAATAATGTAATGTCTTTGCTGTATAAATCTTCAATCCTGTTAACCTCTGCATAGCTGGAACAGTTTGTGATTGTGATATATTTTACCACAGATAGAATTGTCACTAGAAAAAAAGATTACTCCTGTGATGGTGATGATGATAAGTTTTCTCTCTTTAAAACATTTATTTTCTTTTGTTGTCATCTTTCCTTCTTTTTGCAATCCATGATACCTCCAGATCAGATTTTTATAAATCATTCCTGAAAAAAGAAATGCAGCATCATTATCGTGGCATATACAATTTGCATTGATCAGTGTGTACCTACATTTTTTGTTGTCTACGTGCATTATTCACTGAATGGAGAGGTCTTTGGACTTGCCCCATTACCCATTGAACATCCAAAATGTCAAATGGACCTTCCCAAATACTTTGCCATGGTCCACTTTTCCTGAAACTTTTTATCATAAGCTGTCCTCCTTTCTCAAACTTAGAAATATGTAGAGGAACCATTTTTTTTGCAAGTAGCTGCATGTGTCAAAATATTGTTCAGATTGTCTTGTAACATCTGTAACCATTTTGTTTTCTCTATTGCCTCTCTTTGTGGCATAGACAAAAAAGGTTAATTGGGAAACACAACCGGCATTTTCCTTCCTGTCATTAATTCAAAAGGAGAATACTGTCATGACCTTGCAGTAATACATTCATGACCTGTCTGTCTCTTACCAGGTCTGTGTATCAGCCTTGAGGCTTGTACTCTCACACCTGCATGCTTAAGTAATCTTCCCTCTGTGTGGCTCCACCCTAGCCTCAACAGGAACCACTATTTAACACTGTATTATCCAAGCCTGCCTTGCCGTGCAATATTGTGTGTTTGGCTTCCTGTTTGCCGTGTGCTCTAAGTTTGTCTGTGTCTCTGTTACTGATCTTGGCGTGTTCCCGACTATCCCTGTCTGCTTGTGACCCTGACCTTTGGCGCGTTCTCGACTATCCCTGTTTGCCTGTGACCCTGACTTTTGGCATGTAGACTTTTAGCCTACCGTGAGCTGGGAGACCCTGGGGGCCGTGACCTGGAGCCAGTTGCAGCCCAGTCCATCCTCACCACTAGAGGCTCTGGTAAACACCTGCTGGCTCTTAGACGTGTTGGTGCTCCAGGGGACCTGCCTTCCTGAATCACCCCGAGTTCCATCCACAGCAGTTAGCCTTAGGGTCCACTATCATAGCGGTGCACTCCTGACCCCAACTGGGTGCATCTGTCACCTGGATACAGGTGACCTGACAGTTTGCATGGCCATGGACCCGTCTGATGTGCTGCTACCTGCCGATGATCAGCTGCAGGGCATAGTCCACAGACTCGAGACCCAGGAATCTAATCAGACCCAGGTGATGCGATTCCTTCAGGATTTGGCTTCTCGCTTTGAACAACTTCAAGCCTCCTTAGGCTCCCCTGCCGTACCAGCTCCGCTTACAGTCGCAGCCGCTAACCCTTTGCACTTACCAGCTCCGTCCCGTTACTTTCGGGATTCCAAGGCCTGCAGAGGGTTCCTTAGCCAGTGTACCATTCATTTCGAACTCCAACCCCAAAACTTCCAGTCTGATCGAGCAAAGGTAGCCTATATTATTTCTCTCCTGTCCGGCAAGGCTTTAGCTTGGGCTGCCCCTATGTGGGAGAGGAAAGACCCAGTGGTTTCTAGCCTCTCTAATTTTCTGAAACTCTTCCGGAATATCTTTGAGGAACCAGGTCATGTCTCTTCAGTGGCCAGCGCCCTTTTACGTCTCCTCCAAGCGTCTGCTTCTATGGGACAGTATGCTCTTCGTTTCCGCATACTGACGGCTGAGCTGAGCTGGAACAATGAGGCCTTAGTCGCAACCTTTCTGCATGGCCTTTCTGATAGAGTGAAGGACAAATTAGCAGGAAGAACCATCCCCACTGATCTGGACAAAGTTATCTCCCTGTGTAACCAGATTGATATTCGTTTTCAGGAAAGGACCCTAGAAAAGCGACGCCAGCACTCCTTGGTCCTTAGTCAGCCTGAGCTCCCCTCTTTTTGTCCTGTGGAGCATCTCCTGCCAACTAAGGAACCCATGCAGCTGGGCCAGACCAGGCCATCCCCCGAGGAACGTGCCAGGAGCAGAACTCTGGGCCTGTGTCTCTGCTGTGGGGGCAAAGGTCATTTAGTGACACATGCTCATTTTGTCCAGGAAAAGCTCGGGTAATACATCTGGAAGGTGGAGTATTGGACCCAGAAAAGTCATCTTCTCGTCTCCTTCTTTCGGTGTTTCTTCATGTTGGCATTTCCTCCCACTCGGCCTTGGCTTATCTGGATTCGGGAGCCGCTGGCAACTTTATGGACTGGAGAACTGCATCTTCCATGAACCTTACCCTTTTACCCCTCACCACTCCATTGGTGGTCTCAGCGATTGATGGCACTGTTCTTCCAGGGGGCCCTATCCACTTCCAGATCCCTCCTGTTAAGATGTCGGTAGGGATACTCCACCAGGAGTGGATATCCTTTCTTATCCTTCCTAAGGTCTCAACCCCTATCGTATTGGGGCTTCCTTGGTTGCAGCTCCACTCTCCACACATTGACTGGACTTCTGGGCAGATCCTGGCTTGGGGTCCCTCCTGTTTCTCTTCCTGCCTACTCAAGGTTGCCCCTAAGAGGAGACTTCCTGTGGCTACCACCTCAGCATCCTCTGCCCTTCCCGCTGCATATAGCGATTTCCGGGATGTGTTCTGTAAAAAGTCAGCTGAGGTGCTTCCTCCTCACAGGTCCTTTGACTGTGCCATTGACCTTGTTCCTGGAGCAGCTCTACCCAGGGGTCGTACCTACCCTCTGTCCATCCCAGAGACCCAGGCCATGTCTGAGTATGTTGCAGAAAATCTAGAAAAAGGATTCATCTGGAAATCCTCATCGCCTGCAGGAGCAGGGTTCTTTTTTGTTGCCAAAAAGGATGGTACCCTAAGACCCTGCATTGACTACTGAGGCCTAAACGCAGTAATGATCAAAAATCGATACCCCCTACTCCTAATATCGGAATTATTTGATAGGTTGAAAGGTGCCTCCATTTTTACCAAGTTGGATCTCAGGGGTGCATACAATTTGATCTGAATACAGGAAGGGGATGAATGGAAAACTGTGTTTAACACTAGAGATGGGCATTACGAGTCATGCCCTTTGGTTTGTGTAACGCCCCAGCGGTGTTCCAAAACTTTGTTAACGAAATCTTTAGGGATCTGCTTTACCAATTTGTTGTCATCTACCTGGATGACATTCTCATCTTTTCGGATAGTCTGTCGGTTCACAGAGACCATGTCCGGATTGTACTTCAGCGCCTTCAAGAAAATAATCTGTGCGCCAAGCTGGAGAAATGTTCGTTTGAATGTTCTGAAGTTCTGTTTCTGGGATGCTTCGTCTCTAACTTCGGTCTTCGTATGGATCCTGGGAAGGTCTCAGCCATTTTCAACTGGCCTCTTTCTGCCGGCCTCAAGGCCACGCAGCGCTTTCTTGGGTTCACTAATTATTACAGGCAGTTCACTAGGAATTACTCCTCTATTGCTGCGCCAATTACCGCCTTGACCAAGAAGGGTGCTAATGCCAAGGAGTGGTCCCCCGAAGCTGTCTCTGCCTTTCATGATTTGAAACAGGCCTTCATTTCTGGACCTTTGTTGCGGCGACCTGACCCGGGGGGATCAATTTTTTATTAAAGTGGACGCTTCTTCAACTGGGTTGGGAGCTGTGCTTCTTCAATCCTTTGGGAAAAAACATCTACCATGTGTGTTTTTCTCCAGAAAATTTTCTCAGGCGGAGAAGAATTACACTATTGGTGATCGGGAACTTCTTGCGATTAAATTGGCGTTGGAGGAGTGGCGTCATCTCTTGGAGGGTTCCCCACATCCCATAACAATTTTTACTGACCATAAAAATCTGCAGTACTTACAGAATGCCAAACGATTGAATCCCAGACAAGCCAGGTGGAGTCTCTTCTTTTCCCATTTTAACTTCACCATTAGATTCAAACCTGGTTCCTGCAACAGTCGAGCTGATGCACTCCCTAGATCTTTTGACATTCAGGATAAGGAGCCTACCATTGAACCTGAGCCGATTATCCCTTCATGCATCCTTGCCCATTCTACCACCCTGAAGTCAAAAATTCCTCCTGGCAGGACCTTAATCCCCACTGAGCTAAGAGCTAAGATCCTTCGTTGGGGACATGACTCCAAGGTGGCATGTCATGCTGGGTTTCTTCGATCCTTCCTCCTCATCAGTCGCCGCTACTGGTGGCCTACTCTCCGTTCGGATGTCAAAGACTATGTTAAGGCTTGTCATGTCTGTGCCCAGTCTATGTCCTCCACGCAGGCTCCTGCTGGTCTTCTCATACCCATACCTTGCCCATTCCCAAGGAGTCCTGGTCTCACATAGCCATGGACTTCATCACCGATCTTCCACCTTCTGAGAAAAATACAGTCATTTGGGTGGTAATTGATCGATTCTCCAAGATGGCCCATTTTGTTCCTCTTCCTGGTCTCCCTTCTGCTCCTGCCTTGGTTCCCATTTTCGTATGAGAGATTTTTCGTCTTCATGGTGTCCCTTCCCATGTCATTTCGGACAGGGGTGTTCAGTTTACTTCTCGCTTTTGGGGAGCCTTTTGCAAATCCCTCAACATTACCTTGGATTTTACCTCTTCTTACCATCCCCAATCCAATGGCCAGACTGAAAGGGTTAATCAGGAGTTGGAGGTCTTTCTCTGTACCTTGGTCTCGGCTCATCACGATGATTGGGCATCATTACTCCCGTGGGCAGAGTTCTCCCACAACAATCATGTCAATGTCAGTTCTCAGAAGACACCCTTTGTCACTGTTTATGGAAGACATGCTCAGCTCCCTCTTCCTATGACCTGTTCTTCTGACATCCCAGCTTAGGGTACTGTCCTGGAATCATTCAATTCCTTGTGGGTTGACATTCATGATTCCCTCCAGAAAGCTGCCAACAAGTTCAAAAGTTTTGCTGACCGCCACAGGCGTAAGCCGCCTTTTCTACAGCCAAGAGACAAAGTCTGGCTTTCTACCAGGAACATCAGACTCCGGGTTCTTCTCTCAAGTTTGCCCCGAGATTCATTGGTCCTTACAATATAATTTCTAAGCTGAATCCTGTTTGTTTGTGATTTCCATAGTGAGGCTTGGAGAGCATGGTGGGGCGCATCGACGCCGCACTAGAAGTGCGAGAGTGGCGTCATTGCGCTACACGGGAGTGAGGCTTGGGTATATGGGTGGAGCGCGGCAGCGTCGCTGTGCCCATGTAGGAAGTGATGTCGCACACTGAAAACGAGGCTTGGTTTGCGTTCGGATTATTTCCGGACTGGCGGACCGAGCCAGATTACAGTTTATTATGTGCTGGAACATTCCTTGGGACTTTTTATGATGTACTTATATTGGTAAACGACTTCTGTCCTTTAACCTCTTTGTATGTGGGAATACAATAGTTAACTTATGATCTCTAAGGCCGGAAGTGTTGTTCATTCATTGCACTTCCAGTATTTGAACACTCCCAGTGGGGGTCATTATCTGTTTATAGAGCGGTGAGGAGGGGGGTTACACACCCCAGACAAAGGCTTCTCAGCTGAAACATGTCGGGTGGACCCCTCACGATTGCCGCTATATTATGTTTGAGCTGTTTATGATCTTCTAATATGTGAGTTTGTTTTTTAATTATTTTAATAAACCAGTGTTTTAAACGTTATTACGCTGTGAGTTTTCTTACTCCTCGCATGGCATATGAATTATTCGTTTGGCCTATGTCGGATTGCATATGGATGTGGAAGCCGTGCTGTTACCCTCCCTTGCCACTGTATGCTGACGACATTTGACAAGATACATTGCTTAGACCGGATGGTCAACAAGCCTTTTTGACTTGTATGACGTATGTCATTTCAAGTCATTGCGTTCCGGTAAGCCTCTTGATGTTCCCAGTGATGGCCCCAGCACCGATCTAGATCTTCTGTTTACTCGTGGTTCCCTCACTGTCTACCTACCTGCCAGATCTGGTGAAATCAATTCACTTGCGAACCTGGGATTTCCACCATTTGTTATGTGCAACCTCCATAGACTTTTGGTGGTGGTTTTTCACAATTTTTTTCACAATTTTTTCCACAAGTTTATATTATGGATTGTTAAGTTTCAAGATCTTTTTTACAAATATTTTAGGTCTTTGGAACCGTCACGGGTTTCTTAGTACCAGTTATTGTTTATTTCTGCCAATAAGGTTTATTATTTATTGTTTCACTTAATTGTTTTGCTGATCAACACTGCATATTTATATTGTGCAATCCTTATTTATGGTCATACATGGTTTGATAAGGTTTTACTTACTGTGTGTATGCACTTATGTTTTTTTGATTTATATGTCTGGTAATATATAGCGCTACACTTTTATATTTTTTGTTACTTTTTACCTTGAGTCTATAGGTGTGTTAGCTGCTATCCTAGTGTTTTCTTTGGTCTAGCGCAGCGATGTACTTATCCATTTATTTGTTTCTAACACGTTGCCTTTCCAACACTAACCAGTGATAACAGCGACACCCACCGGTTAGCATGGAAAACACACACAACGTCAGCCAAGCTGAAACAGAGGCAAACTTAACCTTCCTAACGAACAAGTTACTAAATTTACCTAACATGCGGTAGATTGCAAATCTACCAGCGCTACACTAACAAAAGGCTAACCATAATGTTCTCGAGACAATGACCCACTGTGAGTGACCATCTGTGAGCTCAGAAACATACATTTTACATATATAGAAATATATATATAAGTAATCACCTTAAAACTATTACTAAGTCTCTTGTAATTCAATAATTAAAGTTATATATGAATATAGACCCATACTACATAATCAAATGAGAAAAATACCCAATAATTCTTCAATCAATCTTCTCCCTGTTTCTGAAGCAAAACAGTTGAGATGGCAATTTCTGAAGCATACACTTGCAAAGCAAATGGTGCCTGTTTATCCAACGTCGCTAATGCAGGGGCTGACTGCAAATCATTTTTCAACATTTCAAAAGCTTTTTGCTGGACTTCTGTCCAGGAACCAAATTCATTCTCCTTTGTATGTTTTAACAAGTCATATAGCTTTTTTGCCTTCTCTGCCAATGACTCGATAAAATCTCTGGAAAAATTTACCAAACCCAAAAATTAACTCAATGCTTTGAATGTTGTTGGTACAGGTAAAGATGCAATAGACTCTATACGTTCCTGTAAAGGCTGCTTCTTCCCTGGACCAATCAAAATTCCTAGAAATTTTACTTCCCTTTTCATGAGCTGAACTTTGTGTGTATTCAGCTTGAGACCTTCTTCTTGCAGAAGTGTCAACAATTCTGCCAGAAGAGTTGAAAGAAGTATGTCAGCTACATACTGGATTAAGCAAACTGGTGTAGAGAATTTTGATAAAATGTTTGCCAACGCCTGATGAAATATAGACGGCGAACTGTGATAGCTTTGCGGAAGCCTATTAACTTCTTCAGATCCACGCTATAGCCGAATGATGGCTACAGCGCGGACCTACTTTGCCGGGAGGGCGTCAATAGACATCCTCTCGTGCTCAATCAGCCTGCGCGCGGTGCGCTCTGTGATCAGCGAGTCTAGAAGACTCAGCTGATCACAGATCGGAGTAAGGGGTCGATCCTGATGACAGCTGATCATGTGATGTAAACAGAGTCGGTAATCAGCTGATCAGCGCAAGGAGAGAAAAAAAGCTGATCACCGGCTCTCAGAGGGACATCGTTCCCAATCAAGGAGAGCTGCCGCCAGCTCATCTGTGCCCACCGGTCCCACCTGCCAGTGCCACCTACCAGTGCACAACAGTGCCGCCTACCAGTGCCCACCAGCCCCACCTAAAAGTGCCCACAGTGCCACCCATCAGTGCCCACAGTGCCACCTATCAGTGCCCACAGTACCACCTATCAGTGTCATCAATCAGTGCCTCATCAACAGTGCTGTCCATCAGTGTCACCGACCAGTGCCCATCAGTGTCACCTACCAGTGCCCATTAGTGCCTTCTATCAGTGGTACCTATCAGTAACACCTATCAGTGCCCATCAGTGCTACCCATCAGGGCCTATCAGTGCCCATCAGTGCCACCCATCAGGGCCCATCAGTGCCATCTTATCAGTGGCCATCAGTGCCGCCTTATCTGTGCCCATCAGCACCGCCTTATCTGTCCCCATCAGTGCCGCCTTATCTATGCCTATCAGTGCCACCTTATCTGTGCCTATCAGTGCCCATTAGTACAGCCCATCAGTGCCCACCATTGCAGCCTATCAGTGCCCACCAGTGCTGCCTCATCAGTGCATATCAATGAAGGAGAAAAATTACCTTTTTTTCCCACAAATAGAGCTTTCTTTTGATGGTATTTGATCACCTCTGCGGTTTTTATTTTTTTGTGCTATAAACAAAAAAACGCATATAAACAAAAAACGCATTATTTTTTACTTTTTGCTATAATAAATACCAACCAAAAAAATATATAAAAAAACTATTATTTTCCTCAGTTTAGGCCGATACATATTCTTCTACATATTTTTGGTAAAAAAAATTGCAATAAGCGTTTATTGATTGATTTGCGCAAAAGTTATAGCGTCTACAAAATAGGGGTTAGTTTTATGGCATTTTTATTAATAATTTTTTTATGCTAGTAAGGGTGGTGATCTGCAATTTTTATCATGACTGCGACATTATGACCCTAGATGACGACTGTGCAGTTGAAACGTGTTGGTTGGACCTTCCGCTAACACCGCCTCATGCTTTTACATGCTGTATCAATTTCTTCCAAATGTGAGTGTTGAATTTATATTTTTAATAAACCACCTTCTTTTTAGACGGTATCACGCTATGTCAGCCCCCTTTTTCTATTACATGATACCCTTCTTGTGACAATAAGTTTTCATGCTCCCCGAGATTCCTGGAGCCTTCAGCTAACATCTCATGACCGTCTAAGGCTAATCGACTGACGGAGTTCCAGGATCTGCTGTCCCCCATTGGGTGGTTTGAACCCAACAAGCCTTGTTGACTTGGGTGGTATATGCCCCGCCAAGTCAACATTATCTGGTAAGCCTCCTCCCTCTTTCACGGTGGTAGTGTTTGCTTCAATTTTTTCACTCCAAGGTTCCCAGGAATGCCAGGAACTTCTAACATGTGTATTGGATCACAAACCTAAATGGACTGTGTTTCATCATTTCGTTCAATTTGGATATTTGTGTGTAGTGCAGTCACTATATTAGCACATTGCTTAATATCCATTCACATCTATTATGTTAGAGTTTGTGCCATTTTGTCACATATATGTTTGAATCACATACAATTTTTCCCTTTTTTTTTGCAATCATAGCACTGCACTTATTTATTTTCTGCTTTTTTCAAATTATTGTGAGACAAATTTCTTAATTGTATAATCGAGTCAGCTTAAATCAAACCTTGTGATTTATTTCCACACAAAAGTTACAAAAATACTTACAAAGGTTGTACATTCAAATTCAAAATAAATGTTGTTTCAAATAAGATAAAAGATGTGAAGATAGCGTTGTTTGTTTAAAAAAATAGTTCATGACGTGTTCAAAGATGGCTGCTGTGTCCTTTGTTCTGAAAGCAGCTGTAACAAAACTCTGTATGCTGTCTTCTGTAGATATGCTTGCTGTGTATTGAAAGAAGTGTGTAAGAGAGCTTTCTTCATGCTGCTATTCACTTAAATAAAATTTCTCTCTTTGTTCAATTTCGCACCGTAACTAACCTCCTCCCATATTACTCCCTTCGTCCTTCTCCTTCCCCTCTAAGGGTGGGGGCTAAAAGTAGTAATGTAATATGAACAGCATATCTAATTAACTCCAGACATAGGAAGTGGGGGATGATAGTCTGTTTCTCACCGAATGAATATAACCAAGGTTTCCTAAAACAAAATATCAGTAACACAGGAAATCCTTTATGAAAATATAATCAGTTATATCAATCAAAAATGATTTGACAGCTTCTTGAAATTGAGAACTCAGTTCAAATGTAAACATCTGTAAGTTATTAACTCAAAAGACCTCACATACACTATAATACAGGGGATTTCATAACCTCAGCTATATCTTTTTTAAACCGAATTAAAATTTAGATATAAATACGGTAATATAACATAAATCCAAGCAGTCCCTTAGGGGGCATGCTACACTTACTATAGTAAAAAAAGACCACCATAAGGTAACTCTATCTGACTCAAAAAAAATTTATTTGGGAACAGTGTTGCATGACAGAGAAATTGTCAGCCAAACTATCACACTACTGCAAACTGCAAAATGGAAAGGGTTAAATTAAGTAAATACATTAAATATGCAGCTGAATAATATATTTCAAAAGTTTTACAATTTCTTGTGTATATAATTGATACCCATCTTAACCTCTTTATGCCGGCCACACACACATCAGCGGCCCTGTGTAAACCATATACCGTGCTAACAACTGTGCTTCCTGCACGGTATTCGGCAGTTACCGGAAAGCCACCAATGCATACTAGCGATTGGGAGTTTTCCGATCATTTGACTGCTGTGACAGCCAATCACAGCAGTCACATGACCTGAATGCCCGCCTCTGCCTGCTGGCTTTTAGACTGGTAGGTGGTTGGCGGGAAGGGATTACTGGACCAGCATACCAGCGCACTGGACCAGCACACCTTTGCTTAATCACAGCTAGAACTCTGCAATCAGTCATCATGAGTATCGCTAATTTGGGATCTCTACCTCTGACCAGGGGGAATGCTTGGCCTCTGCAGAGATCACTGCTTCACACAGAGAGCAAAGGTTCTGATGTGGCTGCTCCTATGTTAGAAAAAAGCTCCTGTTTATCACATTTCCTATTATGTTTTAGGAAAATGTATATGTTTTGTACTTCTTTTCTTCTTTATTATTGTCAGGATTTAAAAAGTATATATATATATATATATTCCGTTTTAGTCAGTTACATTTGAAATAGGGAATTTTCATTGTCTGTAATCTTCTATCCAGGCAGCAGGTGGAGATCTGGTTGTCTTAGATCATCATTTAGATCATCAAAGTGTTACTAAACCCAAGGGGTTAATCCTCTGCATTGTGTAAAAAGGCTGTTTGATCCAGTCTTCTCAGATTTTCCCCTTCTTCCACATTCCCCAAACCATGTCCTGATAGTACAGAGCATTTTGGGGGCAAGCTGCACATGCTCGGTTTGGTGTGTATTGCTAGAGAGTTTTTTTGTCTTGGGAGAGTGCATGTGAGCAGCACTGTCCAGACAGAGGGTCGGGGGGTCCTGCAGCCTCATTGGACAATCAGGGGAGAATGAAAACTCCTCCTACAAGCTTTAACCAGACACTGATAGAAGTCACAAGACTGCTCTAACTGCTGATGAGAAAGGGTATTTAGCAGTTTATATTTACTAAAACTATTTCCATGGTTTGTGTACTGTGGGAGACCCGATATAGTGAATGCAGGCTCCTGAGCTTAGTAACACTTTAACATTACTTTTCAGTGCTGACAGAAGCCCATTGTTATCTCAATCAGTGATCAAAACTTCTCTTTTATCAGACATCTGGGTCCAAGGTTTAGACAAACTTAATTGTAAACCAAGCTGCAGTTCTGTGTTGCGTAACCCATAGTGCTCTGGGAATCCTTTGTTATAAATGTTTATTTGTAAAACACAAATCATAACATTAAATAAACAAAGATAAAATAAAGATAAAAATAGGGTTATTTCTATAGCACAAAAAAAAGAGAAAAAATAACTCTGAAAGCAAAGTTGCAGCAGCTAAACTAAATTAGACAAATCCTCCACAAGTCCAATAACAAAATTAATAAAACATTTCAATCAGCGCTCACAAAAATGCATAAAGGTCACTAATCATCCCAAAAGCAAAAACATGAGAAATAAATCCACTTCTATTGTAATAATGTTGTAACAGTTACAAAAGTGTCCAGTAGTGCCACACAGGAATAGGTGTAATAAACTCACTCGCTGTGGTCCAGTTCTTGATCAAGTAGGTTTAGTTTCGCAGCTGAGTACACAGTGGTACTAATAATCTTCCTATCACAGCCAAGTGGAATTCATTAATGTTGGCGCAGGGTAGAAATTCCTGGGGAGATTTCTAAAATAAAGTTGACCCCAAAACCATCAATGTTTCCCTTCAGATAGGACATCCTATCCTTTGTGCAATTGTTTATCACATTATGCTATACTTATATTCCTGACTTGCAATTTGAAAGCAATGAAAAATAGGTTGGTGCTCTAATATTTCTTTATTGGGGTTTTTGCCTTCCTCTGGATCAACTGTGGGTATAGGATTGTATATATTCATGTATACAGTACATATGAATATACTGTATAAATATTTTTTTCCTTTTTTTTTCTTGGTTCTTTTATTGGTTGAACTAGATGGACTTGTGTCTTTTTTCAGCCAGACTAACTATGTAACTATGTAATAATAAAAGGTAAAATCTCTATAGAAATACTACGAATAACAGATAATTTTTTAAATTTTTTTTCAGCTTTTTATTTTATTTTTTAATACTACAGTGCCTTGCAAAAGTATTCACCCCCCTTGGCATTTTTTGTGTTTTGTTGCCTCACAAAGTGGAATTAACCACTTGAGGATTGTTTGAGGATTTGGACTATTTAATTTACAGAACCCGCCCATTTATTTATTTATTTATTTTTTTATTGTGAAGCAAACAACAAATAGGACAAAATAACAGAAAAAGTCAATGTGCATACCTATCCCCCCTCCCTAAAATCAATACTTTGTAGAGCCATCTTTTGCGGCTATCAGAGCTCCAAGTCGCTTTGGATAAGTCTCTATGAGCTTGCCACATCTTACCACTGGTATTTTTGCCCATTCCTCCTTGCAAAACTGCTCCAGCTCCTTCAAGTTAGATGGTTTGCGCTTGTGAACAGCAATCTTTAAGTCTGATCACAGATTTGCTTTTGGATTGAGGTCTGGGCTTTGACTAGGTCATTCCAACACATTTACATGTTTCCCCTTAAACCACTCAAATGTTGCTTTAGCAGTGTGTTTGGGGTCATTGTCCTGCTGGAAGGTGAACCTCCGTCCTAGCCTCAAATCACACACAGAGTGGTACAGGTTTTTCTCAAGAATATCCCTGTATTTAGCACCAGCCATCTTTCCCTCAACTCTGACCAGTTTCCCAGTCCCGACTGCTGAAAAACATCCCCACAGCATGATGCTGCCACCGCAATGTCTCACTGTGGGGATGGTGTTCTTTGGGTGATGAGATGTGTTGGGTTTGTGCCAGACATAGCATTTTCTTTGATGGCCAAAAAGTTTAATTTTAGTCTCATCAGACCAGAGCACCTTCCTCCATACATTTTGGGAGTCTCCCACATGCCTTTTCGCAAACTAAAAATGTGCCATTTTGTTTTTTGCTGAAAGTTAAGGCTTTCTTCTGTCCACTCTGCCATAAAGCCCAACTCTATGGAGCATACGCTTATTGTTGTCCTATGTACAGATGCTCCAGTCTCTGCTATGGAACTCTGCAGCTCCTCCAGGGTTACCTTAGGTCTCTGTGCTGCCTCTCCGATTAATGCCCTCCTTGCCCACCCTGTGAGTTTTGGTGTGCGGCCGTCTCTTGGCAGGTTTGCTGTTGTGCCATGTTCTTTCCATTTGGTTTTGATAGATTTGATGGTGCTCCTAGGGATCATCAAAGATTTGGATATTTTTTTCTAACCTAACCCTGACTTGTACTTCTCAGCAACATTGTCCCTTACTTGTTTGGAGAGTTCCTTGGTCTTCATGGCAGTGTTTGGTTAGTGGTGCCTCTTGCTTAGGTGTTGCAGCCTCTGGGGCCTTTCAAAAAGGTGTGTATATGTAATGACAGATCATGTGACACTTAGATTGCACACAGGTGGACATCATTTCATTAATTATGTGACTTCTGAAGGTAATTGGTTGCACCAGAGCTTTTTATGGGCTTCATAACAAAGGGGGTGAATACATATGCATATGCCAATTATCAGTTTTTTATTTCTGAAAGATAGTTTTATGTATATATTTTTCTCATTTTACTTCACCAACTTATACTCATGTGTTTGGATCCATCACATATAATTCAGATTAAAAAAACATTGAACTAAAGGCTGTAATGCAACAGAATAGGTAAAAAGCCAAGGGGGTGAATACCTTTGCAAGGCACGGTATATTTTAAATATTTTTAAGGTTTCAGAGTTATCTTGCCCTTCACCAATCTCATAACGGCACTCTTGACTTCTTTATTACGTATGGTGTAAATCAGAGGGTTTATCATGGGTGTTACTGCTGTGTATAACATAGTACAGATTTGCTCCAAGAGCTCTGAGTACTGAGATTGTGGAATCAGTACCACTGATGCTCCGTTTGCATAGTAGAGGAGGGTTACGGCGAGGTGGGATGAGCAGGTGGAGAAGAGTTTTTTCTTTCCATCTCTTGAATTAATATTTAAGATGATGGCAATTATTTTTACATAAGACATTACAAGGCACAAAAATGGAACAAAGCCAAACAACAACAGCTCCAGGTAAAACAACATGAAGAACATTTCAGTTCCCGCACATGAAATCTTGGTCAAAGCTTTGACATCGCAGAAAAGTTGATGAATTATTTTTGAATGGCAAAACGACATAGTTGACGCTGCCTTTATTATCAATAAAGAATTTGTACAAGCGGAGATCCAGGTGACTGCAATTAACATCAAACAATTTTTTCTCCCCAAAATTTGGTTATAGTGTAAAGGCTTACAGATAGCAACATATCGGTCATATGCCATAATGAATAAAAGAACATCTTCACTGCTGCCAAATAATATGTAAAAGCAGAACTGAGTAAAGCATTGAGTAAATGATATTGTATTATTGTCAGTAAGTAACATGTGTAGAAGTTTGGGAACAGTGACTGTTGTAAAACAAGTATCTACAATGGATAAATTACAGAGAAACAGATACATGGGGGTGTGTAAATGGTCATCAATATATATCACTGTGATGATAATAATATTTATTAACAGGCATGTGAAATATATTGTAAGTAAAATACCAAAAACATATAGTTTATATTCTGTTTTAAAGAAAAATGGCACAATCTGAAACACTTTAGATGCTGTATAGTTGTCCATCCAAACGGCTCTTCTTTTGTAAGAAAAAGTAAAATATGATTATGATCAAAAATGCCACAATTTATTTGGTAGAGGACTGCAGGTTCAGATGATTCAGTGTTCTCTTCATGCTGACATGCTGTGGCATATTTTAATTATACATACATATAAAATTATTATGCCAAAGGTTATAACTTTTGGTATTTTAATTAAATGCCTCCCTGGTAACAAAGAGTTGAAGAATTATTATTATTATGGTGCAATCTGAAACCTTTTAAATACTGTACAATTCTTCATCAAAACCGCTCTTCTTTTGTATGAAGCAATAAAATATGATTATGATCAACGTTGACACCATTTTTTTTTAAACACTGCAATTCAGATGAATAAATATTCAATTTTCATGCTGACATGTTGTGGAACATTTTATTTATATGCACATATAAAAAAAGTTTACTTGATTCCCACTGTACAGAAAATAAACACTTTATGATAAAAATTGTTGTAGGATTATTATTATATCAAGTATCAGATTATGGATTTTTCCTGATGTTCTTATATTAAGACTGTAGCTATACAAAAAAATAGTATTATGAAAGCCATAGTAAATTTATATATGTAAATGGTGAAGATAATACATTTTTTTTAGGAAAGAATGGATTAGAGTATTTAGGTCATATTCACAAAGAGTACAACAAGGATTTGACCAATAATTGCTGTAAGTTGCAATTATATAAATATATTGTCCCAAACAATGTATACGCAATTTAAATGGTTATAAAGCCAGTATTTATAACCATACAGTTCACTTTCAAATGTTATAATAAAATACATAAATTTGCTTTTTTATACTTATCACCTGTTGTCAAACCGATGACCAATCTGGTCCAGGCATTGCTGATAAGGCGAAGCATAGAATCACAAACATTGAATTTTGTTTGCTATTTGGGCGAATTCTCTTTCAATGGCTACTCTTAATTCATCAATGGTTGTTGGTTTTGTAGAATAAACTTTATCTTTTAGAAATTCCCATAAGGAAAAAGTCCAATGGGAGAAGTTTTTCTGCTGAACCTCTTCGCCCAATCCATCTGTTTAGCAGATTCTTATCAAGATAGGCCCTTACATAACGATGGTAGTGTGGTAGTGCCCCATTTTGTTGGAAATAAAAGCCAACATCTCCAAAATATTCTTGAATACATTACATGACAGATTACAGCAGCAAACTCAAGTAACAGGCACTAGTTACGTTACCATAAAAAAGGAATGGTCCAATTATTCCATACGCTGACAAGTCACACCACACCATCACTCCTGGTAAATTAACATGAAGTTCCTCCATAATGTGCAGATTCTGAGGAGCCCAGTCAGTGCATTTGTGGCAGGTAGGAATGAGCGAACACCCCTCCGGTTCGGTTTGCACCAGAATTTGCGAACAGGCAAAAGATTTGTGCGAACACTGTTAAAGTCTATGGGACATGAACATGAAAAATCAAAAGTGCTAATTTTAAATGCTTATATGCCAGTTATTGCCATAAAAAAGTGTTTGGGGACATGTATCAATGCAAAAAAAAGTTTTAAAAAACGGCAGTTTTTTCAGGAGCAGTGATTTTAATAATGCTTAAAGTGAAATAATAAAAATGAAATATTCCTTTAAATATCGTGCCTGGGGGTCCCCTTAGTATGCCTGTAAAGTAGCGCATCTTTACCATTTGTAGGTGACATTTCTAAAGGAAAAAAGTAATTTAAAACTGCTCACAACTGTAATGTATTGTCGGGACCCAGCAATATAGATAAAAATCATTTTTTTAAAAACAAAATGTAAATTTTTTTTTTAATTGCGTGGGGGTCCCCCTAAAATACATACCAGGCCCTTCAGTTCTGGTATGAATATTAAGGGGAACCCTGTGCCAAAATAAAAAAAATGGCTTAGGGGTCCCCCAAAATCCATACCAGGCCCTTCAGGTCTGGTATGTATTTTAAGGGGAACCCCAATGCCACATTTTTAAAAAAATGGCGTAGGGGTCCCCCAAAATCCATACCAGACCATTATCCAAGCATGCAACCTGGCAGGCCACAGGAAAAGGGGGGGAGACGAGAGAGTGCCCCCCCTCCTGAACTGTACCAGGCCACATGCCCTCAACATGAGGAGGATGCTTTGGGGTCCCCCAAAACACGTTGTCCCCCTGTTGATGGGGACAAGGGCCTCTTCCCCACAATCGTTAGTTTTCGGGTGGAGAGCTTATGGGAATCTGGAAGCCCCTTTTAACAAGTGGACCGCCAGATCCCAGCCCCCCTATGTGAATGGGTATCGGGTACATTGTACCCCCACATATTCACCAAAAAGTGTCAAAATGGTAAAAATGACAGTAGACAGATTGGGACAATTCCTTTATTAAAAAGAAAACAAAATGTCCCGCGATGTCCATTCACCCTCGATCACAGCATGCGACGGACTGAGAAAAAAAAATTGAAAAAACTCTGCCTCCATGGGAGGCTCCCACTGACTTCAGGCTTTCTGCATTGACAGCTGTTATATGGCTGAGTGCGGGGCCACCCGGTGTCGTGAACGGGTGACTCCGCCCCCCTCTGACATTACGTGATGTCACATGAGGCAGAGTTTTTTTCCGTTTTCTTTTTTTTCTCGGTCTGTTGGACACTGTGATCAAAGATGAATGGACATCGCGGGACATTTTTTTTTTAATAAAGGACTTGTCCCAAACTATCTACAGTCATTTTTATTTTTTTGACCCTTTATTTGGTGAATGTGTAGGGGTACAATATACCCGATAGCCATTCACATAGGGGGGGCTGGGATCTGGGGGTTTAAAGGGGGCTTCCAGATTCCGATAAGCCCCCTACCCGCAGACCCCCACAATCATCGGGGAAGGGTTATGGGGAAGAGGCCCTTGTCCCCATCAACATGGGGACAAGGTGTTTTGGGGGGACCCCAAAGCATCCTCCCATGTTGAGGGTATGTGGCCTGGTACAGTTCAGAAGGGGGGGGCGCTCCCCCCTTTTCCTGTGGCCTGCCAGGTTGCGTGCTTGGATAAGGATCTGGTATGGATTTTAGGGGGGACCCTACGCCATTTTTATATTTTGGCTCAGGGTCCCCCTTAAAATCCATACCAGACCTGAAGGGCCTGGTATGGATTTTGGGGGACCCCCACGCAATTTCTTTTTTAAATTTTGGTACGTGGTTCCCCTTAATATCTATACCAGACCCAAAGGGCCTGGTAATGGACTGGGGGGAAACCCATGCTGTTTTTTGCAATGATTTTTTTGTATATTGCCGAAACCCGACAATACATTACAGCCGCGAGCAGTTTTCTTTTCCTTTAAAAAAGTCATTTTGCTGTGGTATTGTTCTAAACACGGGAAAGATGTGCTACTTTACAGACATACTAAGGACACCCCAGGCATGATATTTAAATGAATATTTCATTTTTATTGTTTCACTTATTATTATTATTATTAAAATCACTGCTCCTGAAAAAACGGCAGTTTTTAAAACTTTGTTTTGCATTGATACATGTCCCCTGGGGCAGGACCTGGGTCCCCAAACACAATAACTTCCATATAAGCCTTTAGAATGAGCACTTTTGGTTTAATGTTGGTGTCCCATAGACTTTAACGGCGTTCTGCGGCTTTCAAATTTGCCGCGAACCCCACATATTGTTCGCTGTTCGACTCGAACATCGGGCTCATCCCTAGTGCCAGGTAATTGAAGCAGGTGCTAAGCATAAAAAAGTACAATTATGTATTTTATTTAAAAATTTGAAAGTGAACTGTATGGTAATAAATACTACTTTATGATCATTCAAATTATGTATACATTTTTGGAGCACCTTGTATATATAATTAAAAATATTCTTGAATATTCTAAATATAGTTACAGTATAGTTATGTAATAATATGTTAAAGTGAACCTGAGCCCAGATCATGTACCTTAAAGTATTTACATATTCAAGCAATTAAATCACTTTAAAACAAAGCATTAGGATAAAAATACAAATTCTCCCCCATACCCCCCTTTTTCTGATTAGTGGGTGAAAAAACAAAGCTGCATCACTGATTTCACTTACCTTAATCCACAGTTATATAATCATCTAGTGCCGGTTCCTTTTTCCTTCTGTTTATTTCCTGTATAGGTCCTTCTTCCAAGTGTCCATGTCACTGACTGTGTGACATGGGCAATTCCCATTGGACGGCCAGTGAAGGGGTACTCTTGGGATCCAGAAGAAGACTGAGGTCAAACGAGTGGAAGTGAAGGGGAATATCCAGCGAAGATTAATGTGCGGTGCTGGACTAGTGGTCTCTGCAGGTGGAAATGGTGTCAGTAAGGGACCTGAATGGGGGGGACACAGCAGACTATAACTGACTTCACCAGGTTAATAAAACATAATATCTGGGAAGATGGACAGTAGGAGGGTTAGTAGGGTTGCCACCTTTTCTTGAAGCCAAACCCAAACACTTTAGCGGCCCACAGCAATTTTTTTTTAGATCAGAGCCCCTTTATATCAACAAACCCCCTCCTAGAGACTAACCATTCGTCTGTAAGGGAGGGTCGCTATTATAGGGGACTCTGATCTAATAGGGGGGGTGGTAATATAAAGGAACTGTGATATAATGGAGGTTTCTAATGTGGGGAATACTGACAGTAGCTCCTCTCTCACCAGCCTATCAGCACATGAAATTGTAAGACAACATGTGAGGTCAGGTAGATAACAGTGCACATGTCAAACTTCAGGTGAACTATAACCCCTGACACTTTCCTAAATCCATCTCCATATCTTTCCTAATATACACTATATTACCAAAAGTATTGGGACACCTGCCTTTACAAACACATGACCTTTATTGGCATTCCAGTCTAATGCCGCGTACACACGGTCAGAATTTCTGACAACAAATGTTCGATGGGAGCTTGTTGTCGGAAATTCCAACCGTGTGTAGGCTCCATCGGAAATTTTTGGTTGGAATTTCCAACAATAAAAATTTGAGAGCTGGTTCTCAAATTTTTTGACAACAAAATCTGTTGTCATAATTTCTGAGGATGTGTACACAATTTCGATGCACAAAATTCCACGCATGCTCTGAATCAAGTACGAGACGGAAGCGCTCGGTCTAGTAAACTGGTGGTGTTCGTAATGAAGATAGCACATTCGTCACGCTGCAAAGTTTTTAATCTTTTAATGCAGCGCATTCTCTTCTTCTTTATAATGCTAGAATAATGAAGTTATTTTGCTGCTGATACTCACACAGAGTTCTCACAAACTGATTTCTTTATTATTTCTTGTGATCTCATGAATAATCATTTTTAGTTTTTCGCCAGATCTCCAGAATAATGTTTATAATTTTGTTTATAGTGATCTCATTTTTTTGGGAAATCAAGATCTCCAGTTTATTTTATTTTTTCTAGTGATCTCCATAATATTTTTTGTCATTTTGTGTGTCAAGTTACCACAACACCATTATTATCCTGTATTTTTTAACCTCAAGGAGGTTGGTTGGTGTTCGTGTCCCTTGTTAATTTGACATTGTATTTTTGAAATGTACCTGCCTACTCACAAACAAACTGTCCTTTTTTAATGAAAACATATAGCCAATGATTTTTGTAAATAAATAGACATTTATTAAGTGGTCATAACAAAATAATGAGGAAGTCAACGCTGGATAAACTGGTAAAGTTAGCGAAGCCTTTGTACCCCAGGGCACACATCAACTATTTGACATGCAAAATTGGTAGCCTATTGCTGTGTACACACGAGCGAACTTTACAGCAGACTTGGTCCGACAATCTTTCCGACGGGCTTTGTAGCGTAGGTGCGCTGGACTTACAAACGGACGGACTTGGACACACACGATCACACCAAAGTCTGACGGATTTGTACGTGATGACGTACGACCGGACTAAAATAAGGAAGTTGATAGCCAGTAGCCAATAGCTGCCCTAGCGTCGGTTTTAGTCCGTCGGACTAGCATACAGACGAGCTGATTTTTCGACCGGACTCGAGCCCGTCGGAAAGATTTGACATGTTTCATTCCTAGGTCCGTCGAACTTTTGGGGAAAAAAAGTCCGCTGGATGTACGCGGCATGAGGAGTCAATTTAATAGGGAGCACAATCCGGTCCAGGACCCTGAGAGATCAGGAACAGCAGCAGGTGACATATATGTCCCCAGGCTGTGGTCTTACCACAGCCTGAGTCTTTTGCCAGACCAGACCAAACCCAGGCCATCACTCTCTTGTACCTTCGTTAGAATGATCGGCGCTTCCGCTACTCCTTCCTCCACTCACAGATTGTACGTATGTCGCACGCGTGTTACTCTTTATGTACACTGCACATGCGTTAAACTCTGCCCACCCCTGACCTTCTTTCTAGTATTTTCACTGCCCCTTGTCTTTCGGCGCAGTGGGAGAGCACATGGCGGAGAAAGAACAAGTGCATGAAGACAGCAGCAGCAACAACAAAAGCCCAGAGCCATGAACTTCCCGATCCCGGAGGAGATTTAATGCCTCAAATATGTCCTTTGTAGAGATGGTGGAGATGGTGGACATCTTGAAGAGAGCCGACTATGACGGGAAGCATGGACCTTACCCAAATCCAAATGTGAGAAAGGCCAAGATCATGACTAAAGTTGTGAAAAGTCTGCACAGGAATTTTGGGGTACGACGATCCAAGGATCAATTGAGGAAATGCTGGTCAGACCTCAAATTGAAGGAGCAGGATCAGTACAGAAGGATCAAGAGAGTTCTGCAAAAAAAGTAGGTAGTTGTCGTGTGTTCCTATTATTATTATTACGTTTGTGCTACTCCATGTGCTTTTTTTTACTCTTGTACAGTTTAAAATGGCAAGTTTCAGGTTCATGGGCACAGTAACCATTCATAGTAAACATCATTTGTCCACTAATACGATGTTTTTGGCAGATGCAGGTTAACTACATTTGGTCATGCCTATTTGTCTTAAAAGAAGTTTAGTACATTGTTGTCTAGATGGGTTTGTAACTAGAATGAAATGCAAACTTGATTCAATGTAAGGAGAGGACACTCAGCAGCTGTTTACACATCTGGATGCAGGAGCACTAGTGTGGGACACCAGAACAAACTTTTTAGGGTGTCCCACACAGGTGCTCCAGTGGATACTAGGGTTGTCTTCATGTGTGAAACGTGACCAAAACAGGTAAGTATTCCAGCATTAAGAAAGGGATAAACAAAATTTCTTCAGCTTGGAACTCTGCCAAAACAGACAATTGTACCACACTTCCAAGCAATGTCTCATATTACTATTTCTGCCCTCAAATATCTGTGTGCTAAGTTTACTGTTTTTTTATTCACACAGGGGAGAAAAGACTCGGGACATCAAAGGACACCAGGGACCCAACACCTCCTAAAGAAGGGGAAATCCCTGCACCACAACCAGAGGATGTTTAGGAAGGAGAGGTTTATGAATTGGGTGAAATAGTGACCACAACAGGTGAGTGTCTGAGACCACAGCTTCAGGTAATAGATGTATTGTCTGCATATTTATAATACATGGTGTGTTTTTTTTTTATTGTAGGTGATGTGGATGTTGTGGAAGAAGAAACTCATTTCACAAGTGCAAGTGCCCAGATCCTCATCGGGGAGATCATAGTGTGCAATAGGGATTTACAGAAGATCAAGGAAGACATCAATGATGTTGAAAAAAGACTCTAAAACATCATTGATGTTTTAGGCAGAATCTAAAACACACCAAAATTCTTCAATTCTTTTATATTTTTCTAACTTTTTTTAAAAATCTTGAAAGTCAAATTTTGGAGATTCACACAGTGTGTCAACATGTGCTATCTGCCATTAATGGATTTCAATTTACGTGTTTTGTGGGTGCAACCCCTTCCTCGCAACTGAAGTAGCTGAGAGGAAGGAGTTGCACCCCCGAAACACGTCCATTGATCCCCCATGATGGGAGCTAGCACATGTTGACCTTAGGCATGGGATCAGGAGGAAAATCCCCATTTTGACTCTCAGTTTGTGTGCATCTTCAACATTTGGCTTTCACAGGGGTGACATTACCCCATCTGATGAAGGTAATATCAACACGGTTTGGACATACTAATGTCAGATATTGCCTTCAATTTATCAAAGTTGAACTTTGTAAGTTTCTGAGTTGTGTATTGTTTTATGGTTTGAAACATGCCTGTTTACCCCAAAAAAAGATATTTTTTATGTAGAAAAAAAATGTAATAAAAAAAAGTTGGTTTGTTTAAAAACCCTTTTCTAACTCACATGTGAATGTGCACAGGGTAAAAAGTATTCTACTCAACAATGTGTGGCTTCTTCTTTCAATGCTCAATAGCAGTTTTTTCAGTAAGTTGGTGTTTACAGTGACACTGGGGGTTATTTACTAAAGGAAAATCCACTTCGCACTACAAGTGCACTTTCAGAATTCATCCATAAATATGACCACAAAAGAGGTAGGTATAGTGTGTATTGGTTTGGCAGCAGATAGAGGAATAGTATCCGTTGACTTAGCGGTTGGGGGGAGGGAGGGAGGGGGGGATCCTCTAGCACTGTACATTTTTACACATTTTAGGGGGTGTTTAGGGTAAAGCAGTACAATGGAGCTGACAAAATACATTGTTAAATGACTAGGCTAGGTGTGTATAGGCCAAGGATAGCATGCTGGGGAGGTTAGTGAAGGCAAATATGCATGAAGGACATTAAAGGAAGGTTAAAAACTTCCAGCATGCATGAAGACAAAGAGGATATTCACAGCATATTACAATCATGGTAATTAGGGAACGATGAAAGAAATACAATACGTTAGCAAACATTAAATTTATAGAATGTGATGTTAACCACTTCCAGACCGCCACATGCCGATGTATGTCCCTACTTTGGGGATGGTATCGTTGTTATGGCAGCAGCTAACTGCCATAACCCCGGTATCCCCGTGTTTGGCCGGCGGTCCGGTACAAGATAAAAGTGGTCTCTGCGGCAGATTCGCAGTGGCGGGAGGGGATCCGCAATTCGTGCCCTCTGCCGCTTACCGGAGCCATCGCCAGCGGCGGAGGCGATCGCGTCTGTCCCCTGGGCTGACATAGAGACGAGTGACGGGAAGATGGTCCCCTACCTGTCTGCATAACACTGCAGGGCGGAAGCGACGTCAAAACGTCACTTCCGCCCATAGCTCTTAAAGGGCCATTTTATTTTTTTTAAATGACAACATTTTTTTTTGTTATTGCATTTTAGTGTAAATATGAGATCTGAGGTCTTTTTGATCCCAGATCTCATATTTAAGAAGTCCTGTCATGCTTTTTTTCTATTACAAGGGATGTTTACATTCCTTGTAATAGGAATAAAAGTGACACATTTTTATTTTTTTAAAACAATATAAAAATAGCAAGTAAAAGGTAAAATAAATAAGAAAAAATGTTTTTTTAAATGCGTCCCGTCCCACCGAGCTCGGCGCATATGAAAACAGTGTTCAAACCACACATGTGAGGTATCACCGCGATCGGTAGAGCGAGAGCAATAATTCTAGCCCTAGACCTCCTCTGTAATACAAAACATGTAACCGGTAGAATTTTTTAAATGTCGCCTATGGAGATTTTTAAGGGTAAAAGTTTGTCGCCATTCCACGAGCGGGCGCAATTTTGAAGCGTGACATGTTGTGTATCTTTACACGGCGTAACATTATCTTTCACAATATAAAAAAAATTGGGATAACTTTACTGTTGTCCTATTTTTTAATTTAAAAAAAAGTGTATTTTTTCAAAAAAAAGTATTAGATCGCTGTGCAAATACGGTGTGACAGAAAGTATTCCAACGACCGCCATTTTATTCTCTAGGATGCTAGAAAAAAATTTATAATGTTTGGGGGTTCTAAGTAATTTTCTAGAAAAAAAAATGTTTTTAACTTGTAAACACCACATCTAAAAAAGAGGCCCGGTGGTTAAAGGATAAAACTTACCCTAAAATAGTCCTTCTGCAGGACCTGAATGATGGCAGAACAGGTCTCTGGAATAATGATTCCCAGAGCCTGGGGGGAGATGCCTGTCGTGAACTTGATGTCCTGCAGACTTCTCCCTGTCACCAAGTACCGCAACGTGGCGACGAGCCTCTGTTCCAGTATTGGCTTGCTGGATGCAGGTGTCCTGCTTCGTAATATAAGGGGACAGCAAAGCCAACAGCCAGTGAAAAACGGGGTCCGTCATCTGGAGATAATTCCTGAAATCATCAGGATTATTCTCACAGATCTCCCGCAACAAAGGCATGTTAGAGAATTGGTCCGGCTGGAGCAACCAATTCTTTGTCCTTGAACTCCTCCCCACCCTGTTCATGGACTGGACTTGGGTCAAAGTAAGAACCCCAACACCAAGCCCCCGCACAGCATGAACTCTATGATGAGTACGTACACGCAACATTGCTTCAAAATGGTCGGCTGGTCATAATGAACTAACAAAACGCACTGAAAATCAGAAATGCCTGAGAGGAGGGAGCTGAAAATCAGAAACGAGCAGACAAGAATGCACTGAGAATCAAATACGTAATAAAAAAATACGCACTGAAAACCAGATACAAACTGACTACACGCACTGAAAACCAGATAGGAACCCACAAGCACAAACTGAAGAGCAGTAACGATCTGAAAAGCACGAGGCTGAAAAGCGCGAATCGTCTCTCACCAAACTTCTACTAACACGAGATAAACACGAGATTAGCAGAAGGAGCCCAAAGGGTGGCGCACTGGCTATTGAACTTCCTCTTTATAGTGCCGTCATATGTGTTGTACGTCAGCGTGTTCTTGACGATCGGAATTTCAGACAACATTTGTACGACCGTGTGTATGCAAGACAAGCTTGAGCCAGCATCCGTCGGAAATAAATTCCAGGATTTTGTTGTCGGAATGTCCGATCGTGTGTACGCGGCATTAGTCCGTAGGGTTCAATACTGAGTTGGCTCACCCTTTGCAGCTATAACAGCTTCAACTCTTCTGGGAAGGCTGTCCACAAGGTTTAGGAGTGTGTCTATGGGAATGTTTGACCATTCTTCCAGAAGCGAATTTGTGAGGTCAGACACTGATGTTGGATGAGAAGGCCTGGCTCGCAGTCTCCGCTCAAATTAATTCCAAAGGTGTTCTATCGGGTTGAGGTCAGGACTCTGTGTAGGCCAGTCAAGTTCCTCCCCACCAAACACGCTCATCCACACTGTATTGCCAAAAGTATTTGAACACCCCTCAAAATATTTTAGTGGAGGGGGTATTATGGTGTAGAGTTGTTTTTCAGGGGTTGGGCTTGGCCCCTTAGTTCCAGTGAAGGGAACTCTTAAGGCATCAGCGTACCAAGAAATTTTGGACAATTTCATGCTCCCAACTTTGTGGGAATAGTTTGGAGATGACCCATTCCTGTTCCAACATGACTGCGCACCAGTGCACAAAGCAAGATCCATAAAGACATGGATGAGCGAGTTTTGGGTGGAGGAACTTGACTGGCCTGCACAGAGTCCTGACCTCAACCCGATAGAACACCTTTTTTTTAAAACTTGTCTTTATTCAAAAAAAGTGTATTTTTATGCATTCAACATAAAGAAAAAAAATGGACATATAATACCAGTATAAATTGCACAGAGTTGACAGTATATACAATAGAACACATTTGGGATGAATTAGAGCGGAGACTGTGAGCCAGGCCTTCTCGTCCAACATCAGTGCCTGACCTCACAAATGTGCTTCTGGAAGAATTGTCAAACATTCCAATAGACACACTCCTAAACCTTGTGGACAGCCTTCCCAGAAGAGTTGAGGCTGTTATAGCTGGAAAGGGTGGGCCAACTCAATATTGAACCCTACGGACTAAGACTGGGATGTCATTAAACTTCATGTGCCTGTAAAGGCAGGTGTCACAATACTTTTGATAACACAGTGTATCTGTCATTCTGAATGGCACCCCAATGCATGATGGATGATCATTACAGCACAATGCACAGCAAAATGATAATATGCAAGGAGCGATACACCATTTTTGGAATGTTTTGTTTCATTGGCAGCCAATTCATTTAGAATAGGTTGTCTTTACTCAATGCATCACAAGAGTGTGAATGGCCCTCAGTGTATAATTCAGACATATTATGTAAAAATAAATAAGGGTGTAAATATAAATGTTTCATAAAAAGGTTGCTCGCTTATAGTAAGTAAAAAGGGAATATGCAGATTCCTTAATATGCCTAGTTATGACGGTCTCATTTAAAGGTTTGTAGCAGAATACGGTTGGCTTTGTTACGAAATGTTAGAAAAAAACATTGATAAAGATTTAAAATGTAACTATGACCAAAGTCAAAAATGACAAATATGATACAGTCGGTCAGTAGCATTAACACGGCAGTCTTTGCTTTTCTGAGTCCCCTCGTAACATAATTTATTACCTGGCGATCCTGCCAATAAGTGTGTTGCTTTTCAACTTCCTTTAACAGACCAAGCTGTTCGGCAAATAATTGAGACAAACCATTTAACACTCACAGGCGTGCTCAGAATGGTCAGCTTTCATATATTTTTGTAAAAACCTTATCCCAAAAGGGAAAAAAAAACTATTGCTGTAACTTCTTAATAAGTGTAAGTTAGAGTTGGGCTTTACATTGTTAGTGATTCATGTAAAGTCTATCTAAATCTATTACCATCTAACACCACCTTTTCCACTGATTGACAATGCTGATGTCCAAGGGTGGCTACATTGTTCCTCCATAGATACAGTGGAGGAGTGATTGTAGCCAGCCTATGACAGGAGGTGGTTACTGGATGATCAAAAGATAAAAGTATTCTTGTAATGTTTTGGGGTTTAGTTACGCTTTTAGAACAGAGGTATACAGAGGTGTCACAAAACCTGGCGTATTCTTGTGTATTGTTATACAAAATTACTTAAGCATGTTCTCTGTTACTTCCATTACAATACTGTTAACTTATAAATGATATCTTGTCTGGCTGTGGCTGTCAGCATGTTCTCTTGCAAGGAATAGAGAGTGTTTAGTAAATGAGGTTCACCTTAATATTACTGTTACCATAGGCGTGCACACGGGGTGTGCCGGGTATACCTGGACATATCCTAATCACCCCTTGTGGTGCAGATTCCCCCTGCTATCTGAGCTCCCCGTGCTCACCCCCCTCACACCGTTTCCGGCTTCCCCTCCTCTCCTCTCCCACCAGGGGATGGTTCAGGATGGAGAACGGGGGAAGGGGCCAGTAAATATGTTATTTACTGGCCCCTTCCTTTTGTGAATGAACGCAGTTAGTGATCAGTACACTGTGTTCATTAATAATTGAAGCATAATAAGCTATGTTTACTATGCTTCAGTTTGTGAATGAGCGGTAAGCTGCTCAACACAGAGTACTTCCCATTCATCCATTGTCCAGTACAGTGAGGCTGCAGAGAAAAGGACTGGGGAATCTCTGTCCTCAGTCCCTTTCTCTGCCTCAAAACTGAGACATCAGGGCTCTATGTAGACCCCTGATATTTCACCAAAAAGCCCCCCAATGGGCCACCTAAAAAAATTGAAAAGTAATTGTAAAAAATAATATTGTAAAAATAATAAATAAAAAAAATTGTAAAAAATAATAAAAAAATAAAATAATGGAAAAAAAAAACTACTGATGCTGTCCACTGCCCTACTGACTCCAATCTCCACTCTACTGATGCCAACCTCTGCCCTACAGACATATCCACTGCTTTACTGACACAGTCAGTTAATACATTTTAAAATGTTTGTTTACATTTATTTATAAGAGTGTGTGTGTGTGTATATATACACACACATGGGTTTGACTTGCACACACCTATGACTGTTACTATTTAATAACTTCAACTGGATGTGACACCATCTGGACTGTTGGTTATTTTCAGAGCTTCCTTATTAAGTCGTTATCATTGTCATTAAGTTGTTAACATTATCTGAGAATACTTTCTATTTTAGAATAAGGTAGGTGTACGTATGTATGTGCATCCTGGACACATTCTGGATTACACAGACTATCCTGTGTTTATATATTACCCTGGCTGTGTAATTGCTGTGACTTAATTCATTTATCCTGTGCAGATTAATTCTCTAATACAGTAATGTGTTTGTGTCGTGTAAAGTCTTGTGGTTGCTGTGTTCTGGTGTAGGGAGCACATACACCTACTTTAATCCAAAATAGTATTTTCAGTCAATTGTCTTCACCTAAAATAAAAAGAAATTATGAAAATAACCATTTAAAGTATAATACAAAGTTCCATTAAGCTGGCTGGTGAACAAAAAGATTTAACATATGACATGTCCTCTTTCAGGGTTTGTTCACACATCTACCACCAACTCGTGTACTGCACCAGTAAAATAATTGAGGTGTGTATATGTATATCCATGCTGTCCCAAAGACTGACCACACTGTACATGCACCCAAAGAATGAACCAATCTTTAGCATATTTGGCTTTGAAGACAATACAATTCTGGAATCATCCACCCAGAATGATCAGATCAGGAAGGATGCAGCCATGGTCTTGTCAGGATAGGATGTTGTTATCATTTTTGTCCATTATTTTGCATAGTAAAGACACTTACATCAGGTAGGACATGCAGCGTGGTACACTGAAAGACATCTTATGTGTTAGAATTATTGGAATATTTATAATGTGTCGGTGCTGCTTATGATATTAGCACACTAAAAAAAAAATCCACCTAAGGGACAGATTTACACTTAAAGCCACACAGCTACTGTAATTCATCGTGTCCTGCGGGGCTGATTACAACATTAAATGTTTGCAATACCGAATTATTATTATATTTTTAACTTATATGTTTTCTCCATCACTGAGCGCCACCATAAGATCCTGATTAAACAGGAAGCAGAAAGTATCAGGCCATGTCCCTCTTTTACATTTACTGACAATCATAGGTGTGCACGCCCCAAAGCTCAAACACACATGAACGCCACCTGCTGTCACAGGAAGGGGGCTCTGGTGGTAGGAGACAGTTGCTTGGGAGCATATTACGATACACCCTAAATACGGGGGTAACTTGTTCTTGAGGTTGAACATAGACTTTAATATAATGGGGCATTTACATTGGCCACTGGCACTACCAACCACCCACCTGGTGCCGCTACTGGATAATGCTAATGCACATGGGGTGATTAGGGTGTGCCCAGGCACACCCAGCAGACCCTGTGTGCATGCCTATGCTGACAATAAGTATACAGAGCCTATTAAAGTATTCGCCCCTTTACAAGTTTTCACTTTATATAGTCTTAAAACATCGATATACAATGGGTTTATTTTTGTTTTTGACACAGACCAACTGAAATATACTCTTTCAAATCAGAGTTTACACAGATTTCTGCAAAATGATTTAAATAAATTATGATGAAAATATAATTAATTGCATAAGTATAAACCCAGAGGCGTAACTAGAACCTTCAGGGCCCCAGTGCAAGAAACCATGAAGGGCTCCCCTGACCCCCGACTGGGGCCCTTCCCTCTGGTCCCGAGGCCCTTTACTCCTGTCGCAGGGTCCCATAGCGGGACCCTTTCACATGTCCTGCAGTGGGCCCCCTTCCTGCTGTCTTGGGGCCGCCCCACGGTGGGAAAACACCAGGGCCCAGTCACAAGGGTGACCTTTCTTAGCCTGACAGTTCTGCCACTAGTGCCAGTAGTTCTTATTTTTGTTATTTTATCTAGGGGCAGCAGGACCTAGGTCAGTCATAGTAGGTGGTCGGGTGTAATTAATACTTTGTTGACCCTCATGGGCTCCTCTGCCCCTCCCCCCTAATCTGGAACTTGTAGTCGGCCTTCTATGGATCCCCTTCTCCCATAACAGGTCCTCTGCCCCCAGAGGGTTACAATTAACATATCAGTCTGGCTCATGCCTGCTCCCGCCATGCTGTCACTGTCCAGGGGTGACGGGGGGCTGCTGTCTACTCCTCTCTTGCACTACCACATCATCATATCTCACACTCCACCTACCGCCCCACCCCCTCCGATGCTCCCCTGCACTGTGCTGGGTACTATGGATTTCGGCACAGGGGAGTCACATTGGGCCCCCTGGAGCATGGGGCCGGGTCACCAAAGAGACCCCACCATTGAGACCCCTATAGCTATGCCCCTGTATAAACCCACTCAATTCGGTAGGTACACTTTTTGGTACTTAACCCCTTTCCAACTGCCGCACGACGATATACGTCGGCAGAATGGCACGGGTAGGCAAAAGGACGTACAGGCACGTCCCCTTTAAGAAGTGGCATTGTGGGCATGTACTCCCGCTGTTTGCTCCCGCCACATGCTCTGTGACTGTGGGTCCCATGGACTCGATGTCCGCCGGGTGCCTGCGATCGTGTTACGGAGCAGAAGATTGGGGAGATACCTTTGTAAACAAGGCATTTCCCCGTTCTGCCTTGTGACATGACAGAGATCTACTGCTCCCTGTCAGAGGGAGCAGTGTTCGCTGTCATGTGAGTAGTAGCCCATCCCCCCCACAGTTAAAATCACTCCCTAGGACACACTTAAACCCTTGATTGCCCCCTAGTGTTTAACCCCTTCCCTGGCAGTGTCATTTACACAGTAATCAGTGCATTTTTATAGCACTGATCGCTGTATAAATGACAATGGTCCCAAAATAGTGTCTGATGTGTCCGCCATAATGTCGCAGTCACGATAAAAATCACAGATTGATGCCATTACTAATGAAAAAAAAAAAATCATACTAAAAATGCCTTAAAATTATCCCCTATATTGTAGACGCTATAAATTTTGTGCAAACCAATCAATATACGTTTATTGCAATTTTTTTACCAAAAATATGTAGAAGAATACATATCGGCCTAAACTGAGAAAAAAGATTGTTTTTTTTATATATTTTTGGGGGATATTTATAGTAAAAGATATTGCCACCCGTGCATGGAGAGAGAGGCCACGGCCTACCACATGGTGTACAACATTCCAACCCGGATGAGAGGGGCCTAGCACTGCTTGCTGTCCGTCAGACATCCATCCAGCACCACTCCGGTCGCCTGCCAACCTGTGTTCTGTGCTTCACATCGGGAGATCAATACGGCAGATCCGCTGCACAAGTGTCGCTACAGGAGCTGCTGTCCAGAAGGCATTAAATCAGCCTGATCGTTGGTGAGAGGACAATTGCCCACCTTTACAAATCCTTTCTTACGGTTTCACTGGGACACTTTGCACAGACATCTTTACCTCGGGAATACTTTACTGAACCTTGAACACTGTGCATAGACACCTGTAGCTTCTACCAGTCCAAGAAACCTTATTGCCTGCTACTACCCCTTATTGGATAAAGTTAATGAGCTCCTACTGTCGGTAAAGAACATCAGATCTGCAACGAGGACATTGCTGTCATTATTGCTACAAGGGCCCTTATAACATTGCCATAAAGTCTGACCACTCATTAGGGTTAAAGGTTTATAGGCTGACCGAGGTTTCCCTGTTAGAAATCAGTCAGTATAACCACTTAATCTTTGTTTATCCTTCACGTGCATATGTATATATATAATTGATTGTTTACCTATAAATATCTTGGCTTGTGTTATTCGGAGGAATTCCTTTGCTGAGTTGGCACTGTTGCCCAAAACTCAGCAGATCTATTACCTCCTCTTTGTGACAATATCTTCTTTGAACTGTTCTAGTAAACATTATCAGAAGATAAAAACACAGAGTTCTCTGACTTATTACTTTACGATGGTGCAAAGATGTCTGAACCCAGAGTGTCAGGTGGGTTGGAATGTTCATCAGGTCATGGCAGTGCATATTAGCAGGTAAATCAAAGCATTCCCTTAGGGGGACGTGCTACATTTACTATAATAAAAAAAGACCACCATAAGGTAACTCTATCTGACTCAAAAAAAAATGTATTTGGGAACAGTGTTGCATGACAGAGTAATTGACAGCCAAACTATCACACTACTGCAACCTGCAACATGGAATAGCCTGGACAGAAAGGGGGTGTAACATATAAGTCCGTAAGGGGTTAAATTAGGTGAATACATTAAATATGCAGCTGAATAATATATTTCAAAAGTTTTACAATTTCTTGTGTATATAATTGATACCAACCTTAACCTCTTTACGCCGACGGCACACATATATGCGGCCTCATATAAGCGGCCCTTTGTAAACCACTCACCGTGCTGAGAACTGCGCTCCCTGCATTTTAGCTGGCGGTTACTGGAAAGCCCCCAATGCATACTAGCGATTGGGAGTTTTCCATCAATGTGACAGCCAATCACAGCAGTCACGTGACCTGAATGCCCGCCTCTGCCTCCCGGCTTTTAGAGCCTTTAAAAGGCTGGGAGGTGGTTGACAGGAAGGGATTAAGAACAATCTCCTCTCTCTGGCATTAAGCTGCATAAAAAACGTCCTGTTCTCTAGGTAGAAGCACTGGGCCAGCACACCATTGCTCATACTTGCCAACAGTCCCAATTTTCCTGGGACAATCCCGATTTTGGGACCCTCGTCTCGATCAGAGCTCGTCCCGATTAAAATCCCGGGATTTTGCTTTTGTCCCGAGAATGTTTTTGCCGAAAAACAGCGGCGGGCTACAGAAATATGGCCGCCACCACCGCCGCACGTACTGTTTCCCCATGTGTTCAGTGGAAAGGGGAAGGGCAGCCAATCGGCTTCTCTCTTCAGTGTACAAGTAGACAATGCTCTTGTACACTGAAGCTTATTGGCTGCATGGATTGGAGACCCCTCCCCTCTCCACTGAACATAAGGAAGAGATCAGCCGCCGCCAACCCTCCTCCCCTGTGTGCCTAACGAGCGGGGACACTGAGGACCAGGCTCTGCTGGGGACACTGAGGAGTGGGCTAGGCTCTGCTGGGGACACTGAGGACTGGGCTCTGCTGGGGACACTGATGTAAGGACCGTCTCTGCTGGGGACACTGATGTAAGGACCGGGCTCTGCTGGGGACAATGAGGACCAGGCTCTACTGGGGGCACTGAGGACCGGGCTCTGCTGGGGACACTGAGGACTGGGCTCTGCTGGGGACACTGAGGACCGGGCTCTGCTGGGGACACTGATGTAAGGACAGGGCTCTGCTGGGGACACTGAAGAATGGACCAGGCTCTGCTGGGGACACTGAGGACTGGGCTCTGCTGGGGACACTGAGGACCGGGCTCTGCTGGGGACACTGAGGCCCAGGCTCTGCTGGGGACACTGGTGTAAGGACCGGGCTGTGCTGGGGACACTGAGGAATGGACCGGGCTCTGCTGGGGACACTGAGGAATGGACCGGGCTCTGCTGGGGACACTGAGGCCCAGGCTCTGCTGGGGACACTGGTGTAAGGACCGGGCTGTGCTGGGGACACTGAGGAATGGACCGGGCTCTGCTGGGGACACTGAGGACCGGGCTCTGCTGGGGACACTGAGGAATGGACCAGGCTCTGCTGGGGACACTGAGGACCGGGCTCCGCTGGGGACACTGAGGACCGGGATCTGCTGGGAACATTGATGTAAGGACCAGGCTCTGCTGGGGACACTGAGGTATGGACTGGGCTCTGCTGGGGACACCGAGGACCAGATCTGCTGGGGACACTGATGTAAGGTCCGGGCTCTGCTTGGGACACTGATGTAAGGACTGAGCTCCGCTGGGAACACTGATGTAAGGATGGACTCTGCTAGGGGCACTTGATGTAAGGATGGTTTCTGCTGGGAGCACCTGATGTAAGGACCAGGCTCTGCTGGGGACACTGATGTAAGGACCGGGCTCTGCTGGAGACACTGATGTAAGGACCGGTCTTCGCTGGGGACACTGATGTAAGGACTGGGCTCTACTGGGGACACTGATGTAAGGACCGGCCTCCGCTGGGGACACTGATATAAGGCCCGACCTCCACTGGGGACACTGATGTAAGGATGGACTCTGCTGGGGGCACCTGATGTAAGGACAGACTCTGCTGGGGGCACCTGATGGCATCTGGTGGCAGGCGACATGGCAGGTGACACGCTCAGGGGTCCCACTGATTCTGGATTATGGTGAGTTGAATGATTTCATTCTATATTACAATGTGATAATAGTAATAATGCGCTTCAATCATCCTGACACCACAAAACACAAATCATAACATTAAATAAACAAAGATAAAGTAAAAATAAAAATAGGGTTATTTCAACAGCACAAAAAAAGAAAAAAAATAACTCTGAAAGCAAAGTTGCAGCAGCTAAACTAAATTAGAAAAAACATTTCAATCAGCGCTCACAAAAATGCATAAAGGTCACTAATCATCCCAAAAGCAAAAACATAAGAAATAAATACACTTCTATTGTAATAATGTTGTAACAGTTACAAAAGTGTCCAGTAGTGCCACACAGGAATAAGTGTAATAAACTCACTCTCTGTGGTCCATTTCTCGATCAAGTAGATTTACACAGCGGTACTAGTAATGTTCCTATCACAGCCAAGTGGAATTCATTAATGTTGGCGCAGGGTAGAAATTCCTGAGGGATTTCTAAAATAAAGTTGATCCCAAAACCATCAATGTTTCCCTTTAGATAGGACGTCCTATCCTTTGTGCAATTGTCTATCACATTATGCTAAACTTATATGCCTGACTTGCAATTTCCCAAAATTTGAAAGCAATGAAAAATAGGTTGGTGCTCTAAGATTTCTTTATTGAGGTTTTTTTTGCCTTCCTCTGGATCAACTGTGGGTATAGGATTGTATATATAGGACTATTCATGTATACCGTACATATGTATATACCGTATAAATATCTTTTTTTTTATGATTCTTTTATTGGTTGAACTAGATGGACTTGTGTCTTTTTTCAGCCAGACTAACTATGTAACTATGTAATAATAAAAGGTAAAAGCTCTATAGTAATACTACAAATAATAGTTAATTTGTTTCCTTTTTTTCAATTTTTATTTTATTTATTTTTTAATACTATATTTGAAATATTTTTAGGGTTTCAGAGTTATCTTGCCCTTCACCAATCTCATCAGGGCTCTCTTGACTTCTTTATTACGTATGGTGTAAATCAGAGGGTTTACCATGGGTGCTACTGCTGTGTATAGCACCGTACAAATTTGCTCCAAGAGCTCTGAGTACTGAGATTGTGGAATCAGTACCACTGAGGCTACATTTGCATAGTAGAGAAGGATTACGGTGAGGTGGGATGAGCAGGTGGAGAAGAGTTTTCTCTTTCCATCTCTTGAATCTATATTTAAGATGATGGCAATTATTTTTACATAAGACATCACAGTGCACAAAAATGGAACAAAGCCAAACAACAACAGCTCCAGGTAAAGCAACATGAAGAACATTTCAGTTCCTGCACATGAAATCGTGATCAGAGCTTTGATATCGCAGAAAAAATGATGAATTATTTTTGAATGGCAAAACGACATAGTTGATGCTGCCTTTGTTATCAATAAAGAATTTGTACAAGCGGAGATCCAGGTGACTGCAATTAACATCAAAGTATTTTTTCTCCCCAAAATTTGGTTATAGTGTAAAGGCTTACAGATAGCAACATATCGGTCATATGCCATAATGAATAAAAGAACATCTTCATTGGTGCCAAATAAGAAGTAAAAGTGTAACTGAGTAAAGCATTGAGTAAATGATATTGTATTATTGTTAGTAAGTATCATGTGTAGAAGTTTGGGAACGGTGACAGTTGTAAAACAAATATCGACAATGGAAAAATTACAGAGAAACAGATACATGGGGGTGTGTAAATGGTCATCAATATATATCACTGTGATGATAATTATATTTATTAACAGGCATGTGAAATATATTGTAAGTAAAATACCAAAAACGTATAGTTTATAATCTGTTTTAAAGAAAAATGGCACAATCTGCAACACTTTAGATGCTGTATAGTTGTCCATCCAAACTGCTCTTCTTTTGTAAGAAAAAGTAAAATATGATTATGATCAAAAATGCCACAATTTATTTGGTAGAGGACTGCAGGTTCAGATGATTCAGTGTTCTCTTTTCAAGATGACATGCTGTGGCACATTTTAATTATACATAATATAAAAATATTACGACAAAGTTTATAATTTTTGGTATTTTAAATAAACGTCTCCCAGTTAACAAAGAATGAAAGAATTATTATAATGGCACAATCTGAAACCCTTTAAATACTGTACAATTCTTCATCAAAACCGCTCTTCCTTTGTGAGAAGCAATAAAATATGATTATGATCAATGTTAACATCATTTTCTTTTTTAAAAAAACACTGAAGATTCAGATGAATAAATATTCAGTTTTCATGCTGACATGTTGTGGAACATTTTATTTATATGCACATATAAAAAAATGTACTTTATTCCCACTGTAAATAAACACTTTATGATAAAAAATTGTTGTAGAATTATTATTATATCAAGTATCAGATTATGGATTTTTCCTGATCCCAATAATGACCAACTGAGAAATGCATCCCAGCTTAGTCTCTCTATAAATTTAAAGCATCCTATGGGGTGGCGCAGACAGGGGCAAGGCACAGACATAATGGCTCTTTCCTGAGTGGCTCTGTTACGTGTGATGCGCAGTTTCACCGACGCAGTTTAACGAAAGCAGGATAACTAAAGCTGCATGAACAACAGGAACTCTGCTCCACTCTGCAAGACGACAAGCAAACCAGCTTTGACATTTATTTTACATTAGGTTAGTTTCCCACTCTCTATCCACTAACATGCTCCTTATTCTCTTCCTTCTCACATTGGTGTCTTCTATCCTCAAATTATCTTTACTCTACACCTCCTCTCTTCCCTGCAGCATGCACATATCACCCTCACTCCTACCCTCTCCCTACTATGGCACCCATCATCTCCTGCAGTTGCTGAACCCACATGCTGACATAAACACCAGGGCCACTAGACACGTGCGCTCATGCACATCCCACTCCCACCTTGCCTTCCTTACCCTCCTCCTTCTCCTAGTCTCAGGTGACATTTCTCCTAATCCTGGTCCGCCATTTTCCAAATGCAAGCCACATATCCAATACCCCTCCCCCTCTGGCAACCACCACAATCCACTCAGTTTAATTTCTATCCCCCTGCTTCCTCAAAGCAGCCCACCAATCTCATGTGCCCTTTGGAACGCCCGCTCCATCTGTAACAAGCTAACATCTGTACATGACCTCTTCATCTCTCATGGCTTGAACATACTCGCCATAACAGAAACCTGGGTTCAAAATTTTGACTCAGCTTCTCCTGCTGCCCTCTCCCATGGTGGTCTCCATTGGACTCACTCCTCCAGACCCAACAGACAGAAAGGAGGTGGAGTTGGCTTCCTTCTGTCCCCACAAAGCACCTTCTAAGTCCTTCCTGTCCCTTCCTCTCTATCCCTCTCTTCTTTCGAGATGCACTGTATTCGTCTGTTCTCTCCGATTTCTCTGAGGATTGCAGCAATTTATAGGCCTCCAGGACTGGTATTGTGCTTTCTTGATGACTTTGCTGCCTGGCTACCCTACTTTCTCTCCTCTGAAATACCCACCATTATTCTTGGTGACTTTAACATTCCTGTCAATGTTAACAGCCCAACTACAACTAAATTTCTCGACTTAACCTCATCTTTTGACCTAACCCAATGGACACATACTTCCACTCACTCCAATGGTAATACCCTTGACCTTGTATTCTCCCATCTCTGCAACCCTGGCAACCTCACTAACACCCCCTTTCCTCTATCTGATCACAACCTCATTACTTTCACTGTATCCTTGCCTCCAACCACCCATCCCTCCAAGCAGCAAACATTTACTTGTAGAAACCTTCGCCACTTTAACCCTTCTCTTCTCTATTCTGCTACTGACCACCTATATGACATAATCTCTCCCCTGTCCTGTCCTGACCTGGCCACTTCTGTCTACAACAGTTCACTCTCATCATCACTAGATGCACTTGCTCCTCTAACCACACGCAGAATCAGGCCCCGACCGTTACAACCCTGGCAAACTGACAACACTAGAAATCTCAAGAGACATTGCCGTGCTCTTGAATGACTGTGGCGTAAAACCAAATGCCTGCAAGACTTCACCCTATATAAATCTGCCCTTCTAAAATAAAATTCCTGCCTCCATGCTGCCAAACAAGCCTACTTTGTCTCTCTTATTAATTCCTTGTCATCCAGTCCCCGTCGGCTCTTCTCAACCTTTAACTCTCTGCTCCGTCCACCACCCCCTCTACCCACTAACTCACTCACTTGCCAAGAGATTGCCAATCACTTAAAAGACAAGATCGATGCAATTCGTGAGGACATCTCCACTGTGTGTACGTCTTCCCCACCCATCATACCTTGCCTAGCAGCACATTCAACACTCTCCTCTTTTGAATTGGCTACTACGGAAGAGGTTACAAAAATTTTCTCAGATGCCCACCTAACCAATTGTCCCTTGGATCCTGTTCCCTCACAACTACTACGGTCACCCTCTTCTTCTATCCTATGCTCCCTCACCCACATCTTCAATCTCTCCCTCTCTAGTGGCATTTTCCCCTCCCCTCTAAAACATGCGCAGATCACTCCCATTCTTAAAAAGCCCTCACTGGACCCTATCGACCTGAACAACTTAAGACCCATCTCATTGCTCCCATTCACCTCTAAACTTCTAGAACGCTTAGTCTACAACCGTCTTAACTCCTACCTCAATGAAAATAACCTTCTTGACCCCTTACAGTCTGGCTTTCGCTCGCAGCACTCCACGGAAACTACCTTACTAAAACTCACTAATTATTTACTAACTGCTAAAACCAACAGCCAGTACTCCATACTCCTACTACTTGACCTCTCTGCGGCCTTTGATACTGTTGACCACCCGCTCCTTCTCAATAAACTACATTCCCTTGGCCTCCGAGATTCTGCTCTATCCTGGTTCTCTGCCTATTTATCACATCGCTCCTTCAGTGTCACCTACAACTCTGTCTCCTCCTCTCCATTGCCCCTTTCTGTGGGGGTCCCCCAAGGCTCAGTTCTTGGACCCCTTCTCTTCTCTATCTTCACTTCCTCCCTTGCTCATTTAATAACTGCCCACAGCTTCCAATACCACTTATACACTGATGACACCCAAATCTATCTGTCTACTCCTCACCTCACTCCTTCAGTCTCCTCTCGCATTACTAACTTACTAACTGACATATCAGCATGGATGTCGCACCACTTCCTTAAACTAAATCTCTCTAAAACTGAGCTATTAATATTCCCCCCCGCCCGTGCCCCCCTCCATGACTTTTCCATCAAAATCAACAATGCAACCATCAGTCCCTCTCCTCACACCAGGGTACTAGGTGTAATCCTAGACTCTGACTTGTCATTTCAGCCTCAAATCCAATCGCTGTCAAAAGTTTGTAGAATTCACCTCCGTAACATCTCTAAAATTCGCCCTTTTTTAACAAATGAAACCACCAAGCTCCTCATTCACTCCCTTGTTATCTCTCGCCTTGACTATTGCAACTCCCTTCTCATTGGCTTACCTCTCCATAGGCTATCCCCTCTTCAGTCTATCATGAATGCTGCTGCCAGACTTATCCACCTTACCAACCGCTCAGTGTCTGCCAACCCTCTCCTCCAATCCCTACACTGGCTCCCAATCACTCCGCAAATTAAATTCAAAATTCTAACCACAACATACAAAGCCATTCACAACTCTGCCCCAAGCTACATCACTAATCTTGTCTCCAAATATTACCCAAATCAACCTCTCCGCTCTTCTCAAGACCTCCTGCTTTCAAGCTCTCTCATCTCCTCCTCCCATGCTCGTCTCCAGGATTTCTGTAGAGCCTCTCCCATCCCCTGGAACTTGCTACCTCCATCTATCCGGCTATCCCCTACTCTTGCTACCTTCAGGCAATCCCTGATAACTCATCTCTTCAGGAAAGCCTATCATGTCTCCAACAAATCTCCTACCACTTCCACCAGCTCATTCCCCACAGTTACAACCTTTTGTACCACCTGCCCCACCCTATTAGATTGTAAGCTCTTCTGAGCAGGGCCCTCCTAATCCTATTGTATTGTATTGTATTATAACTGTATTGTCTCCCTTTTATATTGTAAAGCGTTGCGTAAACTGTTGGCGCTATATAAATCCTGAATAATAATAATAATATTAAGACTGTAGCTATACAAAAAAATTGTATTATGAAAGCCATAATAAACTTATATATGTAAATGGTGAAGACGAAAACATTTTTATGAAAGAATGGATTAGAGTATTTAGGCCCTATCTGCAAAGAGTACAAAAAGGATTTGACCAATAATTGCTGTAAGTTGCAAATATATAAATATATTGTCCCAAAAAATGTATATGCAAATTAAATGGTTATAAAGAAAGTATTTATACCCATACAGTTCACTTTCAAATTTTAAAATAAAATACATAAATTTACTTTTTTATACGTATACTTATCACCTGTTGTCAAACTGATCTGCAAAAGTACAAAAAGGATTTGACAAATAATTGCTGTAAGTTGCAAATATATAAATATATTGTCCCAAAAAATGTGTCAAAATGGTAAAAATGACAGTAGACAGTTTGGGACAAATCCTTTAAAAAAAAAAAAATGTCCCGCGATGTCCATTCATCCTCGATCACAGCGTCCGACGGACCGAGAAAAAAAAAAATGGAAAAAACTCTGCCTCCATGCTTTCTGCATTGACAGCTGTTATATAGCTGAGTGCGGAGCCACGTAAATGGGTGACCCCGCCTCCCCTCTGACATTACGTGACGTCACATGAAGCAGAGGTTCTTTTTCGGTTTTTTTTTCTCAGTCTATCGGACGCTGTGATCGAAGATAATTGGACATCACAAGACATTTTTTAATAAAAGACTTGTCCCAAATTGTCAACTGTCATTTTTACCATTTTGACACTTTTTTTTGGTGAATGTGTAGGGATACAATATACCCGATAGCCATTCACATGGGGGGGGCGGGATCTTGGGGTCCCCTTGTTAAAGGGGGCTTCTAGATTCCGATAAGCCCCCTGCCCGCAGACCCCCACAACCACCGGCAAGGGTTATGGGGAAGAGGCCCTTGTTCCCATCAACATGGGGACAAGGCGTTTTGGGCAGACCCCAAAGCATCCACCCCATGTTGAGGGCATGTGGCCTGGTACAATTCCCCTTTTCCTGCGGTCTGCAAGGTTGCATGCTTGGATAAGGATCTGGTATGGATTTTGGGGGATGGCTACGCCATTTTTTTTTATTTTGGTGAGGAATTCAAATTATGTATACATTTTTGGGGCACCTTGTATATATAATTAAAAATATTGTTGAATAACCTAAATATAGTTACAGTATAGTCATAGGTGTGCGCAGCCTCTTGCATTAGGGTGTGCACCCCAAAGCTCAAATACATATGCATGTGTATATGTACTGATGGTGTCAGTAGGGCAGTGGACAGTGTCATTATTTTTATTTTATTTTTAAATAAATTATTTTATTTTGTAATATTTTTTTTGGGGATGAAATATCAGTGGTCTAAACAGGGGGGAATATGCACCACACAAGGCGATTAGGGTGTGCCCAGGCACACCTGGCACACCCTGTGCGCACGCCTATGGTGAGATACTGTATTTATATATATATATATATATATATATATATATTTATACACATACAGTATATGTACAAACACATGGGATTGACCTTTGGGGTGCACACACCTATGACTATTACTATTTAATAACTTCAACTGGATGTGAAACCATCTGGACTGTTGGTTATTTTCAGAGCTTCCTTATTAAGTCATTATCATTAAGTTGTTGACATTATCTGAGAATACTTTCTATTTTAGAATAAGATAGGTGTACGTATGTATGTGCATCCTGGACACATTCTGGATTACACAGACTATCCTGTGTTTATATTACCCTGGCTGTGTAATTGCTGTGACTTAATTCATTTATCCTATGCAGATTAATTCTCTAATACAGTAATGTGTTTGTGTTGTGTAAATTCTTTTGTGATTGCTGTGTTCTGATATAGGGAGCACATACACCTACTTTAATCCAAAATAGTATTTTCAGCCAATTGTCTTCACCTAAAATAAAAAAAATATTAAAATAACCATTTAAAGTATAATACAAAGTGCCATTAAGCTGGCTGGTGAATAAAAAGATTTAAAATATGACAGGTCCTCTTTCACACATCTACCACCAATTAGTGTACTGCACCAGTAAAATAATTGAGGTGTGTATATGTATATCCATGCTGTCCCAAAGACTGACCACACTGTAAATGCACCCAAAGAATGAACCAATCTTTAGCATATTTGGCTTTGAAGACAATACAATTCTAGCATGAGCCATTCAGAATGATCAGATCAGGAAGGATGCAGCCATGGTCTTGTCAGGATAGGATGTTGTTATCATTTTTGTCCATTATTTTGCATAGTAAAGACACTTACATCAGGTAGGACATGCAGTGTGGTGGGGATGGGGGGCTGCTGTCTGCTCCTCTCTTGCACTACCACACCATCATATATCACTCTCCACTTCCCGCCCCACCCCCTCTGATGCTCCTCCGCACTGTGCTGGGTACTATGGATTTCGGCACAAGGGAGCCGCATTGGGTCCCCTAGAGCAGGGGTCCTCAAACTACGGCCCACGGGCCGAATCCGCCTGCCCTCTGCTACCTCCATCACACAGGACGGGAAACATGACAGGCCCGGACAAAGGACCTTCTGTGCTAAAAAGCAGGTGATTGGTTACTAGGCATCGGGGCGGTCCCAGGAACCAATTACCTGCCCCTCACTTCCAAAGTCCCGCCCTCCGTCCGGACCTACCATGCCTCGCGTCCTGCGTGATACAGGTAAGTGCTGAGTGGGAGTGCTGTGACATTATACAAGGGGCGGCAGTGTAATATTGATGAGGGGAGTCTGTGATATGGGGGATCTGTGATATGGGGAGTCTTTGATATGGGGAGTCTTTGATATCGGGAGTCTGTGATATGGGGAGTCTGTGATGGGGGGATCTGTGATGGGGGGGGGATCTGTGATATAGGGAGATCTGTGATATGGGGGGATCTGTGATATGGGGAGTCTGTGATGGGGGATCTGTGATATAGGGGGGATCTGTGATATGGGGGGGATCTGTGATATGGGGGGATCTGTGATATGGGGGGATATGTGATATGGGGGAATCTGTGATATGGGGGGATATGTGATGGGGGATCTGTGATATGGGGGGAGTCTGTGATATGGGGGGATCTGTGATATGGGGGGATCTGTGATATGGGGGGATCTGTGATGGGGGATCTGTGATATGGGGGGAGTCTGTGATATGGGGGGGATCTGTGATATGGGGGGATCTGTGATATGGGGGATCTGTGATGGGGAGTCTGTTATGGGGGATTTGTGATATGGGGGGATCTGTGATATGGGGGATCTGTGATGGGGAGTCTGTTATGGGGGGATCTGTGATATGGGGGAGTCTGTGATAGGGGGGGTCTGTTATGGGGGATCTGTGATGGCGGAGTCTGTTATGGGGGATCTGTGATGGGGGAGTCTGTTATGGGGGAGTCTGTGATATGGGGATTCTGTTATGGGGGAGTCTGTGATAGGGGGAGTCTGTGATATAGGGGATCTGTGACAGAGAGATCTGTGATATGGGGGGATCTGTGATGGGGAGTCTGTTATGGGGGATCTGTGATGGCGGAGTCTGTTATGGGGGATCTGTGATGGGGGGGTCTGTGCTATGGGGGGGACTGTTATGGGGGGATCTGTGATGGTGGAGTCTGTTATGGGGGATCTGTGATATGGGGGGATCTGTGATGGGGGAGTCTGTTATGGGGGGATCTGTGATGGCGGAGTCTGTTATGGGGGATCTGTGATATGGGGGGATCTGTGATGGGGGAGTCTGTGCTATGGGGGGGACTGATATGGGGGGGTCTGTGATGGGGGAGTCTGTTATGGGGGGATCTGTGATGGCGGAGTCTGTTATGGGGAAAGTCTGTGATGGGGGAAGTATGTGATATGGGGGAGTCTGTTATGGGGGGAATCTGTTATGTGGGGCTTTGTGATGGAGAGGATCTGTCATGGGGGGGCTTTGTTATTGGGTGAGTCTGTGATGGGGAGGGGGGGTCTGTAATTGGGAGTGGTTCTGTAATGAGGGGAGTCTGTGAAATACTGATAAGTTCATGTTGGTTACAATTGTTCTTTATTTTAAATATTGTACTGTTTTTTTCCTGTTTTTTTTTTTTTTGCACTACAAATAAGATGTGTGCATAGGAATTAGTTCATATTTTTCAAAACTGTAGTGCGGCCCCCCAACAGTCTGAGGGACCGTGAACTGACCCCCTGTCTAAAAAGTTTGAGGACCCCTGCCCTAGAGCATGGGGCCAGGTCACTATTGAGACCCCTATAGCTACGCCCCTGTATAAACCCATTGAATTCGGTAGGTACACTTTGGTATTTAAAACTCAATGGGGGTTATTTACTAAAGACAACTCCACTTTGCACTACAAGTGCAAACTGCACTTGAAATTGCACTGAAAGTGCACTTGGAAGTGCAGTCGCTGTGGATCCGAGGGGGACATGCAAGGAAGATAAAAAACAGCATTTTAGCTTGCACATGATTGGATGATAAAATTAGCAGAGCTTCCACTCATTTCAGATCTACCCCACAGATCTACAGCGACTGCACTTCCAAGTGCACTTTCAGTGCATTTTCAAGTGCACTTTGCACATGTATTTTGCACTTGTAGTGCAAAGTGGATTTGCCTTTCGTAAATAACCCCCCATGAGTCTGTGTAGGTAGGTCTCCATTTGCTTTTCACATCTGGACAATGCAATTTCTCTTCTCAAAGCCTGTCAGGTGTCATGGAGAGATGCAAATTTTCTGTTGGACTGAGATCTGGACTCTAACTTTGCCATTTGCGGGTGTTAACAATATTCTTCGTATAATATTTTTGTGTCGTTGTTGGGTTTATGAACATGTTCATGTTTGGGTTCATTGTCTTTCTAGAAGACAGATCTCCTCCCTTCATGACCAGACTTTTTTTTTCTATTCTATTCATTACTGCGCTACTTTAATTGGAAATTGAGCAGTCATGCAACACTGTATGCAAATGAGTTTTCTTTTGGTGTTTTTAATCACCATTGGGTTTTTTCTTTTTATTATATAAACAAAATAATACCAAAAACTTTGGGGTAAAAAAACTATATTTTCTACTTTCTCTTATTAAAAATATCCAATAAAACCAAATTTCTTCATGCATGTGCATCGTTTAGTGCATTGTGAGGTGCTCGGTGAGTGAACATCCAGCCGAGCGCTCCGCAAATTCAGGTGTTCGTCTAACGGCGATGTTCGGCCCAAACTTATACTCGGCCCGAACCGCTCGCCCATCACTACTTAAGATCCATCTCCCTGCACCCATTTGCTCCAAGCTTCTTGAACGCCTTGTCTACAACCGTATGAGCTCCTAACTCACTGACAACAACCTTCTCAATCCCCTACAGTCCGGCTTCCACCCACAACATCCCACGGAAAATTACCCTTTGTACCCCCTCTCCCTCCCTTTAGATTGTAAGCTCCATGAGCAGGACCATTCTATTCCCTCTGTATTGAACTGTATTGTAATTGTACTGTCCCCCTCTACATTGTAAAGTTCTGCGTGAACTGTTGGAGCTAAATTAATCCTGTATAATAATAATAATGTAAAGTGATCTTCATGACAATAAGCCACCTCCCTCTCACAGACATCCATATATTCAAAATGGGGGCTCCGAAAGTTTCTTGTAAAGAATCCACTAGTTATTACATGAGAATATACAATATTTCTGCAATCCATAAAGAACAATGATATCCTCCATTAAGAGCATCCAGACTCAATCCACATATGTGAATGGAAGTTGAACACATTCCTACAGTAGGAGTATCCAATATCAAACATACACACAGGGATTTAGACACATCCCATAGTGAATTTCAAGCAATCACTTCCTCATAGAGCAAAATGTGTTATTAGTGGCCATTTTCTTAACCACTTGCGGACCGCCCACCATACATATACGGCAACAGGGGGGGGGCACTATGTGCCAGATTACGTATCTAGTATGTGATCTGACACCTCCGGGTCTGTGGCACATGCGCACACCCCCGGCTCCCTGCTCCCACTGTGATCACACACAGTGAGTGCCCGGTGGCAGGTACCGCGGACTCAATGTCTGCATGCACCCACTGATTACACAGTACACAGGCAGAATGGCCGTCTGCCTATGTAAACAAGGCAGATTGCCATTCTGTCAGAAGGGTAGGCATTGATCCTGTATTTCTGCTAAGCAGGAACACAGATCTTTGCCTTCCCCTAGTCAAAGCACCTCCCACACTGTGAGTAAGCACAACCTAGGCACACACTTAACCATTTGATCGCCCCTGATGTTAACCCCTTCCCAGCCAGTGTCATTAGACAGTGACAGTGCATATTTTTTAGCACTGATAAATGTATTAGTGTCACTGGTCCCCAAAAAGTATCAAAAGTGTCAGTTAGTGTCAGATTTGTCCGCCGCAATATCACAGTCCCGCTGTAAGTCGCTGATCGCTGCCATTACTAGTAAAAAAACATAAATAAAAGATAAATAAATAAAAATGTCCCATAGTTTGTAGATGCTATAGCTTTTGAGTAAACCAAACAATATACGCTTGTTGGGATTTTTTTACCAGAAATATGTAGTAGAATACATACAGTATTGGCCTAAACTGATGAAGAAATTCGATTTTTTTTCCATTTTTTATTGGATATGTTTTATAGCAGAAAATATATATATTTTTTTTTCAAAATTGTCTGCCTTTTTTGTTTATAGCGCAAAAAAAAACATTGGGGTGATCAAATACCACCAAAATAAAGCTCTATTTGAGGGGGAAAGGGACAAAAATGTATTTGGGTACAGAGTTGCACGTCTTCACAATTGTCAGTTAAAGTAACGCAGTGCCATATCACAAAGAATGGCCTGGTCACGAAGGGGGGTAAATCTTCCCGAAGTCAAGTAGTTAAGTTGAATTTGTATGTAAATTGGAACAAAAACATTTTTCATGTAACTCTAGCCAACAAAAATTACAATGAATTCCCCTTCCTAGGGGTAGATTCCCTCTCGCTTCCTGTTGCCTATGGGACAGGAAGTGAGATCAAATCCTTCTAATGAGGATACAGACAGCAGTAAAACCCTCACAGATGCTCTAACCCCACACCATACAGTACTATCCAAAACTAAAAAAGAAATAAATGCAACTTCGACACATGTATGTCTTAACATATTATATATTTTTACCTGTGCTTGTAGATACAGATGCAAGTAAATGCTTACACATTTTTAGTATTGTACTGATAGTGCTGAACTGCAAAAACAAGTTCGAGTACTGGACTGTACTGTGGATGTTAGATGGATGATTGAATGGGAGCTCCGCATAGGCAGCTGATATGAGCTTGTGCGAGAACACAGGTGGATGTAGTGTATAGTAACACAGTCCTGCTTTTATAGAAGTTACAGGTACAAATACAGGGCATACTCCCAATTATGGATGAGCCGAACACCCCCAGGTTCGGTTCGCACCAGAACCTGCGAACGGACCGAAAATTCGCACGAACGTTAGAACCCCATTGACGTCTATGGGACTCGAACGTTCAAAATCAAAAGTGCTCATTTTAAAGGCTAATTTGCATGGTCTTGTCCTAAAAGGGTTTGGGGACCCGGGTCCTGCCCCAGGGGACATGTATCAATGCAAAAAAAAACTTTTTAAAGCAGACGTTTTTTCGGGAGCAGTGATTTTAACCACTTGAGCCCCGGACCATTATGCTGCCTAAGGACCAGAGGTCTTTTTCCAATTTGGCACTGCGTCGCTTTAACTGCTAATTGCGCGGTTATGCAATGCTGTACCCAAACGAAATTTGCGTCCTTTTCTTCCCACAAATAGAGCTTTCTTTTGATGGTATTTGATCACCTCTGCGGTTTTTATTTTTTGCGCTATAAACGGAAAAAGACCGAAAATTTTGAAAAAAAATGATATTTTCTACTTTTTGTTATAAAAAAATCCAATAAACTAAATTTTAGTCATACATTTAGGCCAAAATGTATTCGGCCACATGTCTTTGGTAAAAAAAATGTCAATAAGCGTATATTTATTGGTTTGCGTAAAAGTTATAGCGTCTACAAACTAGGGTACATTTTCTGTAATTTACACAGCTTTTAGTTTATGACTGCCTATGTCATTTCTTGAGGTGCTAAAATGGCAGGGCAGTACAAAACCCCCCCAAATGACCCCATTTTGGAAAGTAGACACCCCAAGGAAATTGCTGAGAGGCATGTTGAACCCATTGAATATTTATTTTTTTTGTCCCAAGTGATTGAAAAATGACAAAAAAAAAAAAATATTTACAAAAAGTTGTCACTAAATGATATATTGCTCACACAGGCCATGGGCCTATGTGGAATTGCACCCCAAAATACATTCAGCTGCTTCTCCTGAGTATGAGGATACCATATGTGTGGGACTTTTTGGGAGCCTAGCCGCGTACGGGGCCCCGAAAACCAATCGCCGCCTTCAGGATTTCTAAGGGTGTAAATTTTTGATTTCACTCTTCACTGCCTATCACAGTTTCGGAGGCCATGGAATGCCCAGGTGGCACAAAACCCCCTAAAATGACCCCATTTTGGAAAGTAGACACCCCAAGCTATTTGCTGAGAGGCATATTGAGTCCATGGAATATTTTATATTTTGACACAAGTTGCGGGAAAGTGACACTTTTTATTTTTATTTTATTTTTTTTTCATAAAGTTGTCACTAAATGATATATTACTCACACAGGCCATGGGCATATGTGGAATTGCACCCCAAAATACATTTAGCTGCTTCTCCTGAGTATGGGGATACCACATGTGTGGGACTTTTTGGGAGCCTAGCCGCGTACGGGACCCCGAAAACCAATCACTGCCTTCAGGATTTCTAAGGGTGAAAATTTTTGATTTCACTCTTTACTGCCTATCACAGTTTCGGAGGCCATGGAATGCCCAGGTGGCACAAAACCCCCCCAAATGACCCCATTTTGGAAAGTAGACACCCCAAGCTATTTGCTGAGAGGCATGGTGAGTATTTTGCAGCTCTCATTTGTTTTTGAAAATGAAGAAAGACAAGAAAAAACATTTTTTTTTTCTTTTTTCAATTTTCAAAACTTTGTGACAAAAAGTGAGGTCTGCAAAATACTCACTATACCTCTCAGCAAATAGCTTGGGGTGTCTACTTTCCAAAATGGGGTCATTTGGGGGGGTTTTGTGCCACCTGGGCATTCCATGGCCTCTGAAACTGTGATAGGCAGTGAAGAGTGAAATCAAAAATTCACGCCCTTAGAAAGCCTGAAGGCGGTGCTTGGTTTTCGGGGTCCCGTACGCGGCCAGGCTCCCAAAAAGTCTCACACATGTGGTATCCCCGTACTCAGGAGAAGCAGCAGAATGTATTTTGGGGTGTAATTTCACATATTTCCATGGCATGTTTGAGCAATATATCATTTAGTGACAACTTTGTGCAAAAAAAAAAAAAATTTGTCTCTTTCCCGCAACTTGTGTCGCAATATAAAATATTCCATGGACTCGACATGCCTCTCAGCAAATAGCTTGGGGTGTCTACTTTCCAAAATGGGGTCATTTGGGGGGGTTTTGAACTGTCCTGGCATTTTATGCACAACATTTAGAAGCTTATGTCACACATCACCCACTCTTCTAACCACTTGAAGACAAAGCCCTTTCTGACACTTATTGTTTACATGAAAAAGTTATTTTTTTTTGCAAAAAAATTACTTTGAACCCCCAAACATTATATATTTTTTTAAAGCAAATGCCCTACAGATTAAAATGGTGGGTGTTTCATTTTTTTTTTCACACAGTAATTGCGCAGCGATTTTTCAAACGCATTTATTGGGGAAAAAACACACTTTTTTAAACTTTAATGCACTAAAACACACTATATTGCCCAAATGTTTGATGAAATAAAAAAGATGATCTTAGGCCGAGTACATAGATACCAAACATGACATGCTTTAAAATTGCGCACAAACGTGCAGTGGCAACAAAATAAATACATGTTTAAAAGCCTTCAAAAGCCTTTACAGGTTACCACTTTAGATTTACAGAGGAGGTCTACTGGAATAATTACTGCCCTCGATCTGGCCTTCGCGGTGATACCTCACATGCATGGTGCAATTGCTGTTTACATTTGACGACAGACCGCCGCTTGCGTTCGCCTTAGCGCGAGAGCAGGGGACGACAGGGGTGCTTTTTTTTTTTTTTTTTCTTTATTATTTTTTTGCTTTTTTAATCTTACTTTTAAACTGTTCCTTTCATATTTTTTTTTTTAAATCATTTTTATTGTTATCTCGGGGAATGTAAATATGCCCTATGATAGCAATAGGTAGTGACAGGTACTCTTTTTTGAAAAAATTGTGGTCTATTAGACCCTAGATCTCTCCTCTGCCCTCAAAGCATCTGACCACACCAAGATCGGTGTGATAAAATGCTTCCCCAATTTCCCAATGGCGCTATTTACATCCGGCGAAATCTAAGTCATGAAATGCTCGTAGCTTCCGGTTTCTTAGGCCATAGAGATGTTTGGAGCCACTCTGGTCTCTGATCAGCTCTATGGTCAGCTGGCTGAATCACCGGCTGCATTCTCAGGTTCCCTGTTGAGACAGGAGAGCCAGAGAAAAACACGGAAGACGGTGGGGGGGGGGGCATTCCCTCCCACGGCTTGTAAAAGCAGTCTAGAAGCTAATTAGCCGCTAGGATTGCTTTTACATGAAAGCCGACCGCTGGCTGAAAAGAATGATACCAAGATGATACCTAAACCTGCAGGCATCATTCTGGTATAACCACTCAAAGTCGTGAATGGCGTACCTGAAGACAAAAAAATGGTTAACAATGGTTAACAATAAAGCACAGTAAACAGTAAAGTATAAATAATTACATACCTGAAAAACAAACATGATAAAACATAATAACAATAACAATAAAACATTGCAGAATAGAATACAGTAAAAAAGAGCAGAACAATAGAGAGAGAGAATAGAGAGAGAGAACAATAAAACGACAACTATTTTTTTTTATTTCATATATTTTTTTTTTTTACACTTTTTTTGTAACTAACTTTTATAACTGTAACCAGTTCCAGGTTCGGGTCTCTCAAAATGCGATGGCATCTTGGGAGACCCTGTGAAAGTGTGCCTAGTCTGTGCAATGCTGACACGACATCTTTTTGGGGGGGTTTGTTAGGTAGGGGTACTCGGGAGGACATAAAAATGCCTCTCATGCAGCCGACTGCATTTGGTTGGGGATGTGAATGGGGGAAGTACGGGCGCTGCAGAAGCAGTGGGTTCCCAATTAGGATTGGCGAATGCAGCAGGAAGGGCACTATGGGCACGACGGGCCTGTGTTTGTCTTCTTGGTGGCAGCGGGACACTACTTGTGCTTGCCACCTCACCAGCTTGAACTGCACTTATGGGACTCGCCACGTCACCAAGTGTTACTGCAGTGCTGGTTTGACTACGACCGGGGTGTACTAGGCCACTGGTGCTTGCCAGTTCACCAAAACGCTACCAAAAAAACTGTTAGCGATCGCAGGGATCAGGCCTGACTCTGCGAACGCTGCAGTTATGCGTTTAGAGTTTTGTAAGTGACAGTGATCGATCGATACTGCACTTGGGTGGGCTGGGCTGGGCCGGGCGGAGGGGCAAAGCGCAGGTGCTAGCAGGTATCTGGGAGGATCCCGCTAACACTGCGTTTTTGGGAACCCTAAACTGCTAGGGACGCTAGTATAGATCTGATCGGATCAGATATTGATGCGATCAGATACTATACCACTAAGGGAGGTGTGCGTGCGTGGGTGTTAGCGGTACTGGCGCTAACCTGACGCTGCCTGGGGCTGGTGCTTGCCAGTTCACCAAAATGCTACCAAAAAAACTGTTAGCAATCGCAGGGATCAGGCCTGACTCTGCGAACGCTGCAGTTATGCGTTTAGTGTTTTGTAAGTGACAGTGATCGATCGATACTGCACTTGGGTGGGCTGGGCTCGCCTGGACGGAGGGGCAAAACGCAGGTGCTAGCAGGTATCTGGGCTGATCCCGCTAACACTGCGTGTTTGGGAACCCTAAACTCCTGGTGACGCTAGTATAGATCTGATCGGATCAGATATTGATCCGTTCAGATACTATACCACTAAGGGAGGTGTACGGTGCGTGCGTGGGTGTTAGCGGTACTGGCGCTAACCTGACGCTGCCTGGGGCTGGTGCTTGCCAGTTCACCAAAACGCTACCAAAAAAACTGTTAGCGATCGCAGGGATCAGGCCTGACTCTGCGAACGCTGCAGTTATGCGTTTAGTGTTTTGTAAGTGACAGTGATCGATCGATACTGCACTTGGGTGGGCTGGGCAGAGGTGCAAAACGCAGGTGCTAGCGGGTATCTGGGCTAATCCCGCTAACACTGCGTTTTTGGGAACCCTAAACTGCTGGTGACGCTAGTATAGATCTGATCGGATCAGATATTGATCCGTTCAGATACTATACCACTAAGGGAGGTGTATGCTGCGTGCGTAGGTGTTAGCGGTACTGGCGCTAACCTGACGCTGCCTGGGGCTGGTGCTTGCCAGTTCACCAAAACGCTACCAAAAAAACTGTTAGCAATCGCAGGGATCAGGCCTGACTCTGCGAACGCTGCAGTTATGCGTTTAGTGTTTTGTAAGTGACAGTGATCGATCGATACTGCACTTGGGTGGGCCGGGCGGAGGGGCAAAACGCAGGTGCTAGCAGGTATCTGGGCTGATCCCGCTAACACTGCGTGTTTGGGAACCCTAAACTCCTGGTGACGCTAGTATAGATCTGATCGGATCAGATATTGATCCGTTCAGATACTATACCACTAAGGGAGGTGTACGGTGCGTGCGTGGGTGTTAGCGGTACTGGCGCTAACCTGACGCTGCCTGGGGCTGGTGCTTGCCAGTTCACCAAAACGCTACCAAAAAAACTGTTAGCGATCGCAGGGATCAGGCCTGACTCTGCGAACGCTGCAGTTATGCGTTTAGTGTTTTGTAAGTGACAGTGATCGATCGATACTGCACTTGGGTGGGCTGGGCAGAGGTGCAAAACGCAGGTGCTAGCGGGTATCTGGGCTAATCCCGCTAACACTGCGTTTTTGGGAACCGTAAACTGCTGGGGACGCTAGTATAGATCTGATCGGATCAGATATTGATCCGTTCAGATACTATACCACTAAGGGAGGTGTATGCTGCGTGCGTGGGTGTTAGCGGTACTGGCGCTAATCTGACGCTGCCTGGGGCGACGCATATCACCGCCGGGCGATCGGGGGGCTAAACCTTTATTCGGTAATAAACGGCGGGTGCCCTGACACTATAAAAAATAAACGAACTAACCAGCGTCAACCGTAACGGTTATACGGTGATCAGTGGTGAAAGGGTTAACTAGGGGGCAATCAAGGGGTTAAAACATTTATTAGGTAGTATATGGGGGTCCCTGACGCTATAAAACGCTGACGGCGAACCTAAATATTTACCTCACTAACTAGCGTCATCAGCGACACTAATACAGCGATCAGAAAAATGATCGCTCAGCGACACTGGTGACGGGGGGTGATCAAGGGGTTAAAACTTTATTAGGGGGGGTTAGGGGGGTACCCTAGACCTACAGGGGGGTAACAGTAACTGTGCTAACACAGTAACTGTCACAAACTGACACCAATGCAGTAATAGAAAAAAAAAAAAAAAAACTGCTGGTGTCAGTTTGTGACGGGGGGGGGTGATTGGGGGGGGATCGGGGGGCGATCGGGGGGGATCGGGGTGTTTTGTATGCCTGGCATGTTCTACTGTGTGTGTAGTGTTGGTGCACTCACATACCTGTCTTCTCTCCTCGGGCCGGAACGGAAACTACCGACCCGAGGGGAGATGACATCACTTCCTTTGCTGCTGTTTAGCATACAGCAGCAAAGGAGTGTTCCCATTGGCCGGCGGCGATCGCGAGGGGGGGGCCACGAACGGATGGCCTCCCCCTTGTCTCTGATCGCCGGGGGACAGAACGGGACCGCCTCGGGCGGTGGGGGGGGTCCGATTGGACCCCCCACCCGCGGGAGGCAAATCACGTACATGTACGTGATTTTGCCTGCCCGTGCCGCCTTGCCGACGTACATCGGCGTGAGGCGGTCCTTAAGTGGTTAATGATGCTTAAAGTAAAAAAAAAAAAAAGTGAAATATTCCTTTAAATATCGTACCTGGGGGGTGTCTATAGTATGCCTGTAAAGTGGCGCGTGTTTCCCGTGCTTAGAACAGTCCCTGCACAAAATGTCATTTTTAAAGGAAAAAAAGTAATTTAAAACTGCTTGCGGCTTTAATGTAATGTCGGGTCCTGGCAATATGGATGAAAATCAGTGAGGCAAACAGCACGGGTACCCCCCAGTCCATTACCAGGCCCTTTGGGTCTTGTATGGATATTAAGTGAAACCCCACACCCAAATGTAAAAAGGAAAGGTGTGGGGCCCCCAGGCCCTATATACTCTGAACAGCAGTATACAGACGGTGCAAACAAGACAGGGACTGTAGGTTTGTTGTTAAGTAGAATCTCTTTGTAATTTTGAACGGGTACATTTTTAACGTGTTTAGCTCCAGCCAAAAAATCTATTTTAAGCTTTTTGGAAAACCTAGGGAAGGGTTATCACCCCTGTGACATTTGTTTTGCTGTCTGTGCTCCTCTTCAGAAGATTTCACCTCACTTTCTGTCCCAAAGACAAATGTTTTTTGAAAATTTGGGTTTTTTTGTGAAACAAGGATTGGTGATAAAGCATCAGTGGAAAGGAGAAAAGTTTTTCCCATATTAACTCTTACAGGAGAGAATTTCACTTCCTAGGGGTAGATTTCATCTCACTTCCTGTTGTCTCCTTCCGTTTGCAAGTAGGAGTCGTTTGTAATTTGGATGTTTGAAAGTAGGGGCCTGCCCTATATACTCAGCAGAAATTTGGGTCTTAGGTGTTGTGGCCACAACACTGTAAGCCCTCACAGGGCCCTGCTGTGAAATATTAGATCAAGAATTGTAATTACATGCCCCTCTTGAACAGGGGCAGAAAAATTGGGCCTTTGATGGTGGTGGTGGTGCTGGTGCCACAACACTGTAAGTCCTCACAGATACTCTTGGTGGGCGCAGAAACGGGCCCTGCTGTGAAATATTAGATCAAGAATTGTAATTACATGCCCCTCTTGAACAGGGGCAGAAAAATTGGGCCTTTGGTGGTGGTGGTGGTGCTGGTGCCACAACACTGTAAGTCCTCACAGATACTCTTGGTGGGCGCAGAAACGGGCCCTGCTGTGAAATATTATATCAAGAACTAGATGGACTTGTGTCTTTTTTCAGCCAGACTAACTATGTAACTATGTAATAATAAAAGGTAAAAGCTCTATAGTAATACTATGAATAATAGTTTATTTTTCTCCTTTTTTCAGTTTTAAATTTTTATTTTTTTAATACTATATTTTAAATATTTTTAAGGCTTCAGAGTTATCTTGCCCTTCACCAATCTCATTAGGGCTCTCTTGACTTCTTTATTACGTATGGTGTAAATCAGAGGGTTTACCATGGGTGTTACTGCTGTGTATAGCACAGTGCAGATTTGCTCCAAGAGCTCGGAGTACTGAGATTGTGGAATCAGTATCACAGATGCTGCGTTTGCATAGTAGAGGAGGATTACGGCGAGGTGGGATGAGCAGGTGGAGAAAAGTTTTCTCTTTCCATCTCTTGAATTAATATTTAGGATGATGGTAATTATTTTTACATAAGACGTCACAGTGCACAAAAATTGAACAAAGCCAAACAACAACAGCTCCAGGTAAAGCAACACGAAGAACATTTCAGTTCCTGCACATGAAATCTTGGTCAGAGCTTTGACATCGCATAAAAGTTGATGAATTATTTTTGAATGGCAAAACGACATAGTTGTTGCTGCCTTTGTTATTAATAAAGAATTTGTACAAGCGGAGATCCAGGTGACTGCAATTAACATCAAACTATTCTTTCTCCCCAAAATTTGGTGATAGTGTAAAGGTTTACAGATAGCAACATATCGGTCATATGCCATCATGAATAAAAGAATGTCTTCATTGGTGCCAAATAAAAAGTAAAAGTAGAACTGAGTAAAGCATTGAGTAAATGATATTGTATTATTGTTAGTAAGTATCATGTGTAGTAGTTTGGGAACGGTGACTGTTGTAAAACAAATATCTACAATGGATAAATTACAGAGAAACAGATACATGGGAGTGTGTAAATGGTCATCAATATATATCACTGTGATGATAATTATATTTATTAACAGGCATGTGAAATATATTGTAAGTAAAATACCAAAAACGTATAGTTTATAATCTGTTTTAAAGAAAAATGGCACAATCTGAAACTCTTTAGATGCTGTATAGTTGTCCATCCAAACTGCTATTTTGTAGGGAAAAGTAAAATATGATTATGATCAAAAATGCCACGATTTATTTGGTAGAGGACTGCAGGTTCAGATGATTCAATGTTCTCTTTTCATGCTGACATGCTGTGGCACATTTTAATTATATGTAGCACTAACTCTCGGTGGAGCTGCTGGTTTAAAGCGGGCTGTTACCTTCACTCTCGATACCTCTGTTTCACCGGCACCGGGTCTAGGGTTCCGTTGAGTTTACCACTGGACCAAACACACCAAACACACCAAACATTTGAGTAGGTTTTCCAATGCTTTAATAAACGAACAAGAGAAATAGCAGGAGAGAGGTAGAAGGAAAGCTGCAGGGAAGCTCAAATACTCTTCTTAGTATTCTTTAGAACATTTCTCTGAATATTGATAACTTGTGGTTGAAAACGCGCCCCCCTGTGGAATTCAATCTTTGCCCGCCTGGATAGACCTCTCTCACTTGTCTAGCAGCCAGTACGTAGCACAAACTAAAGTCTCTGCCACAGACTTGTTTAGAATAAAACCCGTACGATCCTCTGCCACAGGATGTATTGGTTTGCGATGAATGTCAAACACAGTACTTGAACCTTTAAGCCAACCCGGCAGTACTATACAGTAAGATCACTTCAGGATACGTCCTCCAACCGAGTCACCAGGCCCCTCTCCAGACCAGCACTCTGCATGATCCTTCCATGACGGGTCCTCCCCTGGGATCTTCTCGGTTGTCCAGCTTCTTCACTCAGGATAGACAGCTCAGGACCGTTCCTCTGCTGCTGTGGTAGGCCCCAGACAGGCTTCTGGGTCCACCCACACGCCGCAGCAACGTGGGCCTCCGGAACGGAGGACCACGAGGTGGTACTCTTAACACATACCTGTCGACCAGTAGGGCCAGCAGGTGGCTGGAAAACGAACCCTAAAACATGGCGTCTGTCCCATAAATACCCTCTCCCAGAATGCAACTCGGAGGACCACCTCCACCGAGTTGTCCCTGGGACAGAGCACTCATCCGCTTCCACACAATGCTTTTCCAACACCGGCCGATGGTGACAACGACACCCACCGGCACAATGTGGAACTACACGCAACGTCAGCCAAGCTGGTACAGAGGCAAATCTAACTCCCTCTAATAAGCGACCCACTAAATGTACCTATCAGTGGTAGATAAAAATCTACCAGCGCTACATACTCCCCCCACTACAATAGACGTTGTCCTCAACGTCTGACAAACTAATGATAACTCCCAAGCCTGAGAGCAGGTATTTGAGCTTATAACTTGGATTTAAGTAAAGAAGAGGGAAAGACAGTAAAAAGACATTATAAGATTAACATTTGAAAAACATTATGTTCACATCCGTAAACAAAACCATCCTATGACTGTACATTTCCTCACTATCTATCTTAGCTGAAAAGCCTAACAGCTCGATAGGAGATCAAATAGTTCCTGAAAAGGAAAACACATTAAACATACATACAACCTTTACAGTTTCAGGAGCAAAGTCTCATTTGAAAAAAAATGAAACTCTCTTCCCATTATCTATATCAGAATAATCTTTAGGAGTCCATCCCTATATATACACAATTTTTAAATGAAAGAAATCCAGCTAGCAAAAAAGAAGTCCTTGGATTTGAAACACTGAGATGAATATTCAGATTTTGACAACGAAGATCTCTATACACTGACACTAACTAACTAACTACCCCAAAGTTCTTTTGTCCATACTTACCAATAAAACCGGGGATCTGGCAATGTCAGTGTTTTTCCCAGATTGTCCACTGTAGTGATGAAATATACAACGTCATCTTTTTCGGGTCTGCAAATGACCACTTTGTCAGCATGAATGTGCTGACCATAGTTCCAGTGCATAAAACATCCATTGAAGCGTTCATCCATAGCAACAGAACAACCAGTTTTTCAGAAAGGCTTAGGCACAGACAAATAGTCCCAAACAGCTTCACTGTACCAAAGCTCCCGGTTAACTTCAATCACTTGCATTATATCCTGAGGGACATAAGGGAACTCCAAACCATATTCCGTAGCTACACGCTTGTTCAACATTCTCTGCAAACGTGCAAGTTTCGGTAAGGATCTATTTTTTCCCATACCAGGAGGCACACATGAATCCAACGACTTGCTCACCATAGACCCAGCCGGTGTCTGAAGTGAACTAGTAACTTTTGACAATGTCTCATTTACAGTGCTGTGCGGCTCCACACAGGGTGACGTCTTCCCAGAACTCAGGGCTGTCCATTTAGGGAAAGTCATAGCAGAGGCAACATCCTCGCCTTGGGCCCACAACAGTTCCTGTGACATAGTCTCAATTAGGTCATCATCACCAGAGAGATCCGACATGGATTCTATCTCCGAATCTCCCAGTTCTTCTGCTGGCAGATATTTATTTACAGTCCCAGATACATTCCCCATTGATTGCTCACCTGTTCCTGACGCGGACTTTGTTGGATCCGGTGCAGGTAGTCTCTGGGGTAGGCCTCGGCCACGGCCGCGGGAAGCCTTCACATATCCCACCTTCTTCTGGACAGGCACAACGGGGATAGGTGTAGTGGACGCGGAAACCAAAGTAATGTCCGCTGATGAATCGGTAACAGCAGTGTCTCTCTCCGGAACATTCTCAGCAACAACAGGCAAAGTCACGGCCTGCCGTTCTCTTCCAGCAGAAATAGCAGCTTCTACTGTGGCGACACCTGTAGCCCAGTCCATACGATAAGCACGGGGCGACATGGTAGGTTGCTCCACCACAAACAAATATTCTCCACATTGCGGGTAGCGACCAAATGGACGGAGATGTACGGCCAGTCCTTCACATTGGTGACAGATCATGCCCAGCCCTTCGATATCCCCGACGGTATAGAGAACAAACCTCCCCTGCGACTTCAGACGAATACCGGTATCTGTAAGCAGGGTTCTGGTCAGCACAGTGCTCGACACAGCACTCGCAGGGAACATTCTCGGTCCCACAATTGGCTGCATCGCCTAAAAAGACATGGCCACACTCTGATCTTCTCAGCACGATCACAAGGCCTCTCTTCCTCTCTGGCGCCAAACACATACACGCGTCCCACGCGGTATCAAGTAGGGTAGGCTCCTCCCACTTGTTCTGATCACGTAGCTACCGGGCTTTTACTGGCCCCTGCCGCCTACGCACTCAGAAATAAAGTCATGCAACTTTTAACCTCTTCTTTTCCTGAAAAAATTACAAAGTCCAGCTCTCACTGTAAACTCCCGGTGAAACACCTCTCTAGGTTGCGAGAATTAATGGCTAACACATCCCGGACGACGCCCCCACATGTAGCACTAACTCTCGGTGGAGCTGCTGGTTTAAAGCGGGCTGTTACCTTCACTTTCAATACCTCTGTTTCACCAGCACCGGGTCTAGGGTTCCATTGAGTTTACCTCTGGACGATATAAGCACCAAACACTTGAGTAGGTTTTCCAATGCTTTAATAAACAAACAAGGGAAATAGCAGGAAAGAGGTAGAAGGAAAGCTGCAGGGAAGCTCAAATACTCTTCTTAGAATTCTTTAGAACATTTCTCTGAATATTGATCACTTGTGGTTGAAAACGCTCCCCCCTGTGGAATTCAATCTTTGCCCGCCTGGATAGACCTCTCTCACTTGTCTAGCAGCCAGTACGTAGCATGAACTAAAGTCTCTGCCACAGACTTGTTTAGAATAAAACCCGTACGATCCTCTGCCACAGGATGTATTGGTTTGCAATGAATGTCAAACACAGTACTTGAACCTTTAACCAACCCGGCAGTACTTTGCAGTAAGATCACTTCAGGATATGTCCTCCAACCGAGTCACCAGGCCCCTCTCCAGACCAGCACTCTGCATGATCCTTTCATGATGGGTCCTCCCCTGGGATCTTCTCGGTTGTCCAACTTCTTTACTCAGGATAGACAGCTCAGGACAGGGCCAGCAGGTGGCTGGAAAACGAACCCTAAAACATGGCGTCTGTCCCATAAATACCCTCTCCCAGAATGCAACTCGGAGGACCACCTCCACCGAGTTGTCCCCGGGACAGAGGAGCACTCATCCGCTTCAACACGTTGCTTTTCCAACACCGGCCGATGGTGACAACGACACCCACCGGCACAATGTGGAACTACACGTAACGTCAGCCAAGCTGGAACAGAGGCAAATCTAACTCCCTCTAATAAGCGACCCACTAAATGTACCTATCAGCGGTAGATAAAAATCTACCAGCGCTACATATACATACATATAAAATTATTACGACAAAGTTTATAATTTTTGGTATTTTAAATAAACGCCTCCCTGGTAACAAAGAGTTGAAGAATTAATATTATTATATGAAACCCTTTAAATACTGTACAATTCTTCATCAAAACCGCTCTTCCTTTGTAAGAAGCAATAAAATATGATTATGATCAGCATTGATACCATTTATTTTTTGTAAAAACACAGCAGATTCAGATGAAAAAATATTCGGTTTTCATGCTGACATGTTGTGGAACATTTTATTTATATGCACATATAAAAAAAAGTTTACTTTATTGCCACTGTAAATAAACACATTATGATAAAAAAGTGTTGTAGAATTATTATTATATCAAGTATTAGATTATGGATTTTTCCTAATGTTCTTATATTAAAACTGTAGCTACAGTATACTAAAAAATAGTTTTATGAAACCCATAGTAAATTTATATATGTAAATGGTGAAGATAACATGGGACTGTCCCCCCCATCTGTCCACCTGTCCACCCCTCTGCCCCCCCCTCTGTCCCCCTGTCCACCCCACTGTCAATCCCTCTGTCCCCCTGTCCATCCCTCTGTCCCCCTGTCAATCCCTCTGTCCCCCTGTCCACCCCTCTGTCCCACTGTCCCCCTGTCCACCCCTCTGTCCCCCTGCCCCCCCCTCTGTCCCCCTGCCCCCCCCTCTGTCCCCCTGTCCACCCCTCTGTCCCCCTGTCCACCCCTCTGTCCCCCTGTCCACCCCACTGTCCCCCTGTCCACCCCACTGTCCCCCTGTCCATCCCACTGTCCCCCTGTCCATCCCACTGTCCCCCTGTCCATCCCCCTGTCGTCCCCTCTGTCCCCCCCTCTGTCCCCATTGTCCCCCCCTCTGTCCCCACTGTCCCCCCCTCTGTCCCCCTGTCCACCCCTCTGTCCACCCCACTGTCCCCCTGTCCATCCCACTGTCCCCCTGTCCACCCCACTGTCCCCCTGTCCATCCCCTCTGTCCCCCTGTCCACCCCACTGTCCCCCTGTCCACCCCACTGTCCCCCTGTCCACCCCTCTGTCCCCCTGTCCACCCCACTGTCCCCACTGTCCCCCCCTCTGTCCCCACTGTCCCCCCCTGTCCCCACTGTCCACCCCTCTGTCCCCCTGTCCACCCCACTGTCCCCCTGTCCACCCCACTGTCCCCCTGTCCATCCCCTCAGTCCCCCTGTCCATCCCCTCTGTCCCCCTGTCCATCCCCTCTGTCCCCCTGTCCACCCCTCTGTCCATCCCCCTGTCCGTCCCACTGTCCCCCTGTCCACCCCACTGTCCCCCTGTCCACCCCTCTGTCCCCCTGTCCACCCCTTTGTCCCCCTGTCCATCCCACTGTCCCCCTGTCCACCCCACTGTCCCCCTGTCCACCCCACTGTCCCATTAGTTCATATTTTTTTATACTATAGTGCGGCCCCCCAACAGTCTGAGGGACCGTGAACTGGCCCCCTGTCTAAAAAGTTTGAGGACCCCTGCTCTAAAGGGTAGGAGGTTTGAGTTTCTTTCTGGTTGATACAACCAAGCATTTACTTTCCTGGGGGCGGTCTGGAATATAGTTTCTCAGCTCTTGGCTCTGGACCGTCTGTTGCTATAGGCTTGTTTGGCAGCATGGATGCAGGAATTGTATTTTAGAAGTGCAGATTTATATAGTGTGAAGTCTTGCAGGGATTTGGTTTTACCAACCTCTTCGCCCAATCCATCTGTTTAGCAGATTCTTATCAAGATAGGCCCTTACATAATGATGGCAGTGGCGTTTCTAGACGGGGCAGGGGGTGCGGTCCGCACCGGGTGCCACCCACTAGAAGGGTGACACCATCCCGAGGGTAATGAAAGCCCTGGCTCCCTTTGGCAGTTTTTTTTTCCTTCAACCGGGACACACCTCCAGCGCCGCAGCCGTGCCTGCCATGTGTTCTCCTCTGTCTCTGACTCCTGCCCAAGCCTGTCTCGATCTGCAACTGCTCTCCACCCGGGCGGCGCGGCTGCACTTTGTCCCCTCCTCTTCAGCAGCCGCCCGGGTGTTCTGTGCACCTGAGCTGCCCAAGCTGGTGCGGTAACGGGCGGGGGGTGTCGGCTTGAGATGGGGGGGATGTCCTCCGCTGCCTGAGGTGAGATGTTGTGGGGTGGGGGGGCTTGCTGATGAGGTTGGTTTATGCTGTTGGTTACAGCTATATCATATGAAAGGGGGTGGTTTGTTCGGGGGGGGTCTGTACTTATGGAGGGGGATGGTTTGTTCTGGGGGGGCTGTACTAATGGAGGGGGGTGGTCTGTACTAATGGAGGGGGGTGGTTTGTTCTGGCGGGTCTGTACTAATGGAGGGGGGTGGTTTGTTTTGGGGGGTTCTGTACTAATGGAGGGGGTGGTCTGTACTAATGGAGGGAGGTGGTTTGTTCTGGGGGGGTCTGTACTAATGTTGGGGGGTGGTCTGTACTAAAGGAGGGGGGTGGTTTGTTTTGAGAGGGTCTGTACTAATGGAGGGGGGTGGTTTGTTCTGGGGGGCTGTACTAATGGAGGGGGGGTGGTTTGTTCTGGGGGGGTTTGTACTAATGGAGGGGGGGTGGTCTGTACTAATGGAGGGAGGGGGTTTGTTCTGGAGGGGTCTGTACTAATGGAGGGGGGGGTCTGTACTAATGGAGGGGGGTGGTTTGTTCTGGCGGGTCTGTACTAATGGGGGGAGGTGGTTTGTTCTGGGGGGTCTGTACTAATGGAGGGGGCTGGTTTGTACTAATGGAGGAGGGGGGTGGTTTGTTCTGGGGGGGCGTCGGTACTAATGGTGGGGGTGGTTTGTTCTGGGGGGGTCAGTACTAATGGAGGGGGGGTGGTTTGTTATGAAGGGGGTTGTTTGTTCTGGGGGGGTCTGTACTAATGGAGGGGGGTCTATACTGTGGGGGGTCTATACTGAGGGAGGGGGAGGTCTATACTGTGGGAGGGGGGTCTCTACCGAGGGGGGTGGTCTATACTGATGGAGGGGGTTTATACTTCGTAGAGGGTCTGCACTGACGGGGGGGTCTTTACTTAGTGGAGGGGGGTCTGTACTGGGGGGCGACTATAGTTGGAGTGGGGGGTGACACCATGTTTTATCGCACCGGGTGACACCGACCCTAGTGACGCCACTGAATGATGGTAGTGTGGGAGTGCCCCATTTTGTTGGAAATAAAAGCCAACATCTCCAAAATCTTCTTGAATACATTTGGGTTGGTGGAGTGGTGGTCTGGCAATGAGTCAAAGTCTCTTTGGTACCCTAGTCAAGGATTTTTGGGATCAAATAACTAGCACCTAAGGGAGCAAGGGAGGGCTTGCTTTAAAGATTGCTTGTTAAGAATATGCAAATAGTGTAATGTCCATAGTCTGAGCACATGTGTACTTCAGCTATAGTATTATAATGCGATTCAGTAGCTCATTAAAGCAGAGCTCCACCCAAAAATGGATGAAGGACAAAGAACAGCGCCCTCTAAGTGCAGCAGGTAAACAGTTTTAATTGTAAACAATAGATATGAATACACTCACAAAAGAGTAGTATGTTCAGGCATGGAATATAGTTCTGACTTCCGGGTGAATGCTGGCATCACTGGCTTAGATGTTGGTCCGCGATCTGGCCGTCCTCCAGCCGCACTGTTGGTTCACTGTGTGGCTGGAACAATGATCAGCGTTGCACACAGGAAACCTCACTTCTGGGTCAGGTCAGTGGGAGGTGCTTCGCGTTCGGAGCATGCATACTCCTTCCTCAGGCTTCAGTGGTGGCCATCTTTGAATAGGGTTATTATATACACACACGCTATACTAAACGGGCTCACGTAACGGGTAACCATGACGACATAAAAACAATAATAATAGCAATACTACAATATCACGGCTAAGACACTGCATTAACTGATAAACGGCTACTGGGACACATCACAGGTCCCAGAAGATTGCCCAGCCATTCGTAACACGCATCGTGACTCGCGCATGCACAGTGCGTGCCTATCTGTGAAGCCACAGCCGGGCGCCCACACTTACAATGCCGGCACTGCAGAGAGGAGAGGGAGAGGAGCAAGGCTTTGGGCGGCCGCATCCCTGGACCGTGGGACAGGAGAGTGTCTGTTTATTAAAAGTCAGCAGCTACCAGCAGCTACACTTTTTGTAGCTGCTGACTTTTAAATGGGTGGAGCTCTGCTTTAAACTATACTATCAATCTCTTTTTCAAAAAGACCTTTTGAAGCTTTTTGAACCTTTGAATCTTTTGCATGGATCGAAAATTCATCCGGTTCAGCATGGACCAGCCAAATTTTGATCCATGTATGGGCAGGGGGGTTTTAAAGAAGTTGATCTACCGACTTCTGTAGAACCACCCTATCTGATTTTCCCCACTCAATCAGTGCTTCCTTCTATAGCCGGCTGTGCTGATCAATGTATTCTGAAGGTGAGGAAGTCTCTCTACTCTCACAATACAATAGCTCAGTGGGAAGGATTCTCCCATCCACATCGAGTGTGTAAATGGGGGAATTGGGTCAGTTTTTTTTCCGTTCCATCAGCTGGTTGAACAAAAAAACGGACTCATGTGTGGGCTGCCTTATGCCGCGTACACACGAGCGGACTTTACGGCAGACTTGGTGCGGCGGACTTTTCGACGGACTTTCCGAATGAACGGACTTGCCTACACACGATCAACCAAAGTCCGACAGATTCGTACGTGATGACGTACGACCGGACTAAAACAAGGAAGTTCATAGCCAGTAGCCAATAGCTGTCCTAGCGTCGGTTTTTGTCCGTCGGACTAGCATACAGACGAGCGGACTTTTCGACCGGAGTCGAGTCCGACGGAAAGATTTGAAACAGGTTTAATTTCTAGGTCCGTCGAACTTTTGGGGAAAAAAAGCCCACACACGACCGAATTATCCGCCGGACCAAGGCTGCTGTAAAGTCCGCTCGTGTGTACGCGGCATTACACATGCTTGGATATTTAAAGTAAAGTAAATGCAGGTTCACCTTATTTACCAATATTCATTTTGCAAGGCAAACATACATTTTGCATGTGAACATTACCTTTTGTTTGTACCCCTTTAGTAATCAACTCCAATGACTTTTCAATTCACGTGATTGGCAGTTCTCATAATCGTGTTGCTATATCTGAAACATGAAAGAAAACATGAAGAGGATTATTTATCCTTAATTTATATTTATCCCATTATTTAGCTTTGCCTGACATGTTAAGGTTAGTTTACTAAAGGAGTAGATGCTGTTCACTTTACAAAGTGCATGTTTACTTGTCTTAATTAATTAATGAGGTGAGTGAGGTGAGGATGTGTTCGATTTGAATACCCAACTATATGCAAGAGAAATAAAAAAAAAACAAGACTTTGTTTGCACAGGATCACACAAAGTGAACACAATTTCATGCCATTAACTGAATTCAATATTCACCTTACAAAGTGAACAAGAAATATTCCTTTAGCAGATTAACCCCCCCAGCCTATCAGCACATGAAGTTTTAAGACAGCATGTGAGGTCAGGTAGATAATAGAGCACATGTCAAACTTCAGGTAAACTATAACCCCTGACACTTTCCTAAATCCATCTCCATATCTTTCCTAATATACACTATATTACCAAAAGTATTGGGACGCCTGACTTTACACTCACATGAACTTTATTGGCATCCCAGTCTTAGTCCGTAGGGTTCAATATTGAGTTGGCCCACCATTTACAAGTATAACAGCTTCAACTCTTCTGGGAAGGCTGTCCACAAGGTTTAGGAGTGTGTCTATGGGACTGTTTGACCATTCTTCCAGAAGCACATTTCTGAGGTCAGGCACTGATGTTGTATTGTTTTACAAATATCTATCTTGGCCATTTTAACAACAAAATTACTTAAGCATGTTCTCTGTTACTTCCATTCTAATACTGTTAACTTATAAATGATATCTTGTCTGGCTGTGGCTGTCAGCATGTCCCCTTGCAAGTAAAAGAGAGTGTGTAGTAAAGGAGGTTCACCTTAATATTACTGTTACCATAGGCGTGCACAGGGGGTGTGCCGGGTATACCTGGACATACCCTAATCACCCTTTGTAGTGCAGATTCCCCCTGCTATCTGAGCTTCTCGTGTTCAACCCCCTCACACTGTTCCTGACTTCCCCTCCTCTCCTCTCCCACCAGGGGATGGTTCAGGATGGAGAATGGGGGGAAGGGGCCAGTAAATATGTTACTTACCGGCCCTTTCCTTTTGTGAATGAACACAGTGAGTGATCAGTACACTGCGTTCATTAATAACTGAATCACAGTAAACTATGTTTACTATGCTTCAGTTTGTGAATGAGCAGTAAGCTGCTCAGCACAGAGTACTTCCCATGAATTCATTGTCCAGTGCAGTGAGGCTGCAGAGAAAAGGACTGGGGAACCTCTGTCCTCAGTTCCTTTCTCTGCCTCAAAAGTGAGACATCAGGGCTCTATGTAGACCCCTGATATTTCACCAAAAAGCCCCCCAATGGGGCACTTAAAAAAGTTGTAAAGAAATTGTAAAAAATAATATTGTAAAAATAATAAATAAATAAAATTGTAAAAAATAATAAAAAATAAAATAATAAAGATAAAAAACTACTGACGCTGTCCACTGCCCTACTGACACCAATCTCCACTCTACTGACATCATCCACTGCTTTACTGACACCTTTCACTGCTCTACTGACACCGTCATCTGCCCTACTGACACTGCCCACTGCTCTACTAACACCATCCACTGCCCAACTGACACCACCCACTGCTCTACTGAGACCGTCCTCTGCTCTACTGACACCATCCACTGCTCTACTGACACCGTCATCTGCCCTACTGTCACCATCCACTGCTCTACTGACACATTCATTGCCCTACTGACACCGTCCAGTGCTCCACTGACATGATCCACTGATCTACTGACACAATCCTCTGCCCTACTGACACAGTTAATATATTTTAAAATGTTTGTTTACATTTATTTATAAGAGTGTGTGTATATACAGCAGAACTACACATCCCATGAGGCATTGTAAAACTCTGACATTCACAGACATGACTAGGCATGATGGGAATTGTAGTTCCTGAACACCTGGAGGGCCGCAGTTTGAAGACCGCTGATATACAGTATCTCACAAAAGTGAGTACATCCCTCACATTTTTGTAAATATTTTATTATATCTTTTCATGTGACAACACTGAAGAAATGACACTTTGCTACAAAGTAAAGTAGTGAGTGTACAGCTTGTATAACAGTGTAAATTTGCTGTCCCCTCAAAATAACTCAACACACAGCCATTAATGTCTAAACCACTGGCAACAAAAGTGAGTACACCCCTAAGTGAAAATGTCCAAATTGGGCCCAAAGTGTCAATATTTTGTGTGGCCACCATTATTTTCCAGCACTGCCTTAACCCTCTTGGGCCTGGAGTTCACCAGAGCTTCACAGGTTGCCACTGGAGTCCTCTTCCACTCCTCAATGATGACATCACGGAGCTGGTGGATGTTAGAGACCTTGAGCTCCTCCACCTTCCATTTGAGGATGCCCCACAGATGCTCCATAAGGTTTAGGTCTGGAGACATGCTTGGCCAGTCAATCAAGTTTACCCTCAGCTTCTTTAGCAAGGCAGTGGTCTTCTTGGAGGTGTGTTTGGGGTTATTATCATGTTGGCGTACTGCCCTGCGACCCAGTCTCCAAAGGGAGGGGTCATGCTCTGCTTCAGTATGTCACAGTACATGTTGGCTTTCATGGTTCCCTCAATGATCTGTAGCTCCCCAGTGTTGGCAGCACCCATGCAGCCCCAGAACATGACACTCCCACCACATGCTTGACTGTAGGCAAGACACACTTGTCTTTGTACTCCTTGCCTGGTTGCCACAACACACGCTTGATACCATCTGAACCAAATACGTTTTCTTAGTCTCATCAGACCACAGGACATGGTTCCAGTAATCCATGTCCTTAGTCTGCTTGTCTTCAGCAAACAGTTTGCGCGCTTTCTTGTGCATCATCTTTAGAGGAGGCTACCTTTTGGGACGACAGCCATGCAGACCAATTTAATGCAGCTTGCGACGTATGGTCTGAGCACTGACAGGCTGACCCCCCCAACCATTCTACCTCTGTAGCAATGCTGGCAGCACTCATACGTCTATTTCCCAAAGACAACCTCTGGATATGACGCTGAGCACGTGCACTCAACTTCTTTGGTCAACCATGGCGAGGCCTGCTCTGAGTGGATCCTGTCCTGTTAAACCGCTGTATAGTCTTGGCCACTGTGCTGCAGCTCAGTTTCAGGATCTTGGCAATCTTCTTATAGCCTAGGCCATCTTTATGTAGAGCAACAATTCTATTTTTCAGATCCTCAGAGAGTTCTTTGCCATGAGGAGCCATGTTGAACTTCCAGTGACCAGTATGAGAGAGTGAGAGTGATAACACCAAATTTAATGCACCTGCTCCCCATTCACACCTGAGACCTTGTAACACTAACGAGTTACATGACACCGGGGATGGAAAATGGCTAATTGGGCCCAATTTGGACATTTTGACTTAGAAGTGTACTCACTTTTGTTGCCAGAGGTTTACACATTAATGGCTGAGTGTTGCGTTATTTTGAGGGGACAGCAAATTTACACTGTTATACAAGCTGTACACTCACTACTTTACATTGTAGCAAAGTATCATTTCTTCAGTGATGTCACATGAAAAGATATAATAAAAAATTCACAAAAATGTGACGGGTGTACTCACGTATGTGAGATACTGTATATAAATATCTATATCTATATATATATATATGTATATAGATATATATATATATATATATATATATATACATATACAGTATATATACACACACATGGGTTTGACCTGCACACACCTATGACTGTTACTATTTAATAACTTCAACTGGATGTGACACCATCTGGACTGTTGGTTATTTTCAGAGCTTCCTTATTAAGTCATTGTCATTAAGTTGATAACATTATCTGAGAATACTTTCTATTTTAGAATAAGGTAGGTGTACGTATGTATGTGCATCCTGGACACATTCTGGATTACACAGACTAACCTGTGTTTATATATTACCCTGGCTGTGTAATTGCTGTGACTTAATTCATTTATCCTGTGCAGATTAATTCTCTAATACAGTAATGTGTTTGTGTCATGTAAAGTCTTTTGTGGTTGCTGTGTTCTGGTGTAGGGAGCACATACACCTACTTTAATCCAAAATAGTATTTTCAGCCAATTGTCTTCACCTAAAATCAAAAGTTATGAAAATAACCATTTAAAGTATAATACAAAGTTCCATTAAGTTGGCTGGTGAACAAAAAGATTTAAAATGTGACAGGTCCTCTTTCAAGGTTTGTTCACACATCTACCACCAATTAGTGTACTGCACCAGTAAAATAATTGAGGTGTGTATATGTATATCCATGCTGTCCCAAAGACTGACCACACTGTAATTGCACCCAAAGAATGAACCAATCTTTAGCATATTTGGCTTTGAAGACAAAACAATTCTGGAATCATCCATCCAGAATGATCAGATCAGGAAGGATGCAGCCATGGTCTTGTCAGAATAGGATGTTGTTATCATTTTTGTCCATTATTTTGCATAGTAAAGACACTTACATCAGGTAGGACATGCAGTGGGGTGCACTGAAAGACATCTTATGTGTTAGAATTATTGGAATATTTATAATGTGTCGGTGCTGCTTATGATATTAGCACACTAAAAAAAAAATCCACCTAAGGGACAGATTTACACTTAAAGCCACACAGCTAATTCATCATGTCCTGTGGGGCTGATTACAATATTAAATGTTTGCAATACTGAATTATTATTATATTTTTAACTTATATGTTTTCTCCATCTCTGATAAGATCCTGATTTAACAGGAAGCAGAAAGTATCAGGCCATGTCCCTCTTTTACTTTTAGGGAAAGGTTCAGGGACAGGAGGGCGGATCAGGCTCAGTGACAGGGGGTGGGGTTACCAGTCTCTAATCCTCTCCCCCCATGACAGGTCCTCTTTCCCCCTCCCACTGGTTGGTATAAGGCTCAGGGACAGAAAGGCAAAGCAGGCTCAGGAACATGGCACTGGGTTATAATTACCACTTAAGGACCAGGCCTCGTTTTTAGATGTGTTGTTTACAAGTTAAAAACAGTTTTTTTTGCTAGAAAATTACTTAGAACCCCCAAACATTATACATTTTTTTTTCTAACACCCTAGAGAATAAAATGGCAGTCGTTGCAATACTTTTTGTCACACCAAAATTGCATAGCGGTCTTACAAGTGCACATTTTTTGGAAAAAATACACATTTTTTTAATTAAAAAATAAGACAACAGTAAAGTTAGCCCAATTTTTTTTATATTGTGAAAGATAATGTTATGCTGAGTAAATTGATACCGAACATGTAACACTTCAAAATTGTGCCCACTCGTGGAGTGGCGACAAACTTTTACCCTTAGAAATCTCCATTAACGATGTTTAAAAAATTCTACAGGTTGCATGTTTTGCATTACAGAGGAGGTCTAGGGCTAGAAATATTGCTCTTGCTCTACCGATCGCGGTGATACCTCACATGTGTAGTTTGAACACCGTTTTCATATGCGAGAGCTACTCGTGTATGCGTTTGCTTCTGCACGTGAACTCGGCGGTACGGGGAGCGAATTTTTTTTTCCTATTGATTTTAACTTTAATTTTTTTTTTGGTGGTAATTATTTATGTTTTACTTCAAGTCCAAACATTAGTCCATGTAAGGATAAAATGCTGAGTATATAAAAGGCAGCCAGTCCATGAAAGCTAGAAGGAGCTCTGGAACAAGACAAGAGAAAGAAGGACGGCGCCCTCTAAGTGCAGCGTGTTTTACGATAAATTAATTACAAGTAGATTAAAAACATTCACATTTGAGCAGATAAATTCCAGCATATTTGGCAGTAAAGTGGGTTCATCCGCATGTTCCCAAGTGATGTGGGTCTCATGGGCCGATGGAAGGAATCCTATGTCCTGAGTCCTGTAGCTCTCCAGTGGTGCTGTGGGCGCTCAGTTCTTCCGGGTGGCTGGGACTCAGAAGGTGGATGCTCCCTGATGCTCCGCGTTGTCGTGGTGTCCTCACTTCCGACAACCCGGAGCGCCGCCCACCTGACCCCGTTCCCGGAAGTGAGGACACCACGACAATCGCTTCCTCATAGAGCAAAATGTATTATTAGTGGCCATTTTCTCAACCACTTGCGGACCGCCCACCATACATATACTGCGACAGGGGGGGCCACTCTGTGCCAGATCACGTATCTAGTATGTGACATGACACCTCCGGGTCTGTGGCACGTGCGAACGCCCCAGGCTACCTGCTCTCACTGTGGTCACACACAGCGAGTGCCCAGTGGTGGGTACCTCGGACTCAATGTCTGCTGGCACCCACCAATTACAGAATGGCTGTCTGCCTATGTAAACAAGGCCGTCCTGTCAGAAGGGAAGGCATTGATCCTGTGTTTCTGCTAAGCAGGAACAGAACACGGATCTTTGCCTTCCCCTAGTCAAAGCACCTCCCCCACTGTGAGTAATCACAACCTAGGCACACATTTAACCATTTGATCGCCCCTGATGTTAACCCCTTCCCAGCCAGTGTCATTAGTACAGTGACCATGCATATTTTTTAGCACTGATCACTGTATTAGTGTCACTTGTCCCCAAAAAGTATCAAAAGTGTCAGTTAGTGTCAGGTTTGTCCGCCGCAATATCACAGTCCCGCTATCAGTCGCTGATCACTGCCATTACTAGTAAATAAAAAATAAATAAATAAAAATGTCCCATAGTTTGTAGATGCTATAGCTTTTGTGTAAACCAAACAATATACGCTTATTGGGATTTTTTTTACCAGAAATAGTGGAGAATAAATACTGGCCTAAATTGATGAAGAAATTATATTTTTTACATTTTTTATTGGATAAGTTTTTACAAATTTACATAGTTACATAGTTGGTGAGGTTGAAAAAAGACACAAGTCCATCAAGTCCAACCTACAGTATGTGTGTGATTATATCACCGGGACGGGATATCACTAAAGCTTCAAACGCAGGATTTCGTTTTCCACAGGACATATGAGACCAGGGACTCACGGATCCTATTCGCTTATTGAGTAACTACATTTGAACCTTTAGTTATATCCCGTACTGGTGATACCATATATGCTGCTATTGTCCACGGGTGGAGTCTGATCGCTGCCAAGCACACTTACTGCCATACACACTTTGCATTATATTTTATGCATCCAGCTATCCTGGTCTGGTGTCCACCTTTGTGGTTACTGAAACAGCTGCCTCATGTTTTGAACATAGAATCATTCAAATTGAATTAACATTTTTTTGAGTATACTTCACTCTCTTACCTGATGAAGGTGTTTCATAAAGACTGGAAACCCGTCGGGTATCAGGGTACACTACCCATTGGAGAGTATTGATGTTCCTTTGTATACTATGATTTTCTTTGTGTTTTGTTTTTGTGTATTATGTATTTATTGTAGAGACGCTATACGTCTTTTTACCTATTTGTATTGAATTATGCAGTATCATTAAAGTCATTCATTTTTATATCAGAGTTGGTGGTCTTTCAAAGTCCCATTTAGGGGATATTTCTTTTTGTTCTCTTCTTCAGAGAGAATAAGTTCAGTGCTTGCAACCTTTCCTCATAACTAAGATCCTCCAGACCCTTTATTAGCTTTGTTGCCCTTCTTTGTACTCGCTCCATTTCCAGTACATCCTTCCTGAGGACTGGTGCCCAGAACTGGACAGCATACTCCAGGTGCAGCCGGACCAGAGTCTTGTAGAGCGGGAGAATTATCGCTTTATCTCTGGAGTTGATCCCCTTTTTAATGCATGCCAATATTCTGAGGAAGAAGCAGGCATGCTTCGAAGGCGCGCACCCTCCCGTTGAGCTTTAATCCGGAAGTGACGACATCGCAGCAGGACGTTTCGGTGTTCCCTTCCCCTGGATACTGAAGGCATTGGACTCTGCCACTGCGTTCACTACTGAAGACAGCTTCTTGGTACACACCGGTCCCAGCCCTGCATCCTCTGGATAGGTGCGGATGACACCCATTATACATGCCTGTCTCTCTCATCTGTTTGTGAGTGTATTCGCTATTTTTTTACATTGAATCCATGAAATTTTTAATATACTACGCTTAGAAGGCGCCACTTTCTTTCCCTCACTTCGTTTCAGATCAACTTCTATCTACAAGCAGGCAGCCTTTCTTCCTACTAGTTTTTATTGCTTTTATGGACATTGCCAAATGGACTTTATTTAAATCATTTATGTGCTGGTTTATCAGCTGCATCCTCACCCAGAGTGCGCTCAATCCACCTCACTTTGTTTGCAATATTCTGTTTGCTTTGTTAGCAGCAGCTTGGCATTGCATGCACTTGCTGAGCCTTTCATCTACTAGGACCCCCAGGTCCTTTTCCATCCTAGATTCCTCCAGAGGTTCTCCCCCCAGTGTATAGATTGCATTCATGATTTTGCCTCCCAAATGCATTATTTTACATTTGTCTACATTGAACCTCATTTGCCATGTAGTTGCCCACCCCATTAATTTGTTAAAATCTTTTTGCAAGGTTTCCACATCCTGCACCATCCTGTTTTATAGCAGAAAGTAATACATTTTTTTTCCCCTAAAATTATCTGCCTTTTTTTTGTTTGTAGTGCAAAAAAATAAAAAATAAAACAACGCAGAGGTGATCAAATACCACCAAAAGAAAGCTCTATTTGAGGGAAAAAAGGACAAAAATGTATTTGGATAGAGAGTCGCACGACCGCACAATTGTCAGGTAAAGTAACGCAGTGCCATATCACAAAGAATGGCCGAGTCATGAAGGGGGGTGAATCTTCCGGAAGTCAAGTAGTTAAGTTGAATTTGTATGTAAATTGGAACAAATACATTTTTCAAGTGTAACTCTAGCCAAAAAATTACAGGAGTGAATTTCCCTTCCTAGGGGTAGATTCCCTCTCTCTTCCTGTTGTCTATGGGACAGGAAGTGAGATCAAATCCTTCTAATGAGGATACAGACAGCAGTAAAACCCTCACAGATGCTCTAACACCACACCATACAGTACTATCCAAAAATAAAAAATAAATAAATGAAACTTGGACACATGTATGTCTTAATATATTATATATTTTTACCTGTGCTTGTAGATACTGATGCAAGTAAATGCTTACACATTTTTAGTATTGTACTGATAGTGCTGAACTGCAAAAACAAGTCCCAGTACTGCATAAACTGTGGATGTTAGATGGATGATTGAATGGGAACTCCGCATTGGCCGCTGATATAAGCTGTGCTAGAACACAGCTGGATACACTGTACAGTAACACAGTCCTGCTATCATAGAAGTTACAGGTACAAGTACAGGGCATACTTCCAATAGTAGTGGGCACAGAGTACAGTACTGTAATGGCCTCAGACAATGCCCGCAATGCACAAGTTCTGTAGCCAGGATTGGTATAATAAACCTCACCAGTTCCACAAGTGCCGGGCCCTTCTGGCCATGCAGTGATTTGGGATTCCACTACTGTACCTGGCAAGATGGCCACCCGACAGTTTCCAGAACCAGCGTGGAGCATACCTCCCAACTTTTTAACCTCCTTGGCGGTATTCCCGAGTCTGGCTCGGGGTGGATTTTAAGCACCAAAAGCGGTAACCCCGAGCCAGACTCGGGATCACATCACAGGATCCAGGAAGAGCTTACTTACCTTGACCCCAGGATCCTGCGATGTCTCCCCGCAGTGTGAGCGGCTCGTCCTCCGCTCAATCTATCACTGTACCCGGGCTCCGTTGCCTGCGAGCGTTGCAACGCACAGGGAAGGAGAACGGCGCCAAATTCAAAAAGTAAAACACACAATACATATACAGTACACTGTAATCCTACAGATTACATTACTGTATCAATTTATTTCAATTCCCTTTGGTCCCTAGTGGTTTCTCCAGTGCCCTGCATGCAGTTTTATATTATAAAAACTGTTCTTTTTGCCTGGAAACTGGAGATTGTCCATAGCCTGGTCTAAACCTGTCCCTTTACATCAAAAGCAGGTTTAGACCAGCTAGAAAACAGCGATAATAAATTAGCATTACTTGCAGAATTGAGAGATAGTGATTTGTGCGTAATTCCATCATCAAACATTGCAAGTAACAACAGCGACAATTCTGCAATTGAGCAAATTTCAGTGTTTTTGATTATTTATAGTTATTTATTATATTATAATTTATGATTTAGTGTTTCAAACTTTATCATACCCAGGATGTCTACTGGACTCTTGTTTGGACAGATATGAGTGTGTTATTCCTAAGAATTACAGGCCTACAATATAAAATGCCAAATTCCCATGCAAAATAATGGTACCGCTTTCAGCACCAAAAATCTGAAATAACCATACCGCCAGGGAGGTTAAGATGGGAACAAAGGACACCTATTAGCAAAAGTATTTAGGCATAGGACACCCCCCCCCCCCTTACCACGCCCCCTTAAAAGAGAATTATACAAAATAAATTATTACTTAAACACATAAGTGCTTTTTTTACCACTACTATTCCTTTAAATTCGCTTTTTAGATTTACAAACGCAGTAATTTAAAAATTGGATGAAAGGTTTAGCACTGGGAAACACTTTTTGAAAGATAAAAAGTGCATTTTATTAGAGTTGTGCCAGAACTCTCGAACATCACAAAAGTTTGGACCCAAACCGTGAACCTTATTAAAGTCTATGGGACCCGAATTTGAACAATCAAAAGTCCCCATTTTTAAGGCTTATTTGCAAATTATTGGCCATAAAAAGGGTATGGGAGCCCGGGTACTGCCCTGGGGGACACATATCAATGCAAACATTTTTTTAAAAAAGGGTCTTTTTACAGGAGCAGTGATTTTAATGATGCTTAAAGTGAAACAATAAAAATGAAAAATTCCTTTAAATACAGTGCATGGGGTTCCCTTTAGTCTGCCTGTAAAGTGGCGCATCTGTGCTGTGTATAGAACCTCCTGCAGCAAAACTTTAAATTGACTTGTGGTTGCAAGCCATTGCCGGCAATACATAAAAAAGAAAAAAAAACGGTGCATACCAGACCCGAAGGATTTTAAGGGGATCCCCACTCAACACAAAATAAAAAAAAGTGTGGGGTCCCCCCAAGGTCCATACCAGACACTTATCTGAGCATGCAGCTCAGCAGGTCAGGAAAGGGGGGGAGCGAGCAACCCGACCCCCTCCTAAACAATAACAGGCCACATGCCCTCAACATGGGGGGGTGCTTTGGGCCAGGGGGCTCTGGGGATCAGGGCCTCTTCCCAACAACCCTGGGCTGTGGTTGTGGGGGCTTATCAGAATCTGGAAGCTCCCTGTAACATGGGGGCCACCAGATCCCGGCTCCCTCCCAAGTAGGGACAGGGGGGTTTACAATGCTAGTTACCACCAGCGATTCTGTGATTGGTTTGGGGCTTTAAAATGCCAGTGTCTATCAATGTTGTGGGATTGGTATAGGGGGGATTTAAAATTGTAACCACCAATGATGACGGTAAGAGTTTTAAAAAGCCACTGACCACCAATACTAAGGGATTTTTTTTGGGGGGGGCTTAAGTGCCACTGAACACCATTATTTAAGGGATTTTCTTTGGAGGGTTTCAAAATGCTTTGGTATTAGCCCTGACATACAGCAATTGCACAAAAATGCAATTTCAGTGCAATGCAATTTCCTCCTCCAGGGAACTTTCTTCCACTATAGTGGAAGAATTGTTTTTCGCATATGGCATCTTTTAAAGGCTAAAACATCTAAATGTATTTTAAACTAGCTCAATACCAGCATACTTCTTTATTTACAAAAAAAAATGTGCTAGAAAATTGGATCACCTTGGGGTGTCCACCTTCCAAAAAGGGGTCATTTTGGGGATGCTTGTAATGGCATTTTTATTCATACTAAAAAGTGAAAAGGGAAACTTTTTTTCAAAATTTTTAGGTTCCTTTTCCTTATGTAGCAATGTGGGCTACAATTGCAAAGCACAGTGATCCTCCGGTATTTCTATGCATCGCATGGCCCTCTAGAGTCCAGTGTTATCAACTGACATCATGTCTGTGAGCCAAACTAAAGGGATTACGGGATGAGTAAAACCTCAGACTGATAATTACTTTGCATGACTATGCCCTTGGAAAACATATCCTAGAGATTTTTGCTACCATCAGAGAGATTGCTGGGAGGAGCTATAAAAGAAGCCAAAGTGCCACCCTGCGCTCTCTTCCTCCTGGACCTGACATGAGATGGACCTCTTCGTGCATGGAGAGAGAGGTCGCAGTCTACCACGCAGTGTACAACATTCCAACCCAGATGGGAGAGGTCTAGCACTGCTTGCTGTCCATCAAACATCCATCCAGCACCACTCCGGTTGCCTGCCAACCTGTGTTCTGAGCTTCACATCTGGAGATCAATGCGGCAGATCCGCTGCACGAGTGTCACTACAGGAGCTGCTGTCCAGAAGGCATTAAATCGGCCTGGTCGTTGGTGAGAGGGCAATGGCCCACCTTTACAAATCCTTTCTCACATCCTTTCTCATGGTTTCACTGAGACACTTTGCACAGACATCTTTACCTTGGGAATACTTTACCGAACCTATCTTGAACACTGTGCATAGACACCTTTAGCTTCTACCATTCCAATAAACCTTATTGCCTGCTACTACCCCTTATTGGGTAAAGTTAATGAGCTCCTACTGCCAGTGAAGACCATCAGATCTGCAACAGGGACATTGCTGTCATTATTGCTACAAGATCCCTTATACCATTGCCATTAAGTCTGACCTCTCATTAGGGTTAAAGATTTATAGACTGGCTGAGGTTTCCCTGTTAGAAATCAGTCAGTATAAACTTTGTTTATCCTTCATGTGCAAGTAGCATTCCACTGTTCATGTGTGTATATAATTGACTGTTGACCTACAAATATCTTTGGTTGTGTTATTCGGAGGAATTCCCTTGCTGAGTTGGCGCTGTCGCCCAAAACTCAGCAAGATCTATTACCTCCTCTATGTGACAATATCTTCTTTGAACTGTTCTAGTAAACATTATCAGAAGATAAACACACAGAGTTCTCTGACTTATTACTTTAAGGTGGTGCAAAGATGTCTGAACCCAGAGTGTCAGATGGGTTGGAATGTTCATCAGGTCATGGCAGTGCAGATGAGCAGGTCAATCCAAGCAGTCCCTTAGGGGACCGTACTACACTTACTATAATAAAAAAAAACACCATAAGGTAACTATCTGACTCAAAAAAAATGTATTTGGGAACAGTGTTGCATGACAGAGTAATTGTCAGCCAAACTATCACACTACTGCAACCTGCAAAATGGAATAGCCTGGACAGAAAGGGGGTATAACATACCAGTACAGAAGAGGTTAAATTAGGTAAATACATTAAATATGCAGCTGAATAATATATTTCAAAAGTTTTACAATTTCTTGTGTATATAATTGAGACCAACCTTAACCTCTTCACGCCGTCCACACACATATATGCGACCTCATATAAGCGGCCCTGTGTAAACCACTTACCGTGCTGAGAACTGCGGCAGTTACTGGAAATCCCCCAATGCATACTAGCGATTGGGAGTTGTCCGATCATGTGACTGACAGCCAATCACAGCAGTCACGTGACCTGAATGCCCGTTTCTGCTTTCCGGCTTTTAGAACCTTTAAAAGGCTGGGAGGTGGTTGGTGGGAAGGGATTAAGAACAATCTCCTCTCTCTGGCATTAAGCTGCATAAAAAACGTGCTGTTCTCTGATTAGAAGCACTGGGCCAGCACATTTTTGCTTAGTCGCGGCTAGAACTCTGCAATCAGTCATCATGGGTGTCGCTAATTGGGGATCTCTACCTCTGACCAGGGGGAATGTTGGACCTCTGCAGAGATCACTGCTTCACACAGAGAGCAAAGGTTCTGATGTGGCTGCTCCTATGTTAGAAAAAAAAGCTCTTGTTTATCACATTTCCTATTATGTTTTAGGAAAATGTATATGTTTTGTACTTCTTTTCTTTTTATTATTGTCAGGATTTAAAAAGTGTATATATATATATATATATATATATATATATATATATATATATATATATAAATTTTTTTTTCCATTTTAGTCAGTTACATTTGAAATAGGGAATTTTCATTGTCTGTAATCTTCTATCCATGCACCAGGTGGAGATCTAGTTGTCTTTTTATGTCATCAAAGTGTTACTAAATCCACAACAGTAAAACCACTTTGTATATTCAGTAAAGCATGCTTGTTATACTCACTAAGGAACCTAGGGGGTTAATCCTCTGCATTGTGTAAAACGGCATTTTGGTCCTGTCTTCTCTGTTTTACCCCTTCTTTCACATTCCCCAAACCTCTCCTGATAGTACAGAGCCTTGGGGGGGGGGGGGGGGGCAAGCTGCACATTCTCGGTTTGGTGTGTATTGCTAGAGAATTTTTTTGTCTTAGGAGAGTGCATGTGAGCAGCACTGTCCAGACAGAGAGTCAGGGGTCCTGCAGCCTCATTGGACAATCAGGGGAGAATGAAAACTCCTCCTACAAGTTTTAACCAGACACTGATAGAAGTCACAAGACTGCTCTAACTGCTGATGAGAAAGGGTATTTAGCAGTTTATATTTACTAAAACTATTTCCATGTTCTGTGTACTGTAGGCATAGGCGTGCGCACAGGGTGTGCTGGGTGTGCCTGGGCACACCCTAATCACCCCATGTGCATCAGCATTATCCAGGGGTGGCACCAGGTGAGTGGTTGGGGTGCTGATGGCCAGTGTAAATGCCCCCATTATATTAAAGGCTAGGTTCAACTGTAGGAACATATTACACCTATACTTAGGATTTAAGGTAACAGGCTCCCAATCAACTGTCTCCCACCATCAGAGCCTCCTCCCTGTGACAGCAGGTGGCGTTCATGTTTATTTGAGCTTTGGGGCGCACACCTATGACTGTGGGAGAGCCTAGTATAGTGAATACAGGCTCCAGAGTTTAGTAACCCTTAACAATACTTTTCAATGCTGACAGAAGTCTATTGTTATCTCCAATCAGTGATCAAAACAGTGACTTCTCTTTTATCAGACATCTGGGTCCAAGGTTTAGACAAACATAATTGTAAACCAAGCTGCACTGCTGTGTTGCATAACCCATAGTGCTCTGGGAATCCTTTGTTACGTATTAAATGTTTATTTGTAAAACACAAATCATAACATTAAATAAACAAAGATACAATAACAATAAAAAAAGGGTGATTTCTACAGCACAAAAAAGAGAGAAAAAATTACTCTGAAAGCAAAGTTGCAGCAGCTAAACTAAATTAGACAAATTCTCCACAAGTCCAATAACAAAATGAGTAAAAAATGTCAATCAGCGCTCACAAAAATACATAAAGGTCAGTAATCATCCCAAAATCAAAAACATAAGAAATAAATCCATTTCTATTGTAATAATGTTGTAACAGTTACATAAGTGTTCAGTAGTGCCACACAGGAATAGGTGTAATAAACTCACTCTCTGTCTTCCATTTCTCAATGAAGTAGGTTTAGTTTTGCAGCTGAGTACACAGTGGTACTAGTAATCTTCCTATCACAGCCAAGTGGAATTCATTCAAGTTGGCGCAGGGTAGAAATTCCTGGGGGATTTCTAAAATAATGTTGACCCCAAAACCATCAATGTTTCCCTTCAGATAGGACGTCCTATGCTTTGTGCAATTGTCTCACCCTATGCTATACTTACATGCCTGACTTGCAATTTCCCAAAATTTGAAAGCAATGAAAAATAGGTTGGTGCTCTAATATTTCTTTATTGGGTTTTTTTTTTTGCCTTCCTCTGGATCAACTGTGGGTATATGATTGTATATATAGGACTATTCATGTATACAGTACATATGTATATACTGTATACATATCTTTTTTTTACATATCTTTTTTTTTTATTGGTAGAACTAGACTAACTATGTAACTATGTAATAATATAAGGTAAAAGCTCTATAGTAATACTACAAATAATAGTTAATTTTTTTCCTTTTTTCAGTTTATAATATTTATTTTTTAATACTATATTTTAAATATTTTTAGGGCTTCAGAGTTATCTTGCCCTTCACCAATCTCATCAGGGCACTCTTGACGTCTTTATTACGTATGGAGTAAATCAGAGGGTTTACCATGGGTGTTACTGCTGTGTATAGCACAGTGCAGATTTGCTCCAAGAGCTCTGAGTACTGAGATTGTGGAATCAGTACCACTGATGCTAAGTTTGTATAGTAGAGGACGAGTACTGTGAGGTGGGACGAGCAGGTGGAGAAGAGTTTTCCTTTTCCATCACTTGAATTAATATTTAAGATGATGGCAATTTTTTTTACATAAGATATTACAAGGCACAAAAATGGAACAAAGCCAAACAACAACAGCTCCAGGTAAAGCAACATGAAGAACATTTCAGTTCCCGCACATGAAATCTTGGTCAGAGCTTTGACATCACAGAAAATTTGATGAATTATTTTTGCACGGCAAAACGACATAGTTGATGCTGCCTTTGTTATCAATAAAGAATTTGTACAAGCGGAGATCCAGGTGACTGCAATTAACATCAAAGTATTTTTTCTCCCCAAAATTTGGTGATAGTGTAAAGGCTTACAGATAGCAACATATCGGTCATAAGCCATAATGAATAAAAGAACATCTTCACTGGTGCCAAATAATAAGTAAAAGTAGAACTGAGTAAAGCATTGAGTAAATGTTATTGTATTATTGTCAGTTAGTAACATGTGTAATAGTTTGGGAACAGGGACTGTTGTAAAACAAATATCTACAATGGATAAATTACAGAGAAACAGATACATGGGGGTGTGTAAATGGTCATCAATATATATCACTGTGATGATAATTATATTTATTAGCAGGCATGTGAAATATATTGTAAGTAAAATACCAAAAACATATAGTTTATATTCTGTTTTAAAGAAAAATGGCATAATCTGAAACACTTTAAATGCTGTATAGTTGTCCATCCAAACTGCTCTTCTTTTGTAAGAAAAAGTAAAATATGATTATGATCAAAAATGCCACGATTTATTTGGTGGAGGACTGCAGGTTCAGATGATTCAGTGATCTCTTTTCATGCTGACATGCTGTGGCACATTTTAATTATACATACATATAAAATTATTATGACAAAGTTTATCATTTTTGGTATTTTAAATAAACGCCTCCCTGGTAACAAAGGGTTGAAGAATTATTATTATGGCACAATCTGAAACCCTTTAAATTCTGTACAATTCTTCATCAAAACCACTCCTCCTTTGTGAGAAGCAATAAAATATGATTATGATCAATGCTGACACCATTTTTTTTTTAAAACATTCAGATGAATAAATATTCACTTTTCATGCTAACATGTTGTGGAACAATTTATCTATATGCACATATAAAAAAAGTTTACTTTATTCCCACTGTAAATAAACACTTTATGATAGAAATTGTTGTAGAATTATTATTATATCAAGTATCAGATTATAGATTTTTCCTAATGTTCTTATATTAAAATTGTAGCTATACTAAAAAATAGTATTATGAAAACCATAGTAAATTTACATATGTAAATAGTGAAGATATTTTTTTTTTTTTTTTTATGAAAGAATAGATTAGAGTATTTAGGCCATATCCGCAAAGAGTACAAAAAGGATTTGACCAATAATTGCTGTAAGTTGCAAATATGTAAATATATTGTCCCAAAAAATGTATACGCAATTTAAATGATTATAAAGCCAGTATTTATAACCATAGAGTTCACTTTCAAATTTTAAAATAAAATACATAAATTTACTTTTTTATACTTATCACCTGTTGTAAAACTGATGACCAATCTGGTCCAGGCATTGCTGATAAGGGGAAGCATAGACTCACAAACATTAAGAATCATTTTGTTTGCTATTTGGGCGCATTCCCTTTCAATGGCTGCTCTTAATTCCTCAATGGTTGCTGGTTTTGTAGCATAAACTTTATCTTTTAGAAATCCCCATAAGGAAAAAGTCCAATGGGAGAAGGTTTTCTGCTGAACCTCTTCGCCCAATCCATCTGTTTAGCAGATGCTTATCAAGATAGGCCCTTACATAATGATGGTAGCGTGGTAGTGCCCCATTTTGTTGGAAATAAAAGCCAACATCTCCAAAATCTTCTTGAATACATTACATGACAGATTCCAGCAGCAAACTCAAGTAACAGGCACCAGTTACGTTACTATAAAAAAGAATGGTCCAATTATTCCATACGCTGACAAGTCGCACCACACCATCACTCCTGGTAAATTACCATAAAGTTCTTTCATAATGTGCAGAATCTGAGGTGCCCAGTCAGTACATTTGTGGCAGATAGGGATGAGTCGAACACCCCCCCGATTCGGTTCACACCAGAACTTGTGAATAGGCAAAAAATTTGTGCGAACACTGTTAAAGGGGGGAGACGGGAGAGCGCCCCCCCTCCTGAACCATCCCAGGCCACATGCCCTCAACATGGGGAGGATGCTTTGGGATCCCCCCCAAAACACCTTGATGATGGAGACAAGGGCCTCTTCCCCACAACCCTTGCCCGGTGGTTGTGGAGGTCTGCGGGCGGGGGGCTTATCGGAAGGACTTGTCCCAAATTGTCTACTGTCATTTTTACCATTTTACATTTTTTTGGTGAATGTATAGGGGTACAATATACCCGATAGCCATTCACATGGGGGGGCCGGGATCTGAGGGTCCCCTTGTTAAAGAGGGCTTCCAGATTCCGACAAGCCCACCAGCCACAGACACCCACAACCACCGGGCAAGGGTTGTGGGGAAGAGGCCCTTGTCCCCATCAACATGGGGACAAGGTGTTTTGGGGGGATCCCAAAGCATCCTCCCCATGTTGAGGGCATGTGGCCTGGTACGGTTCAGGAGGGGGAGCGCTCTCGTCTCACCCCCTTTTCTTGTGGCCTGCCAGGTTGCATGCTCAGATAAGAATCTGGTATGGATTTTGGGGGGACCCCTATGCCATTTTTTTTTATCTTGCTGCAGGGTTCCCCTTAATATCCAAACCAGACCCAAAGGGCCTGGTAATGGACTAGGGGGGGAACCAATGCTGTTTTTTGCAATGATTTTTATGTGTATTGCCAGGACCCGACAATACATTACAGCCATGAGCAGTTTTACATTACTTTTTTCCTTTAGAAATGTCATTTTGCTGTGGTATTGTTCTACACACGGGAAAGATGTGCTACTTTACAGGCAAACTATAGACACTATATTTAATTTTTATTGTTTCACTTTAAGCATTATTAAAATCATTACTCCCGAGAAAACTATAGTCACCCCCAGGTACGATATTTAAAGGAATATTTCACTTTTATTTTTTCACTTTAAGCATTATTAAAATCACTGCTCCCAAAAAAACGTCCGTTTTAAAACTTTCTTTTGGATTGATACATGTCCCCTGGGGCAGGACCCGGGTCCCCAAACACTTTTTATGGCAATAACATGCATATAAGGTCTTTAAAACGAACACTTTTGTTTTTTCATGTTAGTGTCTCATAGACTTTAACGGCGCTCAGCGGCTTTCAAATTTGCCGCAAACGCCACATATTGTTCGCTGTTCGACTCGAACATCGGGCTCATCACTAGTGGCAGGTAATTGAAGCAGGTGCTAAGTATAAAAAAGTACAATTATGTATTTTATTTAAAAATTTTAAAGTGAACTGTATGGTAATAAATACTACTTTATGATCCATTCAAATTATGTATACATTACGTGGCCCTACCATCTTTCTCCGATTCTCAACGTGAGATCTTGGAGGGAAACATCACTGTAACAGTAATATTGGCCACAATAAAACAAGCTAACGCATTCAGGACTCCGGGGCCGGATGGCTTCTCAGCCTCTTATTATAAGAAATTTGCTCCACTATTGGCACCCCATCTACTAAAATTCTTTACTGCCCTTTGTGACGGGGTGCCACTTGATATGGATTGTAATAGAGCCCACATCAGTCTGATCCCCAAGCCAGACAAGGATCATAGTGATACATAGTGATAGTGATACATAGTGAAACTATCGCCCGATATCACTGATCAATAGCGACCTGAAGCTACTCACAAAAATCTATGCAAACCGATTTAATACGTTTCTGGCACAATATATCCATATAGACCAAGTGGGATTTGTTACGGGGCGGCAAGCTGCTGACCTGATCTGACAGGCCACTGACCTGATTTTTATTTTACGCTCTAACTGGGATGGGATGGGCGCTAGGCGAGGAATGCTTCTGTCATTGGACCTTCACAAGGCCTTTGACTCCGTTTCCTGGCCCTTCCTCTTCCACACATTTAAACAGTGGAACTGCAGACCTAAATTTTTGAGCCTTATCGGCACATTATACTCTAATAGGGCGTACACACGTTCGGACTTTGTTCGGACATTCCGACAACAAAATCCTAGGATTTTTTCCGACGGATGTTGGCTCAAACTTGTCTTGCATACACACGGTCACACAAAGTTGTCGGAAAATCCGATCGTTCTAAACGCGGTGACGTAAAACACGTACGTCGGGACTATAAACGGGGCAGTGGCCAATAGCTTTCATCCCTTTATTTATTCTGAGCATGCGTGGCACTTTGTCCGTCGGATTTGTGTACACACGATCGGAATTTCCGACAACGGATTTTGTTGTCGGAAAATTTTATATCCTGCTCTCAAACTTTGTGGGTCGGAAAATCCGATGGAAAATGTGTGATGGAGCCTACACACGGTCGGAATTTCCGACAACGAGGTCCTATCACACATTTTCCGTCGGAAAATCTGACCGTGTGTACGGGGCATAATCCTTCGGCCAACATTCTTGCATATGGACACAAGTCGGTTCTTATGCAGATAAGGACAGGAACTAGGCAGGGATGCCCTCTCTTGCCTCTCTTTTTTATTCTGGAGATCGAATCACTGGCTGCGGCCATCCGTGCTAACCCCAACATTTATGGTGTCCCTAGTGGCGGCAGGACACATAAATGTGCTTTCTTTGCCGACGACTTGCTATTATTTGTAACAGATCCGATTACAACTCTACCCAATTCATTTGCTACACTCTCTAGATTTGAAACTGTCTCTGGTCTACGAGTTAACCAATCTAAATCTGAAGCGTTGGACATAAACCTTCCTGCCCCAGTACGGGATGCAATACAGCAGTCGTTTCCCTTTAAATGGTGCACACAGGCACTCCCTTATCTGGGAATTAAACTCACTCGGGATGTTTCTACACTGTTTCAGGTTAATTATACCCCCCTTTTTAAGTCCATTGACCAAGAACTAAAGAACTGGCAGTCACATGATCTTTCCTGGATGGGTAGAATAGCAGCCATAAAGATGACGGTACTCCCCCAAATCCTATACTATTTCCGATCATTGCCGATTCCGATACCATTCGCATTTCTTAAAAAACTTCAGTCGCTAGTATACAAATACATTTGGGGTGGTAGGGGATGCAGAGTAGCTCACTCCACACACTATATCTCCAAAGGGAGTGGAGGACTGGGAGTTCCCCACTTCGTGAAGTATTATAGAGCAGCGCAACTGGTACAACTTTACCAATTTTTTTCTACAACATACCAACCAGACTGGGTTCGGTTGGAAGCGCAGGCTAATCCCTCACTACCAGTAGACCTCCTGCTGTGGCTTCCGACAAGAGAACGTTGGGCCATTTTGTGCCCTTCTTTATCCTACTCCCTGCGTCTGTGGGACAAGGTGAGCAAAATATACCCGCTGAAATCTCCTCATTCTCCTGTAGCCCCTATACTCAATAACCCACACTTTCCTCCAGGACAAAATCCCCAACAATTCACGTGGTGGGTTAACAAAGGCCTTTACAGGATAGCACACTTCATAGATCAAAAAGGGATCAGGCAACAGGCTTACTTTCGGGAGACGTTACAGATGCCCCAGACGGAATCTTTCCGTCTACATCAAATCACTCACTTCATAAAATCCCTAGCTACTGATCTGATAGACATAACCACTAGGACCTTGTTTGAAAATCAATGCTTCAATACTCAACAGACCAAACCTTCATACCAAATAGCATGGGAATCTGATTTAGGTGAGACCCCAGGAGGTCTGGGGGAAATGGTCGACTATGGTGCACAAGGGAATACTCAATACTTCCCTGGTGGAGGGAAACTACAAGGTGTTGTCCAGGTGGTACCTAGTCCCAGCGAGGCTGGCGAGGCTGTACCCCGGAACTTCACCCCTTTGCTTTAGAGGATGCGGGCAGGAGGGTACCATGTTACATGTTTGGTGGTCCTGTCCCAAGGTCCAGCACTTCTGGATCAGAGTATTCACCCTGGCCTATTCAGTGACAGGACAAAACCTACCTAAAAATTCCAAGACGGCGCTATTTGCAGATTTGCCGGACGGGACCCCTAGATAACTCCGAACTTTCATCTTCTTTATTTTTTTCAGCAGCTAAAATTACAATAGCATGAGCATGGAAAACTCCAGTGGTCAACCTTGCACTGGTAAAGAATAAACTATCTTGGATCATGGTCAATGAAAAATTGGCCAGTATCCTTAAAGACAGACAGGCCAGATTTGACAGGGTGTGGCCCCCCTGGATTAAATACCTCCAAGCCCCATAGTCTCTAGAACTGGATGGTGGGGACCTAGACCGAGGGAAACGACTCCTACTTTGGATTCTTGACCTTTACTTTTTTCCTCTTCCTCTCCTTCCCATCCTCCTCCTTCTTCTTAACCTTACTTTAAATCACTTCTCTTCTCCCCCTCCTTTCTTCTCTTTTTATGTTTAAAGATCCAACTTATGGATACAAGTGGAGAGCTATGGAGCCTCTCTCTTCTTGGCTCCGATGGAGGAACAAGGTAAACTAACTTTAAATGCCTAACCTCCTTTGGTGCCAAGGGATACTGAGATATACTAAAGGTGCTACAACTTGATTTAATATTACCAAGAAGTTAAGAGTACTCCGCTCACAGGGCAAATTTATTTTTTATTTTTTATTTTTATTTTTCATTTTGATAAACACTATTGATATATGGAACTCATATGATATGTTATTCTAGACCCTTTAAGGGTAGGTCTACATTTGTGTCCTTATGTTCACAGAGCGTACTGACACTCAGCTACGACGGTTCGCGGGTTCGTGCCGACCTGCCGCCGTATAATGACGGCGGCTGGTCGGCAAGTGGCTAAATACCTCCAAAAGAAAGCTCTATTTGTGTGAAGAAAATGATAAAAAAATTTGTTTGGTGTAGCATGACCACGCAATTGTCATTCAAAGTGCGACAGTGCTGAAAGCTGAAAAATGGCTTGGGCAGGAAGGGGTGTAAGTGCCTGGTAGGCAAGTGGTTAAAGCAAAGCATTAGGATAAAAATACCATCTCTCCCCCATACCCCCCTTTTTCTGATTACTGGGTGAAAAAACAAAGCCGCATCACTGATTTCACTTACCTTAAGCCAAAGTTACATAATCATCTAGTGCCGGTTCCTTCTTCCCTGTTTATTTCCTGCATAGGTCCTTCTTCCAGGTGTCCATGTCACTGACTGTGTGACATGGACAATTCCCATTGGACGGCCAGTGAAGGGGTACTCTTGGCATCCAGAAGAAGACTGATGTCAAATGAGTGGAAGTAAAGGGGAACATCCAGCGAAGATTAATGTGCGGTGCTGGACTAGTGGTCTCTGCAGGTGGAAATGGTGTCAGTAGAGACCTGAATGGGGGGACACAGCAGATTATAACTGACTTCACCAGGTTAATAAAACGTAATACCTGGGAGGATGGACAAGGGGAGGGTTAGTAGGGTTGCCACCTTTTCTTCAAGCCAAACCCAAACACTTTAGTGGCCCACAGCAAGTTTCTTTTAGATCAGATCCCCTTTATATCAACAAACCCCCTCCTAGAGACTAACCATTGGTCTGTAAGGGAGGGTCGCTATTATAGGGGACTCTGACCTAATGGGGGGGTGCTAATATAAAGGAACTGTGCTATAATGGGGGTTTCTAGTGTGGGGAGCTGACTGCTGATCTAATGGTTGGTCAGCATTAGAACAGCCTTAGATCAGCTGTCAGCATCCCCCATTAGAAACCCCCATTATCTCACAGTGCCTTTATATCAGTGCCCCTCCCCTTTCTTTAGAGAGAGACCACCCCCATATCACAGCACCCCCTGCCCTCTTCTATAAGATTGTCTAATGCCTTAGGCATTACCGTTCGTCCGTTTTTCATCCATCCATTGAGGGATGAAAAACGGACATCAGTGCATTCCTATGGAAAAACTATTTTCATCCGTTTTCATCCATTTCTGTCAACATCTGTTTTTTTTTAACAGATGAAAGCTCTATTTTTCAGCTGTCAAAAACAAACCATTTGTCAGTTAACATCCATTTTTCATCTGATCCGTTTTTTTTTTAATTTGTTTTTGCATTGCTAGTGGATGTAAAAAAAAACTGCTGAAAAACGCATGAACTGAACTGATAAAAAAACAGATGAAATTAACTGATGAAATGAACGGGCCGTATGTGTGAAAGGACCCTTACTGGCAGGAGGGACTCTGCAGCTGCCACAACTGCAAGGAAATGTGTGGGAGGCTGGAAGCCGTCTGGAGTTAGGGAGCAGATCTGTGAGGTGGAGCAGAAAATCCCATGTGTGCTGTGCAAATGCATCATTGGTTGCTAGGAAACCGGTGGTCCTAGCAACCAATTACTGCAAAGCTGGTGGGCAGCTAAGGCCGGCAGGGGTGAAAAGCAGAACAGAGAGCACACAGAACAGTAGGAGCAAGGTGTAGCCAACATAAATCCCTGAGGATAACCCCCTTTGTTCCCTCACTGCACTGGGATAGATTTAACTGACTGGACTGGAGGTATAGTTTGTCCGGGTTTCAGGTGGACAGAAACCTGGGCACAAGTTGCAATACCCGGACTGTCTTGGTCAAACCCTTACAAGTGGCAACCCTATGGGTTGGATCAGTGTTTCTCAACTCCAGTCCTCAAGGCGCCCCAATAGGTCATGTTTTCAGGCTCTCTTTTATTTTGCATAGGTGATTTGATCAGTTTCACTGCCTTAGCAATTAATTACCACAGCTTTTTTATCTGGGGGAAATCTTGAAAAAATGACCTGTTGGGGCGCCTTGAGGACTGGAGTTGAGAAACACTGGATTAGATGGAGTGAGATGGGGGAAAAATACATTTATCGAGCTTTAAAACAATGCCTCATCCATCCCTGTAATCGATGAGCGTTGGGGAAATTTTCTATTTCATTTTCAAAGTTCATAAGTTTCTCAACACAGTTACTGTATATGGAGGGCAGATCTTGCCAGGCCTTGAAGGTAAACAGCTAATAGGGGTTTGTAAGCTGTTAGAAAATGAAACTGAATGTTGGATGAGAAGGCCTGGCTCGCAGTCTCCGCTCTAATTCATCGCAAAGGTGTTCTATAGGGTTGAGTTTAGGACTTTGTGTAGGCCAGTCAAGTTCCTCCACCCCAAACTCGCTCATCCATGTCTTTATGGACCTTGAAACATCAGTGCCTGACCTCACAAATGCGCTTCTGGAAGAATGGTCAAACTTTCCCTAAACCTTATGGACAGCCTTCCCAGAAGACTTGCAGCTGTTATAGCTGGAAAGGGTGGGCCAACTCAATATTGAACCCTATGGACTAAGACTGGGATGCTATTAAAGTTCATGTGCGTGTAAAGGCAGGTGTCCCAATAGTTTTGGTAATATAGTGTGTATATATAGATATATATATCTATATATACAGTATCTCACAAAAGTGAATACACCCCTCACATTTTTGTAAATATTTTATTATATCTTTTCATGTGACAACACTGAAGAAATTACACTTTGTTACAATGTAAAGTAGTGAGTGTACAGCTTGTATAACAGTGTAAATTTGCTGTCCCCTCAAAATAACTCCACACACAGCCATTACTGTCTAACCTCTTGGCAACAAAAGTGAGTACACCCCTAAGTGAAAATGTTCAAATTGGGCCCAATTAGCCATTTTTCCTGAATGAATGGGGAGCAGGTGTGGTAAATTTGGTGTTATCGCTCTCACTCTCTCAGCCCGGGTTCACACCTATGCGAATTAGAGGTGCGTTTCCGCCTCTTTCACCTCTAATTCGCATAGCAGGAGAATGTGACTGGCTCCCTATGGAGCCGGTTCACATATCTCCGGTGTGGCTGTGGTGCGCACTGCACAAAAACGCTGTGCGTCTTTGGCTGCATTTCAGGGCCGAATTCAGGCATAGAATCAGCCCTGATTCGTCCCTGAAATGGTGAACAGGGATGCACAGCGCTCCTGTGCGGTCCGCAGCGCAGTATAGTGTGAACCCGGGCTTATACTGGTCATACTGGTCCCTGGAAGTTCAACATGGCCCTTCATGGCAAATATCTCTGAGGATCTGAAAAAAAGAATTCTTGCTCTACATAAAGATGGCCTGGGCTAAAAGAAGATTGCCAAGACCATGAAACTGAGCTGCAGCACGGTGTGGCCAAGACCATAAAGCGGTTTAACAGGACAGGTTCCACTCAGAATAGGCCCAGCCATGGTCGACCAAAGGAGTTGAGTGCCCGAGCTCAGTGTCATATCCAGAGGTTGTCTTTGGGAAATAGACGTATAAGTGCTGCCAGCATTGCTGCAGAGGTTTAAGGGGTGGGGGGTCAGCCTGTCAGTGCTCAGACCATACACCGCACACTGCATCAAATTGGTCTGCATGGCTGTCATCCCAGAAGGAAGCCTCTTCTAAAGATGATGCACAAGAAAGCCTTCAAACAGTTTGCTGAAGACAAGCAGACTAAGGACATACATTACTGGAACCAAGTCCTGTGGTCTGATGAGACCAAGATAAATTTATTTGGTTCAGATGGTGTTAAAGTGGAGTTCCACCCACTTTTACAACTCTTCACCATCCCTCACTAAGCTGTGCACTGTAAACAAATTGGATATTTTTTTATTTTTTTTCTCAGCACTTACTGTATATCTGCTGTATTCATTGTTCACTTCCTCCTCCCTGGCCGCGGCCCATTGCATCATTTCCTGTTTGCAATGCCTTCTGGGAAGGGGTGGCAACTTCCTCTGAAACTGCCGTTGCTATGGAAACCTGACCTGAAACCTATTACACTGCTTGTGCTGTACTGAGCATGTGGGGCGGCAACTTCCTCTAAAACTGCCATTGCTATGGAAACCTGACCTGAAACCTATTACACTGCTTGTGCTGCACTGAGCATGTGCGAGATCTGCAAGGATGAGATCCAGGAAGAAATACAGTCTGGCTTCAGATGCCCACACTTAAGATGGCCACGGCCTGCTGTAAGTTTATAAAATAACAAACTACTGCTATAAACTAACAAAACAAACCTGAGTTTACAGACTAACTTTACTAGAATACATTAAGCTTGTGTATTATAGGGGTATTTTTATTTAAAAAGTATAATTTCGGCCGGAACACCACTTTAAGCGTGTGTGGTGGCAACCAGGTGAGGAGTACAAAGACAAGTGTGTCTTGCCTACAGTCAAGCATGTTGGTGGGAGTGTGTTGGTCTGGAGCTGCACGAGTGCTGCCGGCACTGTGGAGCTACAGTTCATTGAGGGAACCATGAATGCCAACATGTGCTGTGACATACTGAAGCAGAGCATGATCCTCTCTCTTTGGAGACTGGGCCGGAGGGCAGTATTCCAACATGACAACGACCCCAAACACACCTCCAAGACGACCACTGCCTTGCTAAAGAAGCTGAGGGTAAAGGTGATAGACTGGCTAAGCATGTCTCCAGACCTAAACCCTATTGAGCATGTGGGGCATCCTCAAACGGAAGGTGGAGGAGCGCAAGGTCTCTAACATCAACCAGCTTTGTGATGTCTTCATGCAGGAGTGGAAGAGGACTCCAGTGGAAACCTGTCAAGCTCTGGTGAACTCCATGCCCAAGAGGGTAAAGGCAGTGCTGGAAAATAATGGTGGCCACCCAAAAAATTGACACTTTGGGCTCAATTTGGACATTTTCACTTAGGGGTGTACTCACTTTTGTTGCCAGTGGTTTAGACATTAATGGCTGTGTGATGAATTATTTTCAATGGAGTGGACAGCAAATTTACACTATTATACAAAGTGTACACTCACTAATTTACATTGTAGCAAAGTGTTGTTCATTCAGTGTTGTCACATGAAAAGATATAATAAAATATTTATAAAAATGTGAGGGGTGTACTGACTTTTGTGAGATACTGTATATACTGTATATAGTATACACACACATGGGTTTGACCTGCACACACCTATGACTGTTTCTATGTAATAACTTCAACTGGATGTGACACCATCTGGACTGTTGGTTATTTTCAGAGCTTATTTATTAAGTCGTTATCATTGTCATTAAGTTGTTAACATTATCTGAGAATACTTTCTATTTTAGAATAAGGTAGGTGTACGTATGTATGTACATCCTGGACACATTCTGGATTACACAGACTATCCTGTGTTTATATATTACCCTGGCTGTGTAATTGCTGTGACTTAATTCATTTATCCTGTGCAGACTAATTCTCTAATACAGTAATGTGTTTGTGTCATGTAAAGTCTTTTGTGGTTGCTTTGTTCTGGTGTAGGGAGCACATACACCTACTTTAATCCAAAATAGTATTTTCAGTCAATTGTCTTCACCTAAAATAAAAAGAAGTTATGAAAATAACCATTTAAAGTATAATACAAAGTGTCGTTAAGCTGGCTGGTGAACAAAAAAATTTAACATGTGACAGGTCCTCTTTCAGGGTTTGTTCACACATCTACCACCAATTAGTGTACTGCACCACTAAAATAATTGAGGTGTGTATATGTATATCCATGCTGTCCCAAAGACTGACCACACTGTAAATGCACCCAAAGAATGAACCAATCTTTAGCATATTTGGCTTTCAAGACAATACAATTCTAGCATGAGCCATTCAGAATGATCAGATGCAGATCAGGAAGGTTGCAGCCGTGGTCCCTCCAGCATGGGATGCTATTAGCATTTTTGTCCATTATTTTGCATAGTAAAGACACTTACATCAGGTAGGACATGCAGTGTGGTGCACTGAAAGGTTCCTTATGTGTTAGAATTATTGGAATATTTATAATGTGCTAATGATGCTTGTGATATTAGCGCACTAAAAAAATCCACCTAAGGGACAGATTAAACAGATTAAACCACACAGCTAATTCATCGTGTCCTGTGGGTCTCACTACATCATTATATGTTTGCAATACTGAATTACCATATTTTTAACCTTTACGTTTTCTCTATAACTGAATTCCGCCATAAGATCCTAATAAAACAAGAAGCAGAAAGTATCAGGCCATGTCCCCCTTTTATATTTACTGACAATAAGAATACAGAGCCTATTAAAGTATTCACTCCTTTGCAAGTTTTCACGTTATATTGTCTTAAAACATTGATGTACAATGACTGGTTGATATGGATAGGTGACATTGTCAACAAAAAGGCACCACCATCCCTGAATGATATATGTAAACAGGAGGATAATTTGATGGGATTTTATGGGTGTCAGGCAAATTGAATTACTCATACACCAAAGAAAACATCTAATTTGATGTCTGCCTTATCTATGTATAGCCAGTACAACTTTTATATTTCAATTTCTTTATTCATTTTTGTCTGTATCAAAACATATCACATTTAGCGTGGTAAAACCACAATAACATCCACATACTTATGTGATTAATACATTTATACCCAAAAACAAACAACCCAATCCCCGCACCCTACCCATCCAGCCCCCCCCCCCCCCCACTCTACCAATCTCACTCCAAGTCACCTCTCTCATTTCCAATATTCCTCTTCTTGGTTCCTCCTTTCCCTATGTGTAATAAATTTAATTCATTCCTAACTACTATATTACCTATGCTCCCATGACTTTGGCGTATCTTTTATCCATTACAACTTTTAAACTTCTATGTTCAATAAATTGTGATAATATTTTTTTACTTTGGTGTATGAGTAATTGAATTTGCCTGGCACCCATAAAATCCAATCAAATTATCCTCCTGTTTACATTGGTGTACAATGGGTTTATTTTTGTTTTTAACACAGATCAGCTGAATACCCATTAATACCAGAGTTTGCACAGATTTCTGCAAAATGATTTAAATAAATTACGATGAAAATTTAATTTATTGCATAAGTATACCTCATTGAATTCGGTAGGTACACTTTTTGCATTTAATACTCCATGAGTCTGTGTAGCTAGGTCTCTATTTGCTTTGCACATCTGGACAATGTGATTTCTCTTTTTCAAAGTCTGGTGTCATGGACATTGTAAATAAACAGCCTTTTTTTAAGTCTAGATGCAAATTATCTATTGGATTGAGATCTGGACTTTGACTTTGCCATTCCTGGATGTTAACAATATTTTTTGTATAATATTTTTGTGTCGTTTTGGATTTATGGTTGGGTTCATTGTCTATCTAGAACAGGGGTCTCAAACTGGCGGCCCTCCAGCTGTTGCGAAACTACAAGTCCCATGAGGCATTGCAAGGCTGGCAGTTACAAGCATGTAGAGGCATGATGGAACTTAGTTTCGCAACAGCTGGTGGCCACCTGTTTGAGACCCCTGATCTAGAAGACAGGTCTCCTCCCAAGGCTTAGGTTTCCTGCAGACTGCATCAGGTTTTTCAGCAGGAATTCTAAAAAATGTTGCTGCCTTCCAGGGCTTTTTTTCTCGAGGAATAAGTGCAGGTACTCTCCCTTCTAAGTCACCCCCTTGTCTCCGAAGCCTACTCACTGCCCAGTACTCAGTTACCCCTCTTAGAGAATACAGAACCAAGTGTCGATTTTATGTAATTTGCATGGAATGTGTTATTGATATGAAGAAAAGTAATAAAATAGATCCGGTGCAACAATAGACTCCCCCATCAACAATAGATCACCCATCGATAATAGACCCCCCAATCAACAATAGACCCACCTATCAACAATACCCCCCTATCAACAATAGATCCCCCATCAATAATAGACCCCCATCAACAATAGACCCACCCATCATCAATAGACACCCCCCTTAACAATATCACCCCCATAAACAGTAGAACTCCCCCATCAACAATAAACCCCATATAAAAAATAGACTCCCCCCATCAACTATAGACCCCCCATAAAAAGTAGACCCCCATCAACAATAACCACCCCCCATAAATAGACCCCCCATCAACAATAGATCCCCCATCAATAATAGTCCCCCCATCAAAAATAGATCCACCCATCATCAATAGAGCCCCCATAAACAATAAACCTCCCATAAACAGTAGACCCCCCTATCAACAATAGGGCTGCCCACCCATCAATAATAGACCCCAGAAAAGAAATACAGAGCTCCCCCAGCAACAATACATCCACCCCTGCAACAATAGACCCCTGCCACCAGCATTAATTTGCCCCCTATTAGCCAGCATTAATAGACCCCTTAACAGTATCACTCCAGCAACAACACACCTCCTCACCAACAATAGACAACTCCAGCAACAATAGACCCCCCCCCCATCAGCAATAACAGAGCACACTAGCAAAAATAGATCCCCCGCAGACAGCAGCAATAGACCTTCCAGCATTCCCCAGCATACATTTAGTGCTGAAGGTGCCAGAACTGCGTTCTCCCACGTTCCCGCTGAGAAAAAAGCCCTGCTGCCTTTTTTCTACTCTTACAAGCTTTCTAGGGCCTAATGCAGAGAAGAATCCCCACAGCATGATGATGCCACCACTATTCTTCACATACAGTGTGTGTATGTAATAATGATGATGAATGTTTATTCTAAACATTCAGTTTGGGGGGCCAATGCCTTGCCAAAACACACATCTTCTCCCAATGATTATATTTCGGGCAGACTGCATCAGGCTTTCCTCCAAGATTTCCTTCTTTTTTTTTGCTATATTAATTTTACCCTCTACACTGTTGCAAAAACAAATTACCAAAAAAATGATGGTGCCACCATCCTGCTTCACAGTGGGGATTGTGTGTCTATGATTATTATATTCAGGGTTTAGCTTATGCCAACATTCAGTTTAGTACAGTGTTTCTCAAACTTTTTAAAATTGTGCACAATTTCGAGGCAGCCCTAATAGTTTTACATATTGCAGCGGCATTAACGCACATACACTTTTACTGATTAATATTTCAGCATGTGTGCTCACTTATTTTCTCTCCACCACGCTGCTTACGTGACCCCAGAGAGGGGTGAGGGGTCAAACAAGAATGCTGTCCAAGTGCCCAAGGTTCTAATGTTGCACAATGAAAACCTACGGCTTTGTCTAACAAACAGGCAGCCTTAAACCACCTGCTGGCTTGTACACTATTTTTGGGCAATTTGTAGACATTTTGTCAAGGCACCCCTAAAGAACCCAGAAGGCACCCTGGTTGAAAAAGATTGGTTTAGTAAGATGGTCAAAAAGCTTCATTTTAGTTTCACCAGCCACAGAATCTCCTGTGTATTTTCTTATTATTAGAGAAACCAAACTTATTTTAGATTTAGATGTCCTTCATAAAAAAAATAAAGCCCCTTGAAGAGAGCACATTCTACAGTCACGCTAATGATATAAACGTGTGGCACTAACCAATAGACATGTGCAATTTTAGTTCTGAATTCTTTTTTTAACGAATTAAGACAAATACGTTAATTCGGAAATATCTGAATTTCAGAATTTTCCAATTTTTCCGAATATTTCGAAATTTGAAAATTCGGAAATTCCAAAATTTGGAAATTCCAAAATTCGAAAATCCGAAAGTGAACTTAACGAATACGAATTTATCTGAAGGTACGAATTATCCGTAATAACAAATGCCGTATCTAAACGAATAGAACATAACAAATTAATAACAATAAATAACAATAATAATAATAAAAACGTATTATTATTATTATTTTGTTCCATTCCATTTGTTTAGATGCGGCATTCGTTATTTTGGATAATTCGTATTGGTATCGTATAAATTTGTATTCGTTACGTTCACTAACAGCCAAATTTGAAAGGAAATTTCAATACCTATAATTTAGTTAGTTATTATTAGTTAGTTAATTAGTTATTATTTAGAATTTTCGGATTTTTGTACTTTCGAATGTTTGGATTTTCCTTTCTTATTTTCTGATTTTAGAATTTTCGGATTTCCGAATTTCCAAGTTTCCGAATTTTCAAATTTCAGAATTTAAGAATTCTGAATTCTCCAAATTTTCAAATTTCAGAATTTTTCCGAAAAAGAAGAAAAAAACGTATAATAATAGTAATAACAATAATAATAATATAGTTCCCTAACAATGTTTTATTCCTAATATTATTATTATATAGGAAGAAATTATTGATGGGAAAATATATAATATTTATTTATATTATCTTATTTTATTTTACTTTTTTTTTTACATGTACTATTTATTTTCCTAGCTCATACTATGATGTGGTCATTTATTGTTTTTAGTTACTTTTACAAAGGTATTGCATTGACAGTTGTCCTATTACATACACCATTGTCCTTCTGTTTGCATTAGTAAGAAAAAAGTTTCTGAAAACAAATGACAATTTCCAATCATTAGGGACAGTCTTTTAATTCATTTAAACTTTCCCTTGAGCCCAGCCCTGCAAAGCATCAAAATGTTGTACTCTTAACAAAGAAAAGTCCTTAGTGAGATCAATTCATTTGGGAAAGAAGAAAAGTAAAACAAATCCAGTTCTTAAAATTCACCAAGTGATTAATTAGAGGTCTATGCATTAGAGATTACAATTTACACCAAGAGAATATTTCAATGAAGCGATCTCTAAAAAAAAGAATGAAGCTGATAGCTGTTTAACCGTTTACCTGGTTTTGAGTCAGAATTACAGCAGCTAAAGCAGACAATGTAATCATATTGTTGTGAATATTAAAAAGGTAGATAAAAATCTAGGGTCAATAAATGAAAAAAAAAATCCCATTGACTAACAGGCGCTAAGGTCGAATTAAACTTAAAGTTTAAAGCAATTGGATAGCAAAGTTTGCAATCTTATTGACTAACTTACACAGACAGACCCACCCAGACCAAAATGTAATATGAATACATGATGTCATCCTTTCATTTTTTTCAGGGGTCTCCAAACTTTCTAAACAAAGGACCAGTTAGAAGGGCCGGACTGTGGCCAGTGGGAGTGGAAAATGTCCTGGCGTAGCAATGCCCCATTATTGGTGTCCGTGGGAAGAATAGTGCCCCATCATCGGTGCCAGTGGGAGGAATAGTGCCCCATCATTGATGTCAGTGGGAGAAATAGTGCCCCATCATTGGTGTCAGTGGGAGGAATAGTACCTCATTATTGGTGTCAGTGGGAGGAAAAGTGCCCCATCTTTGGTGTAAGTGAGAGGAATAGTGTCCCATCATTGGTGTCAGTGGAAGGAAACGTGTCCCATCTTTGATATAAGTCGGACAAATAGTGCCCCATCATTGGTGTCAGTGGAAGGAATAGTGTCCTCTCATTGGTGTCAGTGGGAGGAATAGTGTCCCATCATTGGTGTCAGTGGGAGGAATAGTGACCCATTGTTGGTGTCAGTGGGAGAAATAGTGTCCCATCATTGGTGTCAAGGAAGGAATAGTGTCCCCATCAATGGTGTCTGTGGGAGAAATAGCACCCCATTGTTGGTGTCAGTGGGAGAAATAGTACCCCATAATTGGTATCAGAGGGAAAAATAGTGCCACATCATTGGTATCAGTGAGAGGAATGCCCTGGGCGCTAAACAAACCTGTCCAGCTACTGGGTGAAGCACAAGCGAGCCATGGTTCCCAAATTTTGAAGAATTTAGATTTAAATCATTAACCACTTGCCCACTGGGCACTCAAACCCCCTTCCTAATGTTAGGTACCTGGTAGTAGAGCCTGACTTGTAGGAGAAGACCTCTCATAAAACGCTGGTTCAGGAGCCACTGGAGTGGGGACAGTGGTCTCCTGAGCACAGTGGGGTAGGAGTGCCTGTTGAGCTGAGTCTCTGATGCTGAAGTGATGAGAGATCCCGCAGGGATGGCTGGACTGCAGATCAGGTGAGACTGGAAGCAGCAAACTGGAACACTTGGAGATGCAGAGGTCTCTGGAGCTGAAGCTGAAGGTGCAACAGCAAGAACTAAACAGGAACAAGCAGGGTCAGACGGTCCGGGTCAGCAAGGATATGAGACAGGCAAAAACAGCAGGCAGAGGCAGAGTCGGTAGGCAGGCAGAGATCGGCAACTGTATCAGGCAGGTAGTATAAGAATAGTTGGACAGGCCGGGTCGGATTGGAGCAGGACGGATGGTCAGACAAGCCGGGTCAGATAGGTAGCAAGCAATCAGGTTCAAATACAAGAATCACAAAGCTGAGACGAAGCAGCAATGTGTCAGAGGCACAGGGGGACTTTTATGTGTACTTTGGCGCCAAACCGGCGCTATCGCGAACGCGCGCACACCCGTACGCACAAGCACCGCGTACCCGCGCGCGCCCTAGCGCCGCGCTGACGCCCGAGAACAACAGGCACCGGTTCGGTGCCAATGGTACCCTGACGTTGCCCCCCCCAAGGGGCAACCTCCGGGTGCCCAAAAGCCTTTTCTTTTCCGGATGGTTAGAAAAATAGGCTCGCACTAAACTCCTGGCATGCACATTACTATCTGGTTCCCATGAATTACTTTCTGGGCCGTAGCCCCTCCACTTAATTAGGAACTGGATCTGCCCTTGTCTTTTCCTGCAATCAAGGATAGCCTCGACCTCAAATTCCTCGTTGCCATCAATCACAATAGGTTCAGGAGGTCTAGTTCCTCTACCGGGGAAGGGATCAGGTACAGCAGGTTTGAGCAATGACACATGAAACACGGGGTGTATTTTAAGAGAGTCAGGCAAAGTCAGTTCATACGAAACTTCATTGATCTTTCTTTTAACCGGAAACGGTCCCATAAATCTAGGTGCCAACTTCTTAGAAGGACATGCTAGTTTGATATTACTTGTAGATAGCCATACCTGATCGCCAAGCTGAAGCTTCAATTCCCCTCTTCTCTTCCGGTCAAAGATCCTCTTGCTGTCCGCCTGAGCCTTGGATACTGCTTCCTGCAACATCTGGTTGTTATGGTTGATGAAGTCTACCGTACTCTGTACTGCCGGGACTGAGGACTCTGGAAGGAAATCGGGTAAAAAGGTTAGATGGAAACCATAATTAGCGAAAAAGGGGGATTGACCGGTGGCTGAATGTTTGGCATTGTTGTAGGCAAATTCTGCCAACGGCAGCAAGGATACCCAATCATCTTGTGAAAAAGAAGTAAAACATCTGATATACTGCTCAAGAGTCTGATTGGTCCTCTCCGTCTGACCATTGGTCTGAGGGTGATAGGCCGAAGACAAGGCCAGTTTAATTTTTAAAGACTCACACAGGGCTCTCCAGAAACGTGAGGTAAATTGTACCCCTCTGTCAGAGGTTATGTTTACAGGGATTCCGTGAAGTCTAATGATTTCCTTAATGAAGATGTGAGCCGTTTCAATAGCTGACGGAGTTCCTTTTAATGGAAGAAAGTGGGCCATTTTGGTAAAACGGTCTACTACCACGAAGATAGCAGAACACCCCTCAGAACATGGAAGCTCTACAACAAAGTCCATGGATATTATCTTCCAGGGCCTATCGGGTACTGGTAAAGGTTTTAACAGGCCCCAAGCTCGACTCCTGGACGTCTTATTCTGGGTACAGATAGGGCAAGATTTGACATATTTCTCACAAAAGTCCTTTAAATTGGGCCACCAGAAGGTACGCTGTACCAATTCCAGAGTTTTACGAACCCGAAAGTGACCTGCCAGTGGGTGATCGTGAAGGAGTGCCAAGACCTTGACCCGAACCTCCTCAGGAACAAAAATTTGGCTACCTTTCCAGAACAGTCCGTCCTTGCTACTTAAGGTAAACCCTGAGGGTCTGGCTGATTCAGAAGATGCTTCCTTAATCTGAGAGAGAAGATCAGTTTGTATGAGCAAAAAATTGTTTGCAGGTAAAATGGTGTCTGGAGCAGATAAATCCTTTGGGTTGTCATGCATTCGTGATAATGCATCTGGTTTGACATTTCTTGAACCTGGCCGATACGTAATGTGGAAGGAAAAGCGTGAGAAAAACAGCGCCCAACGGGCTTGACGGGGTTTTAGTCTTTTAGCAGATCGTAAATATTCTAAATTTTTGTGATCAGTATAAATTAGCACTGGATGCACAGCCCCCTCCAACAGGTACCTCCACTCCTCTAATGCAGTCTTGATGGCAAGAAGCTCCCGATCACCGACATCATAGTTTCTCTCCGCAGAGGAGAGTTTTCGGGAGAAGAACCCTACGGGGTGCATAACATCCTTACTGCCCTTTCGTTGCGAGAGCATCGCACCGACCGCTATCTCTGAAGCGTCCACTTCTAAAATGAATGGCAAGGATGGTTCAGGTTGACTGAGAATAGGTGCTGAGGTAAAAAGTCTCTTGAGGTTCTCAAAAGCCTCTTGGGCTAGGTGATTCCAGGAAAAACGGGTATTTTGTTTGGTCAGTTGTGTGATTGGTGCGATTATTGCAGAGAAACCCTTGATAAACTTTCTGTAAAAGTTTGCGAACCTGATGAATCGCTGAACCCCTTTTTTGTCCAGGGGTACCGGCCAGTCCAGAACGGCAGAAACCTTCTGTGGGTCCATCTTGATGCCAGTTGAGGAGATAATCAAGCCCAGGAATTGGATGCTCTGTTGCTCAAACTCGCATTTCTCCGCCTTTGCATAAAGTCTGTGTAAGCGGAGACGACCCAACACTTGGCAAACATGTTTCCGATGGAGATCTAGGGATTCTGAAAAGATCAAAATATCGTCTAGATATGCGATCACAAACAGATCTAAGAAGTCTCTAAGCACATCATTAATTAGGTGTTGAAAGGTCGCAGGGGCATTGCAGAGTCCAAAAGGCATGACTAAATATTCATAATGCCCGAATCGGGTCCGAAAAGCTGTTTTCCACTCATGCCCAGCCCGAATGCGGATCAGATTATAGGCCCCTCTTAGATCAAGCTTAGAAAAAATGACGGCAGTCCTTAATTTCTGGAACAGTTCGGGTATCAAGGGTAGGGGATAACGATTTTTGACCGTGATTTTATTCAATTCTCGGTAGTCAATACACGGGCGGAGAGATTTGTCCTTCTTAGTAACAAAGAATATTCCCGCACCTGCTGGAGAAGTAGAATGACGAATAAATCCTTTGGCCAAGTTTTCATCTATATATGTTTTCAACACTTCTTGTTCCTTCTCAGATAGGGGAAAGATGCATCCAAAGGGAATTTCGGATCCTGGCAGCAATTCGATGGGGCAATCGTAGGAACGATGAGGTGGAAGAGAATCTGCCCCCTTTTTGCTGAAGACATCCATGTAGTCATCATAGTGTTTGGGAATGACCTGACAATTTGTCTGGTCGGAGTCCAGGCAAAGCAGGGTAGCTTGGGGATCCGAATCTTTCGCCAAACAGTGTTCCTGGCAGTAGGATGACAGAAATTTTACTTCTCCTGATGCCCAATGGATGTGTGGATTGTGGGCCTGTAGCCAGGGAATGCCCAGGATAATGGGAAACATAGGGGAGGTGATGGCGTCAAGGATCAGCAATTCCTTGTGTTGAGAAGAAGTTGTAGCGGATAATGGCAGGGTCTCTTGTGTCACTTGTCCGGATCTGATACGGGAGCCATCGGCAAGGAAGACAGAGAGTCCATGGGCTTTAGTCCGTAAAGGGATGTTGTACAGATTGGCAAAGTTTAATTCTATAAAGCAGCTGCATGCCCCGGAGTCAATAATTGCGTTGACTTGGAGTGTCCTTTCTTGAAGCTGTAACGAGAGAGGAATGGCAAGATGGGTAGAATTTGTAGATAAAGCAGAGAGACTGGTAAGTATAGGAGATGAACACTTACTTATTCTGATTGGGCAATTATGGACATAATGCCCGGTTCCTCTACAGTAAAGGCACAGATTTAATTGTCGACGTCGGGCACGTTCTTCGGAGGACAGGGCAGGTCGCATCAGACCTAACTGCATTGGTTCGGAGGTATCTGGTGTGGTATTGACTGAATTTGGACTGTGCACAGGTAAGTAGCGGGATGCAGGAATCGGGGCTCGTGGTGTCATCCAGGTCGGGCGGTTAGGTTGAACTGCTCGTTCAGATCGGCGTTCTCGGAGGCGACGATCGATCTGAATGGTTAGGGTGATCAAGGCCTCCAAGGTGTTTGGAATACCAACTCGAGCAAGTTCATCTTTTTAATTTTCAGACAGTCCAATGCGGAACTGATGACGCAGAGCCGCGTCATTACACTGAGTGTCCGCGCTCCAACGTCTGAATTCAGCAACATAGTCCTCCGCAGGTCTGCGGCCTTGTTGGAGCGCGAACAGAGCAGATTCAGCTGTGGCAGTCTGTTGAGGATCCTCATATAATTGTGCCATGGCTTCGAAGAAAGCGGATAAGGATTGAGTTGGAGCAGAGTCCCCTTCAAGTAAACGGTGTGCCCAGGTCTGTGGTTCCCCTTGAAGGAGGGAAATGACAAATCCAACTTTAGTGGCTTCCAGTGAAAAGGTTCTGGGCTGTAAGGCAAAAAAGAGCTGGCAGGCATTGCGGAAACCCCGAAACTTAGCCCGGTCTCCGGAGAACCTTTCAGGAATGGGGACCCGTGGTTCAGGCGGAAGCATTACCACTGAAGGCCCTGGAACAGTCTGTGTTGGGGCGGCAGGTGAAGAGGAGGTTGAAGGGTTAGCCCCTGCAAGATTCTGAACTTGTCCCTCCAGTCTGTTATAATTGTCCTGAAGGGCTTGCACTGCTTGGGTGAGAGCTGCCAGGTGTGTGCATATCTCCTTCAATGGAGAGGTATCTCCTGCAGGCTCAGACATGGCTGCTTCGTACTGTTAGGTACCTGGTAGTAGAGCCTGACTTGTAGGAGAAGACCTCTCATACAACGCTGGTTCAGGAGCCACTGGAGTGGGGACAGTGGTCTCCTGAGCACAGTGGGGTAGGAGTGCCTGCTGAGCTGAGTCTCTGATGCTGAAGTGATGAGAGATCCCGCAGGGATGGCTGGACTGCAGATCAGGTGAGACTGGAAGCAGCAAACTGGAACACTTGGAGATGCAGAGGTCTCTGGAGCTGAAGCTGAAGGTGCAACAGCAAGGACTAAACAGGAACAAGCAGGGTCAGACGGTCCGGGTCAGCAAGGATATGAGACAGGCAAAAACAGCAGGCAGAGGCAGAGTCGGTAGGCAGGCAGAGATCGGCAACGGTATCAGGCAGGTAGTATAAGAATAGTCGGACAGGCCGGGTCGGATTGGAGCAGGATGGATGGTCAGACAAGCCGGGTCAGATAGGTAGCAAGCAATCAGGTTCAAATACAAGAATCACAAAGCTGAGACGAAGCAGCAATGTGTCAGAGGCACAGGGGGACTTTTATGTGTACTTTGGCGCCAAACCGGCGCTATCGCGAACGCGCGCGCGCCCGTACGCGCGCACGTGCACACGCGCGCAAGCGCCGCGTACCCGCGCGCGCCCTAGCGCCGCGCTGACGCCCGAGAACAACAGGGATTTGCTGAACAGCGCGCAACGGAGCGCGCCGGCGCATAGGCGTACACCGACGCCCCGGTTTGGTGCCAATGGTACCCTGACACCTAACCAGACCAATTTTCAGCTTTCAGTACTCTCACATTTTGAATGACAAATACTCAGTCATGCAACACTGTACCTATATGAAATTTTTGTTTCATAAGTTTTTTATTTTTTGCACTATAAAAGAAAAAAGACAGAAAATTCTGTAAAAAAATGCATTTTTCTTAGTTTCTGTTATAAAATTTTGCTAATTAGTAATTGTCTTCATTTCTTTTGCTACATTTCTTTGGTAAAAAATAAACCAAATGGGTGTATATTATTTGGTCTTTGTGAAAGTTATAGAGTCCACAAGCTATGGTGCCAATCTCTGAAAATTGATCACACCTGAAGTACTGACAAGCCTATCTCATTTCTTGAGACCCTAACAAGCCAGGAACGTACAAATACCCCCCAAATGACCCCTTTTTGGAAAGTAGACATTCCAAGGTATTTAGTAAGAGGCATGATGAGTTTTTTGAAGTTGTAATTTTTTCCCACAATTCTTTGCAAAATCAAGATTTTTTTTCTTTTTTTTTTCACAAAATTGTTATATTAGCAGGTTTCTTCTCACACACAGCATATGCATGGCACACATTACACCCCAAAACACACTCTACTACTCCTCCTGAGTGTGGCGATACAACATGTGTGAGACTTTTATACAGCGTGGCCACATACAGAGGCCCAACAAGCAGGGAGCACCATCAGGCGTTCTTGGAGCATATATTACACATATAATTTCTTGACTACCTCTTACACTTTTGAAGGCCCTGGAGCACAAGGACAATGGAAACACCCCAAAAATGACCCCATGGATGGATGGATGAGTATTGCTGAGTATGGATGGATGGATGAGCATGGACGGATGGATGAGTATTGCTGAGTATGGATGGATGGCTGAGCATGGATGGATGGATGAGTATTGCTGAGTATGGATGAGTATTGCTGAGTATGGATGGATGGATGAGCATGGATGAGTATTGCTGAGTATGGATGGATAGCTGAGTTTTGCAGAGTATGGATGGATGGCTGGGCATGGATGGATGGATGAGTATTGCTGAGTATGGATGAATGGCTGTGCATGGATGAATAATGCTGAGTATGGATGGATGGCTGAGCATGGACGGATGGATGAGTATTGCTGAGTATGGAATGGATGGCTGAGCGTGGATGAGTATTGCTGAGTATGGATGGCTGGCTGAGCATGGATGGATGGATGGCTGGCTGAGCATGGATGGATGGATGGCTGGCTAAGCATGGATGGATGGATGGTTGGCTGAGCATGGATGGCTGGCTGAGTATGGATGGACGGATGGATGGCTCAGTATGGATGTCAATGTAAGCCCTCCCAGAGTTATCGAGCCGCGCTGTAGCCGTCATTCGGCTATAGCACGGTCGTTAAGCAGTTAAGGATACTGGACATTTTGCGTTCACCAGCATCAGATTCACACAGTCTTTGACTTTCTAAAAAGGGACTGAGGACTTCTTCCCAGCCCTAACTATTGTTTGTTTTGCTTCCAAAAACAGATATGTTGCCAAAGTTTTTTTTTTTTTTTTAACTCATTTGTTTTGTTTCGGATTGATTTGTTAAGTTAATCATTTTGTTTTATCATATTCGTTATATTAGAATGATTTGTTTTTGGGATTTGTTTTGTATAACGTTATGTTAGAATGATTTGATTTTGGGATTTGTTTTGTATATTCGGATTTGTTACATATGTTCCGTAGACATGTGCAATTTGTTTTGTTCCGAATTATTTTTTTAGCGAATTTCGACAAATTCATTAATTCGAAAATTTTCAAATTAACGAAAACCCATTTAACAAATTTTCCTCTAAATTATGATTCATTTTGTATATTCAGATTTCTTTCATATATTCAGATTTTTTTTTGTATATTTCGATTTGTTTCGTATATTCGAATTTTCTTCAAATATTCGAATTCCTTTTGTATATTTGGATTCATTTCTGATATTCAGATGTGTTTAGTTTATTTGGATTCATTTCCTATATTCGGATGTGTTTTGCTTATTCGGATTAATTTCCTATATATCGATTTGTTTTGTTTATTCTGATTCATTTCATGTACTTGGATTTGTTTCAGTTTAATTCAGATTAATTTCCTATATTCAGATTTGTTTTGTTTAATCGGATTCGTTTCCTATATTCCGATTTGTTTCGTATATTCGGATTCGTTTTGTGAATTCAGATTCATTTCCTATAGTCGGATTTCTTTCTTTCATATCTTCAGATTTGTTTTGTATATGATGAATCATTTTGTATATTTGTTGTTCCTGAAACGATTCATATTTCGGAAGATTGGCTACATTCCTTTTAACGTGGTAATTTGCTATTTCAGGAGATTACTTATGCACTCTGTTTGGGTTTGCTGGAAGGGGATCCATCTGAATCTATAAATCATAACATAATGAAGGGAATGAAATTAATTTTGGATTAATTCGTTATGTTATGATTCAGAGATTTTAATGGATCCAACCCAAACACAATAAGTAGCAATCATCATCTTATTTCACATTTTTACCTTACTGTATTTACTGTAATATGTTTTCATTTCATATGTAGGGCATTTTTTTTTTAAATAATGAAAAATGTTAACGCAAAATAAAAACAAAATGGATCCGAATCAATTTGGATAATTCGTCATGTTGTTATGTTATTTTGAATGCTTCAAACATTAACAAAAGGCTCTAGCTATGTCATCTGAATAAAACAAATGAATATGAATTAATTTTTATTTATTTTTTTTGTAATTTGGAGATTCGGATACATCTGAATCTCCGAATAACGAAAATGTAAATTTGTAATGAAACAAGTTGCATGTGTCTAGTTTATATGTAAAGTGATATTAAAGCTTTGTGTTTTTTTTAATAACAAACATATTATACCTGCAAGAAAAGAAATCCTACGAGCCACAATGAACCTAGTGCTAAAAATAAGCACTACACAGCCGCATGCATGAATCACGCCTTGTACTGCCTGTGAATGTCAAATAAACAAAAAATATAATGATGCGCTAGAGTGTGCTAAACGTGCCCCTAACACGGCACAAAGAGATATAGTACATATACAACAAAGTACAGAGGTGTCTGCCACACTATATACTATATCCCATAAAATTAAATAAATATAATGTGCACAAATAAACAGTGTTTCGTTAATTCGAAAATTTGTTAATTTGTAAATTTATTAATTCGAAAATTCTTTCATTCGAAAAATTCTTGAATTTGAAAATTCATTAGTATGCACCTATTGTTGCCAATATATTCATGGCCAGATGGGAGGAGCAAGCTATTTATTCCGACATTCTAGATGATTTACTCATGTATAGAAGATTTATAGATGACTGTATCCTAATATGGAAGGGTGATGAAGGGAGCTTGATTCAACTCTTTGGCAAATTGAATGATAATCGGAAAAATATTAAGCTCACCTATGAGATCAGTGACAATATTGTGCATTTCCTGGATTTAGAAATACAACTGGATAAGGGTGTTATAACCACAAAAACTTTCTTCAAGCCGGTGGAACAAAATAGCTACATTCCCGTGGATAGCTGCCATCATGATCCGTGGCTTATTAACATTCTGAAGGGCCAAATGGTACATCTCAGAAAAAATTGTACTGATAAAAGTGTCTATTTGGAACAGGCAAAATTGATGGGAAAAAAATTTGTATCCAAAGGATATAGTGAAAATTTTATTGAGGAGAAAATACAGGAAGTATACCGAATTCCAAGAGAGTCATTGATCCAGGATAAGGAAAAGAATACTACTAAGTATCAGGAAATCCCCCTAATAATGAACTACAACACTCAACATAGGCAAGTGGAACACATCATTAGAAAACATTGGGCACTTCTTAAAGCGGATAAGCAATTGCAATACATTTTACCTGAAAAACCTTGCTTTATTTATAGAAGGTCACCCACTTTGAGGGACCTGGTAGCAAGAAGTGTTTCGGATCCCCCCAAAAAATTGAATGAGTTGTCCTTCTTTCAGGGAAAGGGTTTTTACCCTGGTAAAAGATGCTATGCATGTAAAAATACGAATTTTAACTGTCAAAAATGCACAAATTTTATGTCTACCAGCACCAATAAGGAATATACAATTAAAGATTTTATTTCGTGCAGAACAGAAGGGGTTGTTTATGTATTGCAATGTTCATGTTCACTGCAGTATATAGGTAGAATTAAATGCCCCATGTGGAAACGCATAAGGGAACATATACAAAATATCAAGAACGGCTTCCCCAAGCATAGCGTTAAGCAACATTTTGCATCCCACCATAATAAGGATCCAACTTTTCTAAAATTTTGGGCTATTGATAGGTATAAGCCTCACTTGAGGGGGAGCAACAAAGTAAGAGAACTCAGTAAAAGCAAATCCAGATGGATATTTGAAATGTCTACTCTTACTCCGAGGGGCCTGAACATTGATTTTGACTTAAATTGTTTTATTTCTGATTTTTAGCAGTGGATTGAATTTATATCTGTTTTTATCTATTTATATCAAATTTCATTTAACATTTGTATATATTATATGTGAGCTTATTATCCTGAGTTCAGATCTAGCAGCATCAACTCACAATACATATTTATTGGGGTTGTGCTACACAGACCTATTGTGATGCATTTGATGTGCTAGAAGCATCAGTGAATATTCAAGTTGACCAGTAGAGGGAGACGGGTAGTAGCAGTCTACGAGGAGTAATGTAAGGTCTGTTTATAAAATTACAGATCGTTTTTACAGGTTCAAATAGTCTATTTATTTATTTTTATACTGTTAATGGTCTTATTAAATTTTATTGCAAGCTGTGAACATTTTATGTATTAACGCTAATGAGCTCTGAACAAGCATGATGATCCAATGATGACCGACGTCACTATGGCAACCGGCACGCTGTAACAAGCATAAATATGGAGCTTTGTCTGTCACATGGCTACCCTTAATAAAGTCACGTGAGATGTGACGCAACGCATCAGGAGGAGCCAGTGACGACATCTGTTGTGTCTGTTTGAAACACACTGAATGCGGTAAGAGGAAAGGGATTCGCTACGAGCGTCTGTCTGTTCTTAAGCGCTGGTTATTTTAGAAGTACATGTGAGTGGATCCACCTGTGCCTTTGATACTTCTGATGCTTTTCATGCTGATCATTGCGCAATGATGTATTTCTTTTATTCTATGAGAGAATTATCCTAATCAGAGGAGCTGAGAGGAGAGGCGGGATGAAGTAATAGAGCACCATCAACGCTGTGTAGCTTGCTTGGAGAGGTTATTCTCATCTAATTACACAAGAAATTGTTTGCCTTTTCTTTGCATTTGTTGCATTTTGGGACTATTATTATCTTGGCTTATCCTTTCTTTTTTGTTGTTTTTTTGTTTTAGAGGGCTGTATTATGCCCCCATTATTGGGGATTGAATATAGCGAGTATTGATGATATCTTCTTATGTGCTTATTGCTGACTTATATAATATTTATTTGTTTTTATCACTTAGCACTTTATATAGCACATAGCACTTGATAAATGCATTTATCACTAGTTCATCACGGCTCTACCTAGGAGCCTGTGCACATTATTAGGAAGTTAATTATAGCACACTATTGTTTGTCTTTATATTTACTATAAAGGCGTCAGAACACTTTTAGAATGGTTGTGGCTTAATTATTTAAGTATTTTATAATTTGATTCTTTTAACATTATATCAACGCTTTAATACACTATTTTGTAATATCGTTAATTCGTTAATTTATTAATTTGTTAATTTGAAAATTCAAAAATTCGTTAATTCAAAAATTCATTAACTCGTTAACTGGAAAATTTGTTCATTCGTTAATTCAATAATTCAAAAATACGTTAATTTGAAAATTCATTCATTTAAAAATGTGTTAATTTGTTAACCGGAAAATTTGTTAATTCATTAATTTGTTAATCCGTTAATTTTTTAATCCGTTAATTTGAAAATACGTTAATTCGAAAATTCATTAATTTGTTAATTCGTTAATTCAAAAATACGTTAATTCGAAAATTAGAAAATTTGTTTATTCATAAATGCATAAATTCATTAATTCGTTAATTCAAAAATACGTTAATTAGAAAATTAGAAAATTTGGAGATCCAAAAATAAGAAAGAAAATCAGAAATTAAGAAAGAAAATCAGAAAATTCGAAAGAATAACTAACTAATACAAACTAACTATTAATTGGAATTTCCTTTCAAATTTGGCTGTTAGTGAATGAATATGAATTTATCCAAAGTTACGAATGATAGGAAATAACGAATGCCGTATCTAAACAAATGGAACGGAATTAATTAATAATAAATAATAATAATACATTTTTATTAATGTTATTTATTATTATTCATTTGTTTCGCTGTTTCGTTATTTTGGATAATTCGTAACTTCGGATAAATTCGGATTTGTTACGTTCACTAACAGCCAAATTTGAAAGAAAATTCCAATACCTACAATTTAATAGTTAGTAATAGTTAAGTTATTATTAGTTAGTTATTATTTCAGATTTTTGAATTTTGAATTAATGAATGAATTTACCTATAATTTAATAGTTGTTATAGTAATAGTTAAGTTATTATTAGTTAGTTATTATTTCAGATTTTCGAATTTTCACGTTTTCGGATTTACGAATTTTTGAAATTCGAATTTACAAAATTTACAAATTTTTGATTTTACGAATTTACGAATTTTACGAATTTACGAATTTTCGAATTTACAAAGTTTTGAATAAAAAAAAATTCATTAAACGGGTTTTCGTTAATTTGGATATTTCCAAATTAAAGTGGTGTTCCACCCAAAAAAAAAACCATGAATGTGCCTAAAAAAACTAAAAAAAAAACATTTGGAAAAAATTTTTTTTTTACTCACCTCTAAATGGCTGTTGCTAGGGGGTCCCTCGTAGTCTGCCTCCTTCAGTGCCTGAGCTCTTGACATCACTTCCCCTCGGCGCAGGAAGGGCTCAGCTCTGCCCCCTCCCTCTTGTCAATCATCTGGGACACGTGACAGGTCCCAGATGATTGCGCGGCCAATCACGCCGTCGCTCGCACATGCGCAGTGGGTGCCCGGCTGTGAAGCTACAGCCGGTCGCCCACAGTTACAATGCCGGTGCCGCTTCGATCCCCCACATCGCTGGACCCTGGGACAGGTAAATGTCCGATTATTAAAAGTCAGCAGCTGCAGTATTTGTAGCTGCTGACTTTTAATTTTTTTTTTTTTATAATGGGAACACCACTTTAACAATTTTTTTGAAATTAGTTAAAAAACGAAATCGTAACAAAACTAATTGCACATGTCTACCCTCCAATGGGCACCTACGAACATCACCCAGAGCTTAAACCAAAAGAAGGATTGACAGACTAAATTTATGAAGGGTACAAAACAGCTTTAAAGCGATATTAAAGGGGTTGTAAAGGCAGAAGGTTGTTTTTATCTTAATGCATTCTATGCATTAAGATAAAAAGACTTTTGTGTGTAGCAGCCCCCCTCAGCCCCCTAATTACTTAAATAAAGAAAAAAACAGCGCTATTAGTTAACAAGTGAACTAAGCTGTGACTCAAAAATGTTATACAACTCTAAACAAAATTAAAAACCAAGAGAGTCGCGCTAAATTATTAAACTCGTGATATAATGTGATATATGCTCACAGTGACATAAGCTAGTGCAACACAGCAGGTGGAACAGCGAACAAGCAAAAAAACAATTCTACCCCGTGCAAATGCACAAACTGATGTATGGTAAAAATATATACGTATAGTATGTATTATGTATTGTTATATACTTTATATACTTATGTTCTTATACTTATGGGTGCTCCCATAGGAAGTTGCTGACTGTGAGGGCACATGATAGGAGGGAGTGGCCAGGAGCAGCAAAGAGGGACCTGAGAAGAAGAGGATCCGGGCTGCTCTGTGCAAATCCAACTGCTCAGAGGAGGTAAGTATAACATGTTTCTTATTTATTTATTTTTTTAACCACTTCAATACAGGGCATTTTCACCCCCTTTCTGCCCAGGCCAATTTTCGTCTTTCAGGGCTGTAAGATTTTGAATGACAATTGCACGATCATGCAACACTCTACCCAAATTAAATTTGTATATTTTTTTTCCCCAGAAATAGAGCTTTCCTTTGGTGGTATTTGATCGCCTCTGAGGTTTTTATTTTTTGCATTATAAACAAAAAAAAGAGCGACAATTTAAAAAAAAAACACAGTATTTTTTACTTTTTGCTATAATAAATATCCCCAATTTTTTTTAAAAACGCAAGTTTTGTTCTCAATTTAGGTCGAAATGTATTCTTTTACATACTTTTGGTAAAAAAAAAACCGCAATAAGCGGTAAGTATATTGATTGATTTTGCGCAAAAGTTATAGCGCCTACAAAATAGGTTATTGATTTATGGCATTTTTATAATTTTTTTTTTTCACTAGTAATGGCAGTGATCTGCGATTTTTAGCGTGACTGTGACATTGCGGCAGACACATCGGACACTTTTTACAATATTTTGGGACCATTGACATTTATACAGCAATCAGTGCTATAAATATGTACTGATTACTGTATAAATGTCACTGGCAGGGAAGGAGTTAACACTAGGGGGCGATCAAGGGGTTAAATGTGGAGTGATTTTAATGCCCTGTACACACGGTCGGATTTTCCAGTGGAAAAAGTGCGATCGGATTGTGTTGTCGGAAATTCCGATCGTGTGTGGGCTCCATTGGGCTTTTTCTGTCGGAATTTCCGACACACAAAGTTTGACAGCAGGATATAAAATTTTCCGACAACAAAATCCGATCGTTTAAAATTCCGATCATGTGTACACAAATCCGACGCACAAGTGCTACGCGTGCTCAGAATAAATTAAGAGACGAAAGCTATTGGCTACTGCCCCGTTTATAGTCCCGACGTACGTGTTTTACATCACCGCATTCAGAACTATCGGATTTTCCAACAACTTTGTGCAACCGTGTGTATGCAAGGCAAGACAAGAAATCCGATGGATTTTGTTGTCGGAATGTTCGATCAATGTCCGATCGTGTGTACAGAGCATAACTGTGGGGGGATGGGTCTGACTAGGGGAGGAGACCGATCGGTGTTCCTATATACTAGGGAAACACGATCTGTCTCCTCTCCCCTGACAGGACGTGGATCTGTGTGTGTTCCTACTCTGTCACGAGCGATCGCGGCTCCTCGGTGATGCGGCCCCTATACCGCCGGGAAGCCGAGGACGTCATATGACGCCCGCCCAGGATGGGAGATCCCATCTGCAGACGTCATATGACTATGGGCGGGGAAGGAAGTGGTTAAACGAGACTTTACAATCGATTTAATCCCAATACCAAAAATGTATATGTATATATTGCAGCTTACCAGTCATTAGATGTGGTGGCTGCATTCGTTTTCTTTTTTCGACTTTTACCCCCCTCTGTTATCACTTGGTGATCTGGCCAGTAACACACCTCCTGTATTAGAGTGCCCCCACTCTGGATAAATGAGCACAGGAAGCACAGCAGACAGTAGCATGGCCAGTCTGGGTGGGATGGGGGTAGTGTTAAATGGAATAGCCGATTTAGATACACTGACAAGTTGAAGCAAAACTCTAGTTTACTTTGCATCTACACAAGCAGTTGCAGTAACAGTTTTTTTTTTTGTTTTTTTTTTGGATAAACGTTTTACATAAAAGAAAAAAAAAAAAAAAAAAGCTGATCACCATATGCACTCCTGTTAGTGGTAAATGGTTTGTCCCAATACTTTTAACTGATACATTTGCAGGAGAGCTTGCTCTGTTGAAAAACATCAGACTTACCGGCAGGGTCACCAGGTGAAAATAAAGGAAAGAAAACTAATGCATCCATCACATCTAAGAATTGGTAAGCTGCAACATAATAAATGCTTGCTTTTGGGTTTCACGCCAACTTAAAGGGGGGTTCCGGCTGTTTTTTGTTTTTTTTTAAAGTCAGCAGCTACAAACACTGTAGCTGCTGACTTTTAATAAGGACACTTACCTGCCCAGCGAGCCCGCGATGTCGCCCCCTCCCCCCGAGGCCGATCCGTCCATCCGATCGGCTGCCAGTGCCGCCATCCTAACTAAGGGAAACAGGCAGTGGAGCCTTGCGGCTTCACTGCCAGGTTCCTACTGCGCACGCGCGAGCGGGGCAGCGCTCTGTGAATGGCCCCCGTGGTTTTCTGGGAACACACACAGTTCCCAGAAGGCAACGGGGGCCGCTCACCGAAGGAGCAGGACACGCCACGGAATAGGAAGAGGCAGATTAGGAAGACTGCCTAGCAACAAGGGTTTCAGGTAAGTTAAAAAAAAAGTTTTTTCAAAATTTTTTTTTTTTTTTTAATTGTTTTACGATTTTTGATGTTATTTTTTATTTTTTATTTTAGGGTGGCCCTCCACTTTAATGAGACAGCCATCACATTTCGTGGGCAAAGCACGCTTCATCAAGGGTAAAGCCCCCTTTATCAGGGCTACAGAAAAATACAAATACAAAAGATGTAATATGGGAAGATTCCCCCAAAAGGAGTTTTTTTAGCAGCAAAGTACGTAAATGTTAAAAAATTCAGAGAAAAAAGTATTAGATTAGTAAAAATGTATATTTATTGGCGTATAATATAGCATGAAAGTAAAAATATGAGCTCGGCACAGGGGTATACCCATGAGATACAAATATTAAAACATGAAATATACATAGCATTACATAGCAAACATGTCAATTAAGAAAGACCCAATTTCAACCCAATTCGTTGGGGTCTTCTTCAGAGGATGGGTTTGCTGTAAAGAGACTACATTTAGCATGTCAAGTGGAAAAAAACGCATGTAAGATCACATAGGCGCAAATGATGGCCATTACATATATTTATCTATGTGCATAGGGAGGGGACCTCCCAACCAAAATTCCCCCCCAAAAAAACTGTCAGACAGTTCCGCACGCCGGCAGATCAGAAGGTACCCCAGAGTAGAAACAGACCCCACTCCATGCAACTTACAGGGAGTCACAAGCTAAGGCCCGCAAGGCCTGCCATGCAGAGGGGGGCCAACACCTGCGGCAGAGTTCCAGAGCATCAATACAAGTGGTATGTATACAGATTATATTATGTAGCATTATTATTCAATTAATGGATATATAATTCATTTATACTTACGGTATATATTAAGTTATATGGGTAGGTCGGACAAATATGCCAAGAAAAAATAAATTAAATTAATCAGTAGAAATTTTTTAATCAAAAAAGAAATATAAATATATTAGGCATGATGTGGTGAAGACGATTTGCTGAAATTCAAACCGAGCATCGGAATGGGGAAGAGAGGCGATTTAAGTGACTTTGAACGTGTCATGGTTGTTGGTTCCAGACGGGCTGGTCTGAGTATTTCAAAAACTGCTGATCTACTGGGATTTTCACCCACAACCATCTCTCGGGTGTACAGAGAATGGTCCGAAAAAGAGAAAATATCCAGTGAGTGGCAGTTGTGTGGAGGAAAATGCCTTGTTGATGTCGGAGAAAATGGGCAGACTGGTTCCAGATAATAGAAAGGCAACAGTATCTCAAATAACCGCTCATTACATCCAAGGTATGCAGAATACCATCTCTGGAAACTGAGGCTACAATTCGCACAGGCTGGACAATAGAGGATTGGAAAAACGTTGTCTGGTCTGATGAGTCTCGATTTCAGCTGCAACATTCAGATGGTAGGGTCAGAATTTGGTGTAAACATTAAAGCATGGATCCATCCTGCCTTGTATCAATGGTTCAGGCTGGTGGTGTAATGGTGTGGGGGATATTTTCTTGGCACACTTTGGGCCCCTTAGTACCAATTGAGCATCGTTTAAACGCCACGGCCTACCTGAGTATTGTTGCTGACCATGTCCATCCCTTTATGACTACAGTGTACCCATCTTCTGATGGCTCCTTCCAGCAGGATAATGCACCATGTCACAAAGCTCCAATCATCTCACCACTGGACAATGAGGTACCTGTACTCCAATGGTCTCCACACTCACCAGATCTCATCCAATAGAAGACCTTTGGGATGTGGTGGAATGGGAAATTCGCATCATGGATGTGCAGCCGACAAATATGCAGCAACTGTATGATGTTATCATGTCAATATGGACCAAAATCTCTGAGGAATGTTTCCAGCACCTTGTTGAATTTATGCCATGAAGAATGAAGGTAGTTCTGGCAAAAGGCAAAAGGGGGTCCAACCCGGTACTAGCAAGGTGTACCTAATAAAGTGGTGGTGAGTGTATGTATATATATATATATATATAGAGGTGCATCTCATAAAATTTGAATATCATCAAAAAGTTCATTTATTTCAGTAATTCAATTCAAAAAGTGAAACTCCTATATTTTATATAGATGCGTTACACACAGAGTGATATATTTCAAGCATTTCTTTCTTTTTCATGTACAGTATAGTATGCACGCAATACTTGGTTGGGACTCCTTTTGCACGAATTACTGCATCAACACAGCGTGGCATGGAGGTGATCAGCCTGTGGCACTGTTGAGGTGTTATGGAAGCCCAGGTTGCATTGATAGTGGCCTTCGGCTCATCTGCATTGTTGGGTCTGGTGTCTCTCATCTTCCTCTTGACAATACCCCACAGATTGTCTATGGGATTTAGGTCAGGCGACTTTGCTGGCCAATCAAGCACAGTGATACCATGATCATTAAACCAGGAATTGGTACTTTTGGCAGTGTGGGCAGGTGCCAAGTATGGTTGTCACCTCATCCCTTTAAACCCGAACACATATTAACTACACGGGTTCTGTGGCTGATTAAGGTGGTAATTAAACTCACTTGGTACCTTACTTGCATTTAATTAGTCTCAGAACCCATGTAATTCATATGTGTTCGGGTTTAAAGTGATGAGGTGGCAACTCTAGTGCCAAGTCCTGCTGGAAAATAAAATCAGCATCTCCATAAAGCTGGTCAGCGGAGGGAAGCATGAAGTGCTCTAGAATTTCCTGCTAGAGGGTTGAGCTGACTTTGGACTTGAAAAAAACACAGTGGACCAACACCAGCAGATGACTTGACTGCCCAAATCATGATGGACTGCGCTTCTGGACCTTGCTTTGTGCACTGGTGCGCAATCATGTTGGAACAGGAAGGGGCCATCCCCAAACTGTTCCCACAAAGTTGGGAGCATTAAATTGTCCAAAATGTCTTGGTATGCTGACGCCTTAAGAGTTCCCTTCACTGGAACTAAGGGGCCAAACCCAACCCCTGAAACACATCACCACACCATAATCCCCCCTCCACCAAATGATTTGGACCAGTGCACAAAGAAAGGTCCACAAAGACATGGATGAGCGAGTTTGGGGTGGAGGAACTTGACCGGCCTGCAGAGTCCTGACCTCAACCTTACTGAACACCTTTGGGATGAATTAGGGCAGAGACTGTGAGCCAGGCCTTCTCGTTCACATCAGTGCCTGACCTCACAAATGCTCTTCTGGAAGAATGGTGCAACATTCCCATAGACACACTCCTAAACCTTGTGGACAACCTTCTCAGAAGAGTTGATGCTGTTATAGCTGGAAAGGGTGGGACAACTCAAAAAGAGAAGAGTCCCTATTGGCTGCCAAGGAGTGGGGAAACAGAAGCTGCCGCCGCCATGATGCCCATGGAGAGCAGGGCTCCAGACCCAACTGACCCACCCGGGGGGGGGGGGGTGTTCAGCAACTGTTTGCCGCCCCCCAAAAAAAACATATTATTGATTTGTTGTTTGACTGGCTCTGGTGTAGTACACATTCCTCGCAGTAAGGCATACCTCCCAACATTTTGAGATGGGAATGAGGGACATCTACTAACAAACATGTAGGCATAGGGCAGTGATGGCGAACCTTGGCACCCCAGATGTTTTGGAACTACATTTCCCATGATGCTCCACTACACTGCAAAGTGCAGGAGCATCATGGGAAGTGTGGTTCCAAAACATCTGGGGTACCAAGGTTCGCCATCACTGGCATAGGGCACGCCCCCTGTCACACCCCCTTAAAGGAGAATTAACCAAAAAAAAAGGTTAATTAAATCCACAAGGACTTTTTTTTTTACCAGTACTATTCCTTTATATTGGCTTTTAAAATGTACAAATTAAAGTTTTAGCACTGGGAAACACTTTTTGAAAGATAAAAAGTGCATTTTATATACATCTATATAGATCAGACCAAAATGAGGAGGAAGGAGCGACAGAGGGACATTGCTCCAAATCGGGGACAGTCCCTCAAAATCCGTGACAGTTGGGAGCTATGGTGTCAATGTATAAATACAGATCAGTTTATCGGGTACTTCCTCTATACATGGATTCCTGTCTTATCTAATATCTCTTATACTACATTCTACACACAATATTATCTTGTCAGTTTGCACTTTGCTCATGTAACTTTTCAGCTACAACAATGTTTGGTGCAGGTTTGTGCTTACTACAAATAACATGGAATGGGCGGCCATAATTAACTGGCAATAAAAATTCTTGACATTGTATCTGAATTACAGGGTGGGGGCAAAAAGCTGAACTCCAGGAGAGCAGCTAAATACACAGATAAAATACATATAAGGGAGCTGTTTTTACCTTGCATTTCTGTCCATCCAGTCCTCAGGTTTATACAGCTCAGCCACACAGCACAGCCATAGCTAGAAAGGGAGTGGACTTGATCTTTTCTTTTTACTTTCACTTACAGGTTTTCTCCTTACCCTGTGACTGGACAGTAAAAGGAGAAGCAGCACACTGATGAGCTTATCTCACTGTCACTCTGCTCTCTACACCTATCAGCATGCTCTCTGCATGGGAGCAAACTGGGTTGCCATCTTGTGCTGCTTTTTTCTTCCCCTCTCCAAATTCTGCTATACAGATTGTACAGTATACTACGAAGACAAATTCAGGTAATGACACTGAAACATACATGTATTAACCTCTAGCCACCCACTTAACATATTTTTGCAGCGGCAAAGAGGGTTAGCTGTAATGCTTGCATGCTACACATATGCGTCCATGGGCGGCAACGTTTTCTGTGCTCACTGCATGCTCCCAGCACAGTGTCTGAGCTGTCAAAGGCTCTACTAATGATTGGTAGATGATGTGATCAGCCCCCAATCATGTGATCACTGTGAACAACCGTGTGATCAGCCAATCCTCACCGATCCCCAAGGTAAAGCCCTATTAAAGGGATTCATGTGTTAATGATGACAGAGCTGGATTTATTTGTGTCTTTTATACTTACCTGGAGTTCAGCATTTGCCCCCTTCATGACCAGGCCAGGATTTACCCCCCTTTATGACCAGGCCATTTTTTGCGATACGGCACTGCGTCACTTTGACTGACAACTGCACGACCATGCAATGCTGTACCCAAATAAAATTTATGTTGTTTCCCCCCCCCCCCCCCTCAAATAGAGCTTTCTTTTGGTGGTATTTGATCACCTCTGCGGTTTTTATTTTTTTGCGCTATAAACAAAGAACGACCAACAATTTTGAAAAAAAAAAAAGACAAGATTTTTTACTTTCTGCTATAAAACATACCCAATGAAAAAAAATTTAAAAATCGAATTTCTTCATCAATTTAGGCCAATATGTATTCTGCTACATATTTTTGGTAAAAAAAAAATCCCAATAAGCGTATATTGATTGGTTTGTGCAAAAGTTATAGTGTCTACAAACTTTAGTTCATTATTTACTTTATTTTTTTAATTTTTATTTACTACTAGTAATGGCCGCGATCAGCGACTTATAGTAGGACTGCGATATTGCGGCAGACAAATCTACAAATCGGAAAACAACTGACACTTTTGACACTTTTTGGGATCCAGTGACAATAATACTGTGATCAGTACTAAAAACATGCACTGTCACTGTACTAATGACACTGGCTGGGAAGGGGTTAACATTGGGGGCGATCAAAGGGTTAACTGTGTGCCTAACTAATGTCTCAGTGTACTGTGGGAGGAGGTCCTTTTACTAGTGGAAGACATGGATCCTTCTCCCTGTTTTGCAGGAACACAGGATTCATGCCTTGTGTATATTGACAGAACGGCGATCTGCCTTGTTTACATAAGCAAACTCGTATTTGGTCAATCCAATCCAATTGATCAGTTCCCGCTGGGATTTTACTTGCACTCGTGCCTAACACCCGGAACTGCAGAGTGCAGCCACCCTGTAGCAGTAAATCTGCTATGGGGTGGTCAGAAAGTGGTTACAAAACATTATGTTTGTAAAGAATATAATAGAGTTTGTTTACCCTGGCTTCTAGGAATGACCATAGATAAATGGATTGGACAGGAAGATATTGGCAGCCCAATAACGTGCATGTCCACAGGGCCATCAATAGAAATCATAGAGCCCCATACAGCCCACTTGACAGAGCCCCAAACTCCAGTGCCCCCTATTGGCAGCCCTGCCCACTACCCCCTGCACCCCACATTACTCCCTGCATCGTCCCTTACACCTTCTACAGCAACCGCATCTCCCAATGCTCTATCTGCAGTATACTGTACCTGCATTACACCTCACTTTTATCTATGCCCACCACTATTACCCCGCAACCTCATCATCCCCCATCACCCTACACTCTGCATCCCTCATCACCCTGCACTCGGCATCCCTCATCACCCTGCACTCGGCATCCCTCATCACCCTGCACTCGGCATCCCTCATCACCCTGCACTCGGCATCCCTCATCACCCTGCACTCGGCATCCCTCATCACCCTGCACTCGGCATCCCTCATCACCCTGCACTCGGCATCCCTCATCACCCTGCACTCTGCATCCCTCATCACCCTGCACTCTGCATCCCTCATCACCCTGCACTCGGCATCCCTCATCACCCTGCACTCGGCATCCCTCATCACCCTGCACTCGGCATCCCTCATCACCCTGCACTCGGCATCCCTCATCACCCTGCACTCGGCATCCCTCATCACCCTGCACTCGGCATCCCTCATCACCCTGCACTCTGCATCCCTCATCACCCTACACTCTGCATCCCTCATCACCCTACACTCTGCATCACTCATTAGCCTACACTCTCCATTCCTCATTATCCTACACTCTCCATCCCTCATCACCCTACACTCTGCATCCCTCATCACCCTACACTCTCCATTCCTCATCACCCTACACTCTCCATTCCTCATTACCCTACACTTTCCATTCCTCATTACCCTACACTCTCCATTCCTCATTACCCTACACTCTGCATCACTCATCACCCTACACTCTGCATCCCCCATTGCTCCACATTCTCCATCCCCTTTTAGATAAGGAATGGAAAAAATGGGTACCCCGGGTTAGAAAGTTGGTGGACTGTGAAATGCCCACAGACAGCCCCTGTCAGACCCCACTGCTGACCTGATGGGGTCTGGGCCCCATACAGGAAGGCTGCTTGTAGCCCCCTATCAGCAGCCCTGCATGCCCATCAAGTATTATGGGAACAGGGGTTACAGCAGTTATGGATGTCATCGACTCAATTTTTATTGGTGGAAAATTCATATCTAGTGCCTTGAGCCCAGCTTGTCCTGGAGCTCATCTCTCTGTCACTCTGTTCTCTCTTTCAATCTGCATGGCACTGTTTTAACATGAGCACTGCAACACAACTGATTAATTGTAATTATTCTTCCTCTTCCAGTCTGACATTTGCTGTATAGGAACTGCAAGGGACTGATACCAGGTCAAATTCAGGTACAGTACTGTAGTACCCTCTAGTTAGTGTACTAGAGAGTTAGCATTTTTTTTTGTCAGAGTAGGTAAATTGTCAGGCTTGGCTGGCAGTCAAGCCTGGGTGTTTTCTTATGGGTCAGGGTTGAGTGACTCAGGCAGAGCTGGTGACTCACAGGCAGCATCACCAAGAAGACCTCCCACTTCTTTACAGAAAATTCTAGTATCTTCTGGAAAGGAAGGAGGAGAGGAAAGGTGGAGTTGCCTGGGGTATTATGAGGAGCACTGACCAACCCCCAACTTGGACTGGCAGGGGGCAGGCCTCCTTAAATACCCAGGGTCAGGACAGCTGGTGAGGAATTTTTCAGGGTTGGAAGTTGGAGAGGGAGTGCTAGGCTGTTGGGGCCTTTCAGGGAGCTCCCCAGTGTTGTGATCGAATATATTGTATTAATATTGGGTGTATAGATAATTAATATTTAGGTATTATTATAATGATGATGATGTAAGTACTCTTCCGCAGCAACCCAATTCTTCCAGAGAGATGCACTTTATTGACTTCCAACACAGAACAAAGTCCAAAGTCCACAGATGACAAAGAAATCCGACAGAGGAAATATAATTCAGAAACCCATCTCCTAGGTCTGTGTCTTCCCAGCCATACACAGACAAGCCTCACCTATACACAGACGAGCCTCTCTTCAAACTATAGACTGAATGCTGTGTTATATTCACTAAATATTGAATGGCTGAGCAATTTGATTGGCCTTTCAATTTAGGAGTCTTTCAAACAGACAACAACCCCCAGCCGTGAACAGTTGCAGTCATAAACCGCCCCAATTTGCACTCCCGCATATCAACATCAACACGTCCCCTTTAGATATATGTAATTAGATTAGATTAACATACCACCTGAATACCCTTTGAGATGTTCAAATAGACTTGCATAAGATTAACACATCAAAGAGTCTTCAGCTGTTAAAATTCAGTTGGACAAATCAACCATTCTGTCATTGTCATTCTGGCCTGTTCAACATTGACTGCATGTGTACATACACACAACAATGTCCCACATAAATCGGTGAACATATACAACACCCAGTCTGGGGGGGTGTGACCTTGGGCCTGGGCTCAGGTGCGAACCTGACCCTCTAAGAACACGTGGAGGGGTCCTGGACAGGAGACACGGGAGCAAGGAGAGGACAGCAGGAGAACACTGCCAGGCAAGTCTCCAGGAGGAACTACAAGTCGCAGCCAGGAGGGCTGGTGAGAGTCATGCAGTCGGGAGGACTGGGAGGCACACCTGAGAGGACTGGGAGCAAGCAGTCTGGGATGGGTGCAGAGCCAGTGGAGTGGACTGTGGTGTTATGGGTAGTGGAGAGAGAGGCAGCTGCAGCCAGGAGGGCTGACAGGGCCTGAAGATGTGGTACTGGGCTCAGTAGCCACGTGGACAACTAGCACTGAGACTACCTACTTTTGCTACATCATAGGGGCCCGTGGTGCTTGCCTGCAAAGGACATTCGCTTTAGGCCTGGTTGAGTCAGTGTTAGGCCTGCATATCAGTGCTAGCTGGTCCTAGAGAGGAAGTTCTGTAGAAGCAAGTGAAGTGCTGGAGAGTGAGAAGCAAGTGAAGTGCTGGAGTTGGAAGTAAAGAAGTTGTATATACCAGAGGTGTATATAGTTGTCCCACATAACTTTCTGCACTCAGTTGGGCATCTCATGAATATCCCATACCTATCCAGGTTAAATCCCCTAAATTTGAATGCATGATCATTTGTACAGATAACCATAAAGCCAGATAGGAATGTGAGATAAAGTCAGCACAGATATCATCACAAGTCTAAAGTATAAAAGGAGACAATTATACAAGCACGTCTAATGAACCTGTATGTTTATGAAGGAACACAGAATCTATAAAGTCCAGATTCAGTTTTGTTTGGACTTATATCATAAAAATCCAGCACATTTCAGGAGCTCAAAGGGGCCCCTCTTCATCAGAGCTTGGTACTCTTAACCAAAGTGTGTTCTGGCCTGATAAAATTAGTGGGGTCATTAAGGGGAATTTGTCTCATAATCACTCTAGATCAGCTTTTCTCAACCAGTGGGATTTCAGAGGATAATATGGGTTCCTTCAGAGATGAGCAATTTATGCCTTTCAATTAAGTAAACACTGACATCAAAGATCCTTTTAGCCATCTGTAAGGGGCATTCTTCTCATTGATCACCAATGTAAGGAGCGTTCTTCCTACTGATTACCAATGTAAGGAGCATTCTTCCCACTGACCACCAATGTAAGGGGCATTCTTCTAACTGATCACCAATGTAAGGGGCATTCTTCCCACTGATCACTAATGTAAGGAGCATTCTTCCCACTGACCACCAATGTAAGGGGCATTCTTCCCACTGATCACCAATGTAAGGAACATTCTTCCAACTGATCACTAATGTAAGGAACATTCTTCCAACTGATCACCAATGTAAGGAACATTCTTCCCACTGATCACCAATGTAAGGAACATTCTTCCCACTGATCACCAATGTAAGGAACATTCTTCCCACTGATCACCAATGTAAGGAACATTCTTCCCACTGATCACCAATGTAAGGGACATTCTTCCCACTGATCACCAATGTAAGGGACATTCTTCCCACTGATCACTAGGGATGAGCTTTATGTTCGGGTCGAACATAAGTTCGACTCGAACATTGGCTGTTTGGCCGTTCGCCAGATAGCGAACAATTTGGGGTGTTTGCAGCAAATTCGAAAGCCACGGAACACCCTTTAAAAGTCAATGGGAGAAATCCAAAGTTCTAATTTTAAAGGTTAATATGCATGGTATTGTCATAAAAAGTGTTTGGGGACCCGGGTCCTGCCCCAGGGGACATGTATCAATGCAAAAAAAAGTTTTTTTGAGAGCAGTGATTTTAATAATGCTTAAAGTGAAACAATAAAAGTGAAATATTCCTTTAAATTTCGTACCTGGGGGGTGTCTATAGTATGCCTGTAACAGGGCGCATGTTTCCCGTGTTTAGAACAGTCCGAGAGCAAAATGACATTGCTAAAGGAAAAAGTCATTCAAAACTACTCGCAGCTATAATGAATTGTCTATGGGAGAAATCAAAAGTGCTAATTTTAAAGGTTAATATGCATGGTATTGTCATAAAAAAGTGTTTGGGGACCTGGATCCTGCAAAATGACATTGCTAAAGGAAAAAAAGTCATTTAAAAGTACTTGCGGCTATAATGAATTGTCGGTCCCGGCAATACACATAAAAGTCATTGAAAAAAACGGCAGAAGATTCCCCAACATTCCATTACCAGGCCCTTTGGGTCTGGTATGAATACTAAGGGAAACCCCGAACCAAAATTTAAAAAAAAATTGTGTGGCGGCCCCCCCAAATTTCATACCAGGCCCTTCAGGTCTGGTATGGATATTAAGGGGAACCCTGCGCCAAAATGTAAAAAAATGGCATGGGGGTCCCTCTCAAAATCCATACCATTCAGGTCTGGTATGGATTTTAAGGGAAACCCCGTGCCAAAATTTAAAAAACAATGACGTGGGGTCCCCCCAAAAATCCATACCAGACCCTTATCCGAGCATGCAACCTGGCAGGCCGCAGGAAAAGAGGGGGGACGAGAGAGCGCGCCCCCCTCCTGTACCGTACCAGGCCACATGAAGTTTATGTAAATACACTTTTATGTGTATTGCTGGGACTGACAATTCATTATAGCTGCAAGTACTTTTAAATTACTTTTTTTCCTTTAGCAATGTCATTTTGCTCTCGGACTGTTCTAAACACAGGAAACATGCACCACTTTACAGGCATACTATAGACAGGTACAAAATTTAAAGGAATATTTCACTTTTATTGTTTCACTTTAAGCATTAATAAAATCACTGCTCCCGAAAAAACAGCTGTTTTTAAAACTTTTTTTTGCATTGATACATGTCCCCTGGGGCAGGACCCGGGTCCCCAAACACTTTTTCTGACAATAGCTTGCATATAAGACTTTAAAATTAGCACTTTTGATTTTTTATGTTTGTGTCCCATAGATTTTAACGGTGTTCACGTGTTTGAACAAATTTTTTGCCTGTTCGCATGTTCTGCTGCGAACCGAATCGGGAGTTTTTGGCTCATCCCTACTGATCACCAATGTAAGGGGCATTTTTTCCACTGATCACTAATGTAAGGAGCATTCTTCTAACTAATCACCAATGTAAGGGACATTCTTCCCACTGATCAGCAATGCAAGGGGCTTTTTCTCACTGATCACCAATGTAAAGGACATTCTTCCAACTTGTAGGCAGGTTACCTACTGTGAGCTAGTTAGCCTGGCTGCCCGAGCCAATGGGATGGATTTAATGTGCTTTTGCCACCTTTCCTGGTCTACTTTCGTGGGCTTTTTGGGTCCCACTCACAGGTCTTGCAGCTTTATAAAAAGGCCCAGAGACCAGTAGCCAGTAGCTGAAGAGAGAAAGAGTGGTTGGTCAGGCCTACAGTACCAACAATCTGCCAGAGAATATGCCAACTCGTCAAGATGCCAGTATCTGCAATATCGCCACTATGGATTTTGCCTATAGGGGCACTTCCTGTATAGGTATGCTGGGGCAGCCGCGGTTAATTTAGATAGGAAGGAGGCGTTTGCCTGTCATGCTGAGTTTCACCAGTAAAGTCTTTGAAAGGTTTTGAGCCTGGTCTAAAGTTATTCAAGGGGTGCTTATTGGGTTTGGCGCATAAAAAGAACTTGGGTCTGTAACTGCGATAAGGGGTAGGAAGAGCAACACCACTAAGGGCTACCTCGGCAAGTCAAGGAAGAGGAGGTAGTTGCCAGGGATGATCAAAGGAAGAACACACTACAAGGCAACTAGTCATCAGACATGTTACCTGGTAGGGTGATGGGTCCTCCAGTAGCAAGGGTGGTGATAACCTGCCTCCCTGCAGAGCAGTCTGTGTCCAGTGGTATCTGTTGTAAAGACAACAGCATGTAATGTAAAGTACTGTGAACTATATACTGTATGCATTATACTTATCTATGCAGCAGGTGGCTCTGTAGTGTTATAGTATGTATTCTATGATATAACAGGATGTATTGTCTATCTATGTTCAATGCACTTGTTTGTTGTTCTCTTCCTGTCTCCATGATGTAAAGACATGTTCTGCTATTTTCCATGACAGTAAAGGTATCTACTGCATTCAGGAAGTTTCCAGCACAAAATTTCAATACTCAGCTAACAGGTTATGGGCCCAGCACACCCAGGCACCCAGGCATGATAGCCATAGAAAAATGATGTTCCACACTGGAGGGGTAGCAACCTCAAAAGACAGATTACACAGAGAAACCCAATGGATCTATGACTTACAGTCCTATAGTCCCCTGGGTCTCAACATGGAATGGGACATTAACTGTTATATAGATAATAGATGAAACTTTTCTTGTAATATGTAATATATAGTTTATAGGTATTTTGACTTGCCAACTACAGGGCCTAACTTTTCCCTATCCCCCTCTTGGTCTTCCAAAGCATCAATCATTGTTTGCAATTTTTTTTGGAATCATTTACGTTATGCTAATTATGATTTTAGTGACATTTGCTAAAATATTTTTATCGTTCAGTAAATAGGAATAATGTATATTGACATATGATAATTCGTGATTTTATGTTTAGTTCACATGTGATTAATAGAAATCAGTTTTACAGAGGACTAGTGTGCATGCTGCCTTTTCCCTGGCTGTATAGGGGCATATATGGTTCTATAATTCCTTTTTCCCCAAATATACGGGAATTGTAGGTTAATCAATTGTTCATTTTCCTGTGTTTATTTGGGAATAATATGCTTTATTTGTATATTTTTTGAATCTTTATGTATAGCTTGTGGAGTTGTCAATATATGCTCCCTCAATAGAAATTTAATTTTATAATAGTTTATTGAAAAACTTTTATATTTTATATACGTTTTTTAATCATGATTTAATTAGGCATTGTGTGCAGCAGCATATATGGGCTCAAGAAATAATTTATAGATGTTTTTGCTGACTAGAAACCAAATAAATTTTCTGTGAATGGAATGACATGACACAGGAAGAGCCCTGAATGGCGCATCTGGTGTCACTCCTGCTTAATGAGTATTTAATACGTGGTGTATAACATCTGGGAAGAGCCTCCTGTTCCATCTGATGCCTCTTATGGGGAAGCGCCTAGGGTGGAGCAGCATTCCTTAGACGTCACCACGTAGCAGCTTTTCTGGCAAGATCCACGGCTGTGTACCATTGTGATATTCACCGCTTTTTTGAATGTGAGTGCTACATATCTTTTAATAAATGTATGTATGAAGAACTACACTATGAAGCATTTTCCTTCCATTAATTCTTTTATCTGAGAAAATCCGGAGACAGATGTTCCATATCCAAAAGGAGATCCTTTACCTTAATAGCCCGGTCCCATTGAGGAGGTGCAATGTGCAGAGTATCACAAGGAGAGGATTTTTCATGCTGAATCTATTGGGATGAGTGCATCTAATCTCTATAATCTGAGATCCAACTGCTCTGGTAAGCGGCTGTTTTTTTTTTTGAAGAAGAAGAAGAACACATCGAGTGAACACTTTTTCAATACATACAATTTTTGTTTTTGAGCAAATGTTTGGACTGTTTATCAACTTTTTTTGACATAATATATACACGGACACTTTATATGTGTGATTTGTTTGTACACATTGTTATTTTATTTTTTAATTGGGTAGCATGCTTATATTTTTCTCACATTATCATTAGCTTCAATATCCAGGCAGCAGCACCTTTACTATAATAATAATTTTTTAGGATAATCGCAAATATAATTTTATTACACATGCAAGTCAAACACCTAGACCAGTTCCCAACCTGGGGGTCGAAGGACGATTTGCCAGGGGTCACCGACTCCTGGGCTGTTCCTGAAGCTCCCACCACTCTCCCAGCCTTTTCACGGCCGCCCACTCAGTCCCTGGAGCCCACGGCCACCCACTCAGCCTCTTTGCAGCCGTCCATTAAGTTCACGGCATGGCTGGGGGGCAGAGACTAGAGGTCAGCTGACTGGTGAGGAATGTGAAGTGGGAGGGGCTGGAGGAGACCCCATCTCCTGATTTCGGCATAGGTGTCTGCGTGACAACAAAGACTTGGAGACACAGTGAAGCCGGAGACACAGTGAGTAACACTACCTGTGATTAGAGTTGTCATTGAAAGTCCCCACTACAGTTCTCAGATCAGCAGATGACCTTGATCAAGAGCACTTTCCCACCAGCACTGCCACTCATCCCAACTCCCCGCCCCCACCAAGGAGTAAGAGAAGGAATAAAAACTAGAGAATACATGGAAGGGGTAGGAAAACAAAAAAAGAGGGGGAGGAACAAAGAAAAAGGGAGAGAATGAATAGGAAAAAGAACAAGAAAGACAGCTCGAGAGAGGGATGGGAAAAAAACAAGAAATTAGGATAGAGCGATAAAAAGGAAAGAAAGGAGAACAAAGAGAAAGAGTGCTACATCCTAAAATGTACCATAAGGGGTTTAATACTGTAGAAGTGGAAGGGACTCAGGGATCGCTAAATGTCGGTGGGTTAGGGGCGCAAATTACTTGTCTTGCCTTGGGTGCTGACAACCCACGCTACGAAACTAGTTTTACTGTTAGGGGTCCCCACAACTTGGGAAATTTTATCAAGGGGTCTCGGCACTAGAAGGGTTGAGAACTACTGACCTAGACAATAAATCTGCTTTTCTATATGGAGACATTAAGGAAGATCTCTACATGGAGCAACCACCAGGGTTTGAGCAAGGAGACAACCTTGTGTGTAAACTTCAGAACAGCAACTATAGTCTTAAGCAATCTGCAAGGATGTGGAATGAGAAAGTGAACAAAGTACTTACCAGAGAGGTATTCTCAAGAAGTAAAGTAACCTGCTTTGAACAAGAAAGGGATTACTATCAGATATTTCACAAAGATGAAAGAAAACTGAAATCAAAGAGCTAGGGAACATTAGCTACCATCTGGGAATCCAAATAGGGAGAGAAGATGGACGTTATCCTCTCAACCAGTAAAACAAGGTAATAAGAAATGTGTTTATTGTCTAAAACACACAACAATGACATGCAGCAGTGGATACATAGAGTATAGTAAACACATGAACGGCATATTACAAACCATCAGCATATAATTGTCAAATTAAAGTCCCAAAAAAACCTCTTTGCTCTAATTAGGGATGGAGGTTGTATTGATGGCCTTTATTTTAAGGCTAGTGACTCCTGTTAGATTGTTCTCCATTATATCTTTAATGATCCACATTTGGAAGTTGTCCGTTTTTATAACATCCACATCACTTCCTATTAGCAATGATATTTTTCGGCAATATGTCCTGTGTCTGAGACTGGGGCATGTGGAGCTGGCTTTTGCCTGTTATTTCCGGGTGCTGCGACGCTCACAGGCATTCCTCCTGCTTCCCCACTGACCATTGGTTGGGACGAGGAGGGGGGCGGGTTTGTTCCTCTGCGCATCGGCGCCACGCACCCGCCCCATGCATCTGACGTCCTTGTGGCGTTTCTCGCTGGGGCATGATTATCCACCTTGGCTGACCAATGGGGGACTGTGTCTGGGTTTATATGAGTGTCCCTGCTTCCCCTTAGTGGGTCGCATGATCAGAAATTTTATGTGATGTTTTTATCTCTCTACAGATTTTATATTATTATGCTTTCACCCCTGAAGAGTGGCTTCATTGCCATGAAATGCATTGGGCATACAATGATGCATATGTTTTATACTCATAGGCCACGACCTTGTGTTCTCAGGATTCTTTTATGGAAGAATATTTTCTCAACTACCCTGTGTACGATTTGAAAATGATATGCTGAAGGTTTGTAATATGCCGTTCATGTGTTTACTATACTCTATGTATCCACTGCTACAGGTCATTGTTGTGTGTTTTAGACAATAAACACATTGCTTATTACCTTGTTTTACTTGTTGAGTCCCATCACAATACCTCATTCAAAGTCCCAAAACCCCCTCTATGTACCAGATTTGGGGATAGAGGTGCATGTCAACATGCATCTCATTTAAAGTCCCAAAACCCCCTTTCTTCTCAACCAATCTCAGAAAATCTTTGAAATCTTGGAACAATTCTATATATAACCAGGATTGTATAAAACTTACGCAATCAGAAAGGGTCAATCCTAGGAGCAAACACATCAAAGTCAAGTATCACTTACTGAGGGACAATCAAGAGCAAGGTGTTATTGACATTCAATACTGCCCATCAGAGGAGATGACTGCAGATGCACTCACCAAGCCTTTGTTGAAGGAACGTCATAGTTATTTCCAGAAGAAGCTGAATATAATTTGACAAAGCACATGCTGTTGAGAAGGGGTGTTGAAAGGACAACAGCATGTAATGTAAAGTACTGTGAACTACGTATATACTGTATGCAATATACTTGTCTATGCAGCAGGTGGCGCTGTAGTATTATAGTGTTATAGTATGTATTCTATGATAGAACAGGATGTTTTGTCTATCTAGGTTCAATGCACTTGTTTGTTGTTCTCTTCCTGTCTCCATGATGTAAAGACATGTTCTGATATTTCTACATGACAGTAAAGGTATCTACTGCATACAGGAAGCTTCCAGTGCATAATTTCAATACTAAGCTAACAGTATCTAGATCCAAACACGTGTCACAGAGACCTAAAGGCCAAGTCAAGGGGTACAGAAAGAGTTAAGTGTGAGCATGCATGAGGCCTCACTATGTGCTCGGCGGGACCCCATTCTGTTAGTGGCAGTAACTGGTTGTGTGGGCACTGGCTCTGTGCATCCCTCTTAAATGCAATTATGCATCAGTGCAGGTGCGGTGTCATGGGACAGAGCACTTCATGGTGGAACTCTGTACATTGCTGCTGCACACAGAGGGCTCATCTCTGATTTAGTGAAATACCTTAATGTTTGATTTTTCACATGACCGCAGCCCCGCCTGGTCCCGGTCATTGAAGAGCATGCCCTTGGGCGAGGTTCTAACCCCACATGCATTGGCGCAGTAGATCCCGCCCACACACTGACCACCAATGTGAGAAACATGTATGCCGCATTTAAATTTATTTTATTTATTTTTATATCTCCATATACAGTTCATGCCATTGTACCCCAAGTTGTAGGTATAGTTAATATTTTGTTAACAGGGGTTCCCTGAGACCTGGATGATATTTTAAGGGTTCCTTTGCATTTAATAAAGGTTGAGAAAGGCAGTCTAGATGCCACCTAGAGTGGCAGTACCAGGCCCTGATGACGAGAGACTCTAAACCCCTGAAACACTGGCTTTTTTTGATATAAGAGTCAGTCTGAACAAAATGAAATCTGGACTTTATACATTCTGCTTTTGTTCCATCTTGTACACCCAGTCCTTACTTGAGCAAAGAGCGGACCTTCAACCACCACTCATTTGAGCTGCCTAAGGAGAATCATTCTTTCTACATTGCTTAGGACCTGACTGAGCACACGTCCTACCTTGGGAGATCCAGAACTCTACAACTTAATTCTACTTTCTAAAAAAAAAAAAACTAAAGGTCAAGGACAACATATTAATGCCATTCTGTGCTCATGGCAGATGTTCTACACACTGTGAGTGACAGAAGATATATGCCTGCCATAAATCCTATGTAAAGGTTACAACACCTACAATGGTATTGAAGCAATATTAATAAGTAAACAATAGGTGGAGTAAAATGTGCAATTACTTTATGGCTTTTACACATTCATGTCGCATATCTCAAAGACAATCACGTCTGTTGCTCAGGGTGTCAAGTTAAACTTTGGAGCCAAAGGGATAAACAGCAATTTTTCAAAGAATTTTGTAAAGAGCCAATACAGTAGCAATGGCTCATGAAAACTTTCCAAATGTTGCTGGTAGCGTTCCATGGGATGGGTTATTCTGTCAATTGTGTGTGTTGCAATTAGTTCCTTTTTAGAGTGGATGTTGGTAATGTTAGGTAATCAGTAGTTACACAGTTACATAGTTAGTAAGGTCGAATAAGCACACCAGTCCATCCAGATCAACCTGAGTGAGTGTGGGTGCGTGTCGTAGCAGGGCTGTCTTTTCGCATGGGCACGCTGGGCAGTTGCCCGGGGGCCCCACCTGCCCAGCGACCCCAGCCAGGGCCGGACTGGCCTAGCAGGATATCGAGAAATTTCCCGGTAGGCCACCTGCCCTGGGGCTGCTTTGAGTTGCGGCTGCAGTGCTCCACTCTTTCCCTCTCTCCTCCTTTTCCTGTGTATCACGGAGCTGGCTGGGTCTGTGTTCGGCGGCCGCGCTAGATTTAATCAGTGTTCCGCCTATCAGATGAGTCGGTCTATGGGAGCAGGACCTTGTTACAGCGCGGCCGCCGAACACAGACACAGCCAGCTCCGTGATACACAGGAGGAGATGCCCGCTGTGTGTGTGTGCGCTACCAGCAGGGCCGGATTTCCCACAAGGCCACCGAGGCCAGGCCTCGGGGCGGCAGTGGTACAGGGGCGGCGCCTCCCCCCACACTAACATCAGCATGCAGTGCACCCGGGCGCCAGCGAGGTGAGGGCACTGAAGCGCTAGAGTGCTCCTCTCCCTCCTCTCTGTGTCCAGACTGAGGCGGCTCCCTCCGCAGGTCACCGCCGCCACCGCTGTGTTTTCGCTGCTCAAGCCCGTCCCCCCTCCCTCCTCCTGTCAGAGAAGGAGAGCAGCCACCGAAGATCGGAGCGGCTGGTCTCTGTGCGGCGGGGGGGGGCGTGTTCTCCTCTGTCTCTCACTCCCGAGTCCCGCCCAAGCCTGTGCCTGTCTCCATCTGTTCTGTTGTACACACTTGGAGGGGAGGTTGTCCTGGGGGGGTTGTACTAATGGAGGGGATGGGGGTTGACCTGGGGGGGGTTGTACTAATGGAGAGGGGGTTTTCCTGGGGGGGTTTGTACTAATTGAGGGGGGTTTGGCCTGGGGGGGTCTGTACTAATGAAGGGAGGGGGGTTTGTCCTGGGGGGGTCTCTACTAATGAAGGGAGGAGTGGTTTGTCCTGGGGGGTTGGAACTAATGGAGGGGGGTTGTCCTGGGGGGGTTTATACTAATGGAGGGGGGTAGACCTGGGGGGGTTTGTACTAATGGGGGGGTTGTCCTGGGGGGGTTGTACTAATAGAGGGGCGTTTGTCCTGGGGGGGTCTGTACTAATGAAGGGAGGTGGGTTTGTCCTGGGGGGGTCTGTACTAAGGGAGGGGGGTGGGTTTGTCCTGGGGGGGTCTGTACTAATGAAGGGAGGGGGGTTTGTCCTGGGGGGGTCTGTACTAATGAAGGGAGGAGTGGTTTGTCCTGGGGGGGTTGGAACTAATGGAGGGGGGTTGTACTAATGGAGGGGGGTAGGCCTGGGGGGGGGTTGTACTAATGGGGGGTTGACCTGGGGGGTTGTACTAATAGAGGGGCGTTTGTCCTGGGGGGGTCTGTACTAATGAAGGGAGGTGGGTTTGTCCTGGGGGGGTCTGTACTAATGAAGGGAGGTGGGTTTGTCCTGGGGGGGTCTGTACTAAGGGAGGGGGGTGGGTTTGTCCTGGGGGGGTCTGTACCAAGGGAGGGGGGTGGGTTTGTCCTGGGGGGTCTGTACTAAGGGAGGGGGGTTTGTCCTGGTGGGGTCTGTACTAATGAAGGGAGGTGGGTTTGTCCTGGGGGGGTCTGTACTAAGGGAGGGGGGTGGGTTTGTCCTGGGGGGGTCTGTACTAAGGGAGGGTGGTTTGTCCTGGGGGGGTCTTTACTAATGAAGGGAGGGGGGTTTGTCCTGGGGGGGTCTGTACTAATGGTGGGGGGTTTGTCCTGGGGGGGAGGGTCTGTACTAATGGAAGGGGGTGGTTTGTCCTGGGGGGGGTCTACACCCAGGAAAGTACACCCAGGGCTCCAGAGGGAGAGGGCAGTGCTGAGGGAACACCATCAGAGAGAGAACCCCGCTGCCCTGCGCCACCAGAGGGAAAGCCACACAGCCTGGCACCATCCCTGGTGGAGAAAGGAATGGAGTCATTGCAGGAATACAGATCTGGGTGCTACCCAACGGAGTCACCACGGGCAATTCAGAGTGAGCCGACTCCTGATCAGGGGAAGCATTGCTGTATCGCTGGGTCAGGTGAGAGGGCCGATCGGCCATTATCTACTAACGTCCATAGGAACTGCAGTCTCTGACCATCTCCTGTATCATGTCTGCCGTCTCTGACCATCTCCTGTACTATGATTGCAGTCTCTGACCATCTCTTGTATCATGTCTGCAGTCTTTGACCGTATTATGTCTGGGGGCTCTTTCTGGTGGTGTGTGTGTGTGGGGGGGGGGGGGCATTGAAGGGCCCGGCCTTGGGGCGGCAAAGGGAGTAAATCTGGGCCTGGCTACCAGGCGATGGTGAGTCTGTATTAATTGGCACAGTGATGCTGCATTCATGGGCACAGTGAGGGTGCAATTGTGGGGACAGTGAGACTGCATTCATGGGCACAGTGAGGCTGTAATTGTAGGCACAGTGAGGCTGTAATTGTAGGCACAATGAGGGTGCAATGGTGGGCACAATGAGGGTGCAATGGTGGGCACAGTGAAGCTGCAATGGTGGGCACAGTGAAGCTGCATTCACAGGCACAGTGAGGCTGCAATGGTGGGCACAGTGAGGCTGCAATGGTGGGCACAGTGAGGCTGCATTCACGGGCACAGTGAGGCTGCATTCACGGGCACAGTGAGGCTGCATTCACAGGCACAGTGAGGCTGCATTCACAGGCACAGTGAGGCTGCATTCACAGGCACAGTGAGGCTGCAATGGCGGGCACAGTGAGGCTGCAATGGCGGGCACAGTGAGGGTGCAATTGTGGGCACAGTGAGACTGCATTCATGGGCACAGTGAGGCTGTAATTGTAGGCACAGTGAGGTTGTAATTGTAGGCACAATGAGGGTGCAATGGTGGGCACAGTGAAGCTGCAATGGTGGGCACAGTGAGGCTGAATTCACAGGCACAGTGAGGCTGCAATGGTGGGCACAGTGAGGCTGCATTCACAGGCACAGTGAGGCTGCATTCACGGGCACAGTGAGGCTGCAATTGTAGGCACAATGAGGGTGCAATGGTGGCCACAGTGAAGCTGCAATGGTGGGCACAGTGAGGCTGCAATGGTGGGCACAGTGAGGCTGCATTCACAGGCACAGTGAGGCTGCATTCACAGGCACAGTGAGGCTGCATTCACAGGCACAGTGAGGCTGCATTCACAGGCACAGTGAGGCTGCAATGGTGGGCACAGTGAGGCTGCAATGGTGGGCACAGTGAGGCTGCAATGGTGGGCACAGTGAGGCTGCAATGGTGGGCACAGTCCACTCCACACTTATTTAACCACTTGCCTGCCAAACCTATTCTGACACTTCTCTCATATAAGTAGAAAATAACTTATTTTTGCTAGAAAATTACTTGGAACCCCCAAACATTTAATTTTTTTTTTAAACAGAGACCCTAGAGGATAAAATGGTGGGTGTTACAATTTTTTATGTCACATGGTATTTGCACAGTGGTTTTTCAAACAAAATTTTTTTGGGGGAAAAATTACACTTTAACCACTTCAGTCCCAGAAGGATTTACCCCCTTAATGACCAGGCCATTTTTTGGTACCCAAACAAAATTGATGTCCTTTTTTTCCCACAAGTAGAGCTTTCTTTTGGTGGCATTTGATCACCTCTGCGATTTTTCTTTTTTGCGCTATAAACAAAAAAACAAACAATATTTTTTACTTTTTGCTATAAAACATATCCAAAAAAAAAAAGTAAAAAAACGAATTTCTCCATCAGTTTAGGCCAATATGTATTCTTCTATATATTTTTGGTAAAGAAAATTGCAATAAGCGTATATTGATTGGTTTGAGCAAAAGTTATAGTGTCTACAAAATGGGGGATAGATTTATGGCATTTTTTTTTTTTTTTTTACTAGTGATGGTGGTGATGTGCGATTTTTTGCGGGGACTGCAACATTGCGGCGGACAGATTGGACACTTTTGGCACCAGTAACATTTCTACAGCAATCAGTGCTATAAAAATACATTGATTATTGTATAAATGACACTGGCAGGGAAGAGGTTGACACTAGGGGGCGATCAAGGGGTTAAGTGTGTCCTAGGGAGGTGTTTCAAACTGTGGGGAGGGGGGTTACTGGGATTACACAGAGATCGCGGTTCTTAAATTGGTTGTAAAACCTTTTTGGTCACTTTTACCTATAGGTAAGCCTAGAATAAGGCTTACCTATAGGTAGTGGAAATATCTCCTAAACGTGCGTAGTTTAGGTGATATTTCACTAGTAGTGCGCCGATGTCGTCATCGGTTTATGCGCTGTGAAGAAACGGACTACCGTGCCGTTTCCTCCCCCAGCGTATGCCGTGACTGATGGCTCCTGCGCGCGGGAGTGACGTCACGCGTCTCGGGCAAGTCACAAAGCCAGAGTCCGTGGCCCCGGAAGGAAGAGGGGTGAAGATGGACGCGGCCTGCTCAGGGGACAGGCCAGGCTTCGTTTGCAGGCAAGTGTCATATAATGGATAAACAATACTTTCGTGCCCGTGGTAGTAGTGTGAAAAATTAATAAATATATTAATGAGTGTAATAAAACAAAAACCAAAAACCAAAAAACCAAAAAAAAAAAATCACAAATACAAGCTGCTCCCCTAATTTTGAATGAAACAATCAAATAAGTAATGGTGTACAGTAGGGGGCGCTAAAGACCTGAAAACATATGTATCTGCCACTAGATACACACACACACTCAACAACAACCGCAGTGAGTTATATAGTCCTTGTTGTGCTAAACTAAAATTACCAAATACATACTATGAAATAAAAGTACACAAATATATAGAATAAAAGTGAAGAGTGATATTGAAATCAAAAATCCTTAGTGCAAGTGTGATGAATGGACTCGTGATGTTTGATTGTCCCAATCCATTGAAAAGATCAGAGCAAACAGTTAATTGAAACCAACATCAGAGCAGACACATAGATCTTCAAAGATGCAACAAATCTTGCGATGATATATAGATTCCGTCACCCAAGAGGAAAAAACACCTGAAGGTAATAGATATCTGCTTACCAGATACCAATGACTCCTTTAGCTAAAAAGAGAGTCATTAGTGCTTGTACAGGATTGTGCCTGTTCACATGAAGGCTGGAAGGCTGGATGGTACTTTAGGCATAGATCCCTCCCGTCCCATTCATTCAGGATAGGAAATATGAGAAACAAAAGGGAATTTCCATAGCGTAAAACCGTTTAATGCATAAGAGTAAAAACAATAAAATAGCCAATCTCAATACGAAACGTACGTCTTGGTAATTTTAGTTTAGCACAACAAGGACTATATAACTCACTGCGGTTGTTGTTGAGTGTGTGTGTATCTAGTGGCAGATACATATGTTTTCAGGTCTTTAGCGCCCCCTACTGTACACCAAGTGTCATATAATGGGCTAGTATGCGATGCATACTAGCCCATTATGCTTTTCATTTGCAGGCCTTGCGGGGAGCAAAAGAGGAAGTAAAACCCATCGGGTTAAATACTAGGAACAGACGATCACACTGTACTCCCCTGACAGGACGGGGATCTGCTCTATTTACACTGGCAGATCCCTGTTCTGCCCTCTGTGGAGCGATTGCGGGTGGCCGGTGGGTGGCCACTGTAGCTATTACATGAAGCGCCATACCAGTACGGCAATAGAGCCGCCCTGCCACAGTATAACTGCGGAGGCTGGTCGGCATGTGGTTAACCAACTAGCAGCCAATAGCCAAATGAGGGCCAGGAGTTGACTTTCCCGTTCTGATGGGACCTCATATGACGTCCTTCAGAACAAGACGCTCATGCGCGCCCATGGTGGCGATCGGTGGTGCAGTGTGTCGCTTGGACACACCACATCTCCGATTACGGTAAAGATCCTATGATGTGGGCTCTTTACCATGTGATCAGCTGTGTCCAATTACAGTTGATTGCAGTGTAACTAGGAAGTGCCAGTTATCAGCATTCCTCTATCCACGTTGACAGCGCTTGAGTAGAGGAGTGCCGATAAGCTGCTTTCCTGACGGTGCGGTCTGCACTGATAATCAGTGCAATGATTATCAGTGCAGCCCCATCAACAATGCGTGCCAGTTCCCACCAGTGATGCCCACCGGTGCCCGCAAGTGATGCCCACCAGTGATGCCAGTGTCAATCGGTGATGCCAATCTGTGCTGCCTTTCAGTGCCCATCAGTGATGCCCGTCAGTGCCTCTTCATCGGTGCCTCCTATTAGTGTCATCTTTCCGTGCCGCCCATCAGTGCCCACAAAGACTGCCCATCAATGCCCCCTATCAGTGCCCATCAGTCCTGCATATCAGTGCCGCCTCATCAGTGCACATCAGTGAAGGAGAAAACTTACTTATTTACAGAATGCTATAACAGAAACGAAGAAAAAGTTTGTTTTTTTTCAATTCGGCTTTTTTTCATTTGTTTAGCAAAAAATAAAAAACCCAGTGATGGTAAAATACCACCCAAAGAAAGCTCTGTCTCATAAAAAGAATAAACATTTTGTTTGGGTAAAGCATTGCATGACTGTGCAATTGTCATTCAAAGTGTGACAGCACTGAAAGCAGAAATTTGGCCTGGGCAGGAAGGGGATGAAAGTGCCCTGTATAAAAGCAGGTAATTAATTTTAATGCACAAAACCACACTATAACACCCAATTGTTTGGTAAAATATAAAAGATGATGTTACACCAAGTAAAAAGATACCCAACATGTCACGCTTTAAAATTGCGCACGCTCATGGAATGACAACAAACTGCGATAACTAAAGATCTCCATAGGCGATCCTTTAAAAGCCTATACAGGTTACCAGTTTATTATTGCTCTCGCTAAAACGTTTGCATCGATACCTCCCCATTAACTTATGCACAACCAACATATGCATTGTCTTTTGAGCGTGAGCAAAAGGGGGGGCGGGGGCGCTTTACTTTTTTTTTTTTTTTTTTGCACTCTCTTTAATTCTTTTGATCAACTTTATTGCATGGGCCATGATAGGTCCTCTTTATGGAGATCTGGGGGTCTACCTCCAAAGCAGCCGATCAGACACAGATTGCTCCGATCGGCTGGTTTACTGGCCGCTAACTGGCCAGTAAACACAAAACCACCAGCGAGTGACAAAATACTCATCACTTCTGGTTTCTTAGACTATCAAAATGATCAGGAACGATTTGGTCTTCGATCATCTCTAAAGTCGGCTGGTGGAACCACCAAAAGGTGGTGGAAGCAACTAGCCACTAGGATTGCACTTACAAAAAAGAGCATCGTTGGCCAAAAAAGAAGATACCAGGAAGATGCCCGTAGCTGCAGGCCTCATAATGGTATAACCACTGCAACTTAAAGCGGAGTTCCACTCATTTGTCTCCTCGCCCCTCCGGTGCAACATTTGGTACCTTTCAGTGGGAAGGGGGGAGCAGATACCTGTCTTTGACAGGTACCCTGTCCCCACTTCCGGGAGACCGGGCCGCGGCAAATTACGTCAGCAACTTGGCTCCCTCCTCCTCCTTCCCCCGCCGCCGGGTCAGTAGGAAAGGGCAGAGGTGCATCGCGTATGCGCAGTAGGGACCAGGCGTGAAGCTGTAATGCTCCACTGCCGGGTTCCCTTACCGGCAATGGCGGCGGCAGCACCCAACAGCTGCTGGAAACATCAGCTGCGGTGCCGACATGGCTGGACTCCAGGACAGGTAAGTATCCTATTATTAAGAGTCAGCAACTGCAGTATGTGTAGCTGCTGGCTTTTACATTTTTGCAGGGGTGGGCGGACCTCCGCTTTAAGGATGTACAGGGACATTCTTGGGCGGCAAGTGGTTAAATAAATAGCTCAGTATATTTCAAAATGAAAAAAATAAACAGGTCTCATTGCAATTCTCTAGGGGTGTCCCTTGCAAATTTACTATATCAGTTTTATCACCAATCACTTTCTGGGTTGAATGATGAGCAGCGTCATTCAAGCCGTTTCCTGTGAGCCCAGGCAGTCATGGACATGACCCCTGGCTGTGCATCATCATGTTGGCCATGGTCTGTAGCTGCCGTTCATAGCGGGCATATGTATTAATGGAGGAAATATTTTGTTTGGACCAGATTGGCCCAAACCAACTAGTTAAAGGTAAATGAAACCTGAAGTTAGGCTTTAAAGTATATCTAAACCTAAAAAAACTAAATTCAGTTCAGGCATTAGTCTGTGTAGTAGTATAACAATTGATAGCTTGCCTCACAGAGATAGGACCATTGCTCTTTTTTTGCAAGAGAACAGTTCTGTTTGTTCAGTTATATTATATGGACTCTGGTCATCATGTGACACTGTGGCTCTGAAATTTATTATGGTAACCAACAACAGACTTGTTGCTATGATATCTATTTTATTGCATGCTTGTTGAAAGGGCAGAACAGAATCTGCCTCCCGTACCAAGCTATAATACCAGTGTTTAACTTAACAGTTGTAGGAGTTAGGTGTGACTCTTAAAAGCACAACATAAAGAGCATTGCGACTCAAACTTCATAGCTTAAGGCTAAACTTTTTGAAAGCCTCAGATCGGCCCTCATCAAAGATTTAAGAAGAATATGGAACGCAGAGATTCTGCCAAGCAGAAGGAGAAGGAGAAGGAGAAGGAGATTTTCTGCACTTACTGTGTCCAGACATCCGTGGCTGCCACTAAAACATGCATTCATTGTGAAGCCTCGATGTGTGAAGAACATCTCAAGACACACAGCAAGTCTCAAGAGCATGTCATGGTGGAGCCTACCACTTCAATTAAGGACATGAAATGCTCCGTCCATGATAAGATCATCGAGTTCTGTTGCTCTAAAGATGGGGCTTGCATTTGCGTATCATGCTGCATTATTGGAGATCATCGAGGGCACAAAGTGGATCCCCTAAAGGACGCCTTTGAAAAGAGAAAGGCGAGTCTGAAGGACATGTTAGACAACTTGACTTTGGAGAGTGAGGAGAATGAGAACAACCTTGAGAAGCTGCTGAAGATACGTGAAAGTGTTCAAGAAGCCGCTTCTGGTATAACTGAAAGGGTGGCAGCTCTCTTTAGAGATATCAATGAACCACTCGAAGCTCTGCAGACAAGAGCCAACAGTGAGGTCTCCAGACAAGAGCAGCAGGCCACGTTCAGAGTGAATGCCTTAATTCAGCAACATGAAAAAACAAAGGATGAGCTCAGTAAAAAAATAGTCAGCATCAAGGAGCTACACAATGTGACTGACCCATTAACTGTGCTCAGGGGAACTCCTCACGGAGAAACCAAACGTAGGAACTCTCGTCGGTCCAGCAACAGTAACTATGAAGCCAACCTAGCTGCAAGTTTAGACGAGAGCCCAATTTCTCTTATACTACACATGGGACTTCAAAGCTTTGCTGAAAGTGTGCTGGAGCTTAAATCCATACGCCAGTTTTCCAGTCTGAAGAAGACCGACCTCTCCTTAGACATAGATACAGCTCACAATAAAATCATTCTTTCAGGTGATCTTAAATCTGCTTCTTACTCTGCCACCTCTCAGAAGTACACCATGACACCAGAGAGGTTTAAATCCTGTCAGGTTTTAAGCAGCAACATTTTTACATCAGGACAACATTACTGGGAGGTGGACGTAAGTGGGGCCTCAAGATGGATTCTTGGTGTGGCTTGTAACAGCATTGAGAGGAAAATCCCTGGCAATGAGTCTTTTATTGGATACAACGATAAATCCTGGACCATATTTTATCAAAAGTTCCTCGGAGCATCCCACAACAACATCCAAACCACAATTTCTACAGACTCTATAGTGAAATCTGTTGGGATACACCTAGACTATGATGGTGGCTATATATCCTTTTATCAGGTGAACCCAACTAGACATCTGCATACCTACACTGCCACCTTCACCAAGCCCCTGCATGCTGCTTTCTACATATTTGAAAACTGCTCTCTCCGAATTATAGACTAAATTAAACAAAGTGGGTAGTACATGAAGGCTTTGTTTTATAAAGTACTGCTCTGTGGTTCTCCCCCTTGGGGAGTTGATTTAATAAAACTAGAGAGTGTGAAACCTGGTGCAGTTCTGCATAGAAATTAATTAGCTTCCAGGTTTTTTTTTTTGTCAAAGCTTAATTGGACAAGCTGAAGATAGAAGCTGAATGGCTACCATGAACAGCTACACCAGATTTTGCACTCTCCAGTTTTAGTAAATCAACCTCTATGTGATTTATGTGATACATCTGTAAGCAGTTATGTGCCTTCCATATATCTGTTTGGGCTAGAGTTGCCACCTCATCCCTTTAAACCCGAACACATATTAATTACACAGGTTCTGTGGCTGATTAAGGTGGTAATTAAACTCACTTGGTGCCTTATCTGCATTAAATTAGCCTCAGAACCTGTGTAATTCATAGGTGTTCAGGTTTAAAGGGATGAGGTGGCAACCCTAGTTTGGGGATTGGATGTATACCTTGAAAAATTTTTCTAACTTTGATTGTAACCTCTAAAAACTTTCTGTGAGGGTATGTGTAGATAGATGTAGATACTTTTCTAAGGCAATGAGTATCCTTTGAAAATTAAATTTCGCTATAAATAATTCAAAAGCCTTCACAGGTACAATGGAACAATTTAATTGCATTATACATTATTGCGGTGGTCTCAGCGGGAGCATCGATAGTTTCAAAAAACCATTAGATAAGCACCTGAAGGACAACATACAGGATATACAAGGTAATACTGACATATAATCACACACATAGGTTGGACTTGATGGACTTGTGTCTTTTTTCAACCTCACCCATAGCTCCCAACTGTCGCTGATTTGGAGGGTCTGTCCCTGATTTGGAGCAATGTCCCTCTGCCCCTCCTTCCTCCTCATTTGTCCCTCATTTTGGTCTGATCTATATAGTTGTATATAAAATGCACTTTTTATCTTTCAAATAGTGTTTCCCAGTGCTAAACCTTTCACCTAATTTCTAAATTGCTGCATTTGTAAGTTTTGAAAGCCAATATAAAAGGAATAGTAGTGGTTAAAAAAAAAAAGCACTTGTGGATTTAATTAACCTTTTTTTGTTAATTCTCCTTTAAGGGACGTGGCAAGGGGCGTGTCCTATGCCTGCATACATTTGCTAGTAGGTGTCCCTTATTCCTATCTCAAAATGTTGGGGGGTATGACCTCACCTACTATGTAACATAGATACAGCAAATTAAATGTTTCTAGACACAATTTCTACTGCTATATATTTTACATGCTGGGAGAAAGAGCCTTAAAAAAATTGACAGTAATTCTTTAGTCTGATGATATTTGAAGATTACAATCTCATGGCTTAATTAAAGATACGTATCATTGTGTTAGAGTAGTACCATGGGCAAAATAAAAAATTAACCGCTGCACGACGATGTACGTCGGCAGAATGGCAGGGCTGCGCAAATGGACGTACCTGTACGTCCCTCTGTCCTCACAGGCTGGTGGGCGCGCGCGCATGTCGATGTCCGCCGGTGGCCCGCGATCGCGGCGAGGAGAGGCAGAACGGGGAGATGTAAAAAATGCATTTCCCTGCTCTGTCTAGTGACATCACAGGGATCTACTGATCCCAGTGATCGGCAACAGTGATCTCTGTCATGTACTAGTGAGCCCATCTCCCCTTACGGTTAGAACACACTTAACCCCTTGATCGCCCCCTAGGGTTTAACCCCTTCCCTGCCAGTGATATTTATACAGTAATCAGTGGCTATTTTTAGCTCTGATTGCTGTATAAATGTCAATGGTCCCAAAATAGTGTCAAAAGTGTCCGATCCGTCAACCGCAATGTTGCAGTCACAAGAAAAATCGCAGATCACTGCCATTACTAAAAAAAAAAAAAATTAATAATAAAAATGCCATAAATCTATCCCCTATTTTGTAGAAGCTATAACTTTTGTGCAAACCAATCATTATACCCTATTTGCGATTTTTTTTTTTATACCAAAGATATGTAGAAGAATACATATCGGCCTAAACTGAGGAAAAAATTTTTTTTTTTTATATATTTTTTTGGGATATTTATTATAGCAAAAAGTAAAAAAAAAAAATTTTCTGCCCTTGTGAAAGGGGCCTTAAACACTCTCGGCAGTCATCTTTTATTCATATGGCTTAAAACTTTTTTACCAAAAGAAATAGTTGTAACCAAAAATTGGGCATTATTTATTTGTCTTCGACTAATCGTCCTCGTCCATTTAAAGACATGTCCATCTAAGATTATCCTGTCCACTGGGTGACAATTCTCCTGTGGGATTTCACCTGAGAACAAAGTGTTGTCATCCTAATACAGGAAATGGAAAATAATGGACCTTCTGGTAGGATCAACAAGTGATAAAACTATGTTACAGGGGGACTTAAAGCGGTTGTATACCCGCACCTTTTTTTTTTTTAAACAGAAAAAAACCTGCAAGACAAAGGCATAATGAGCTAGTATGCAGCACATACTAGCTCATTATGAAATACTCACCTTAGAACGAGGCCTCGACATCTGATCGTGGTCCACGTCGAGGGAGCTGACATGTTCCCTCTGCGTTTCTTTCTGGGTATCGCAGCTCCAGCGCTGTGAGTGGCCAGAGCCGCGATGACGTCACTCCCGCGCATGCGCGGGAATCTTTTTCCCGGCAAGGTCCGGCAGCGTCTGCCGGACCTTCACCCGGGCCTTCACAGCGCATGCGCCGCTGACTTTAGCGGCTGCATGCAAAGTAAATGTCTCCTAAACCATACAGGTTTAGGGGATATTAATTTCATCTACAGGTAAGCATAATTATAGGCTTATCTGTAGGTAAAAGTTAAACAAAGGATATACAACCGCTTTAAATAATGAGATCATGCTAATGAGAGACTGCGACTTATGTGTCACTTTTTATTTTGTCTGTAGTTCCACTTTAAAGCTTTGTGAATTGAGCTTATAGTTTATTTTAATTTTTTTTATCAATTTGTGAATATTTAATTTTTTCATATATTTTGTATACGATCATATACTGTAGGTATGGCTATGGAATGCTATAAATAAAAGTTGTAGTTCTAAGAATATATTCTTTGTAGGTTATATGATGTCATTGGCGTAGAGCAGGGGGTCTCCAAACTTTCTAAACAAAGGGTCAGTTTACTGTCCTTCAGACTTTAGGGGGGCAGCACTGTGGCCAGCAGGAATAGAAAATGTCCTGGAGTCAGTGGGAGTAAACAATGTCCCATCTTTGGTATCAGGGGAAGGAATAGTGCCCCTTCTTTGGTAGTGTGGGGGGGGATAGTGCCCCATGGTTGGTGTCAGTGGGAGAAATAGAGCACCATCATTGGTATGAATGGGAGAAATAGTGCCCCATCATTGGTAAGAATGGGAGGAATGTTGCCCTATCATTAGTGTCAGTGGGAGGAATAGTGCCTCATTACTGGTGTCAGTGGGAGGAATAGTGCCTCATTACTGGTGTCAGTGGGAGGAATAGTGCCTCATTACTGGTGTCAGTGGGAGGAATAGTGCCTCATTACTGGTGTCAGTGGGAGGAATAGTGCCTCATTACTGGTGTCAGTGGAAGGAATAGTGCCCCAAGGGTCAAATGAAGGCAAGCATCTGGCCCCCTGGGTCGCAGTTTGGAGACCACTGGTGTAGAGTATCTATGTGTCTTGATATGAAATATGATGGGGTATTTATATAACCCTATAGGGTGAGCAAGTTGTTTATTACATTTTAAAAAGTAGCTGTTCTTAATCAAAAAAGCTTATACTTTATACTTTAGTGCAGGGTGGATTTGATTTAAATCAACTCAATTTAAATCATAATTTTTAAAGAGCAACTGTCATCTCTGTCCCGCAGTGGCTCCTCCTCTGACCCGCTGTTGACTCCCCGACAGTCTCATTCACTTTAATGGGATGGCTGGTGATGTGGCAGTGACCCAACAAGGTGAGGGACGTGGCGGCAGCATGTGAGTGGATGCCCGCTAACAGGGCGCTGCCATGATGGATCTGAAATGACAGGTGCTCTTTAAATGTAAGGCCTCATTCTTGCTGGTATTTCGAATATTTAATATCTGTAAACAAAATGAAGGTTTCCTATTTAGAGTAATAAGCTGTCAGGTTAGTAAAACAGCGATATCTGAACCGATTCAATCATACACTTTGTAGTGTACATAGATTTGCAAAACAATGGGATAAAGGAATATTCCCCAACTTTGTTTTAGCTCATGGGGTCACTGTGACATTGTGTGAATGCATCAATGCAGTGCATGTTATCTCAGCTTGCATTCATTGAATGAGTTCACCAAAAATGTAAATATTGCAGAATATACAGCCTCATGCTACATAACTAAGCTCCATTTCATGCGGAATAAACTAAATTATTAATGTATCTTAAGAAAAAAAATATCTTTAGATAAAATGCTTTTGGAGTAAAACATCTATTAAAATAAATTTGATAAAGTTTAAAAAAAAAAAAAAAAAAAATCATATTTTTAATAAAAAAAAAAAAATCTGATTTAAAGTAGAGGTCCGCTGACCCCTGTAAAAATAAGAGCCAGCAGCTACACTTACTGCAGCTGCTGATTTTTAATAATAGGACACTTACCTGTCCTGGAGTCCAGCGATGTCGGCACCGCAGTTGATGTTTCCATCAGCTGTCGGGTGCTGTCGCCGCCATTGCGCATAAAGGGGAGGAGGCAGTGTAGCATTACGGCTTCATGCCGGGTCCCTACTGCGCATGCGCGAGGCTCCACTGCGCTCTCCTACTGGCCCGGCGGTGGAGGAAGGAGGAGGGAGAAGGGAGCTGAGCTGTGATGTAATTTGCCATGGCCCGGACTCCCAGAAGTGGGAACAGGATACCTGTCAAAGACAGGTATACGCTCCCCCTCCCCCACCGAAAGGGGCCAAATGTGGCACTGGGTGGGGGAGACAAATGAGCGGAAGTTCCACTTTTGGGTGGAATTCTTCTTTTTAAAAAAAAAAAAATCAGATTTTTTTTAAATCATCGATTTTTATCCACCCTGTTTTAATGACAGTAGCATGTATATCTACAGTATATATATATATATATATATATATATATATATATATATATATATATATATATATATATACACACACACACACACACACACACACACACATATATACACACACATGCTGCTGTCACTAAAGTATAAAGTACAAGCTTATTTGATTAGGAAGAGTTGTTTTTTAAAATATATCTTTATATCGAGATTATCGATCGATCGATTATATATATACACACACACGAAAATATAGTAGCCATTTTAAATGCATGTATAGCCATGTATTTGTATCTTTGAATAGATTAGGAAGTTCTAATATTCTGCTACTATCCTAAAAAAAAAAAAAGAAATGTGTTCTGTCTGTGTTTCTGTTTCCCTCATTACTGGCCTGTCGAGACTGTTGTCACCATAACAGGTAGTTAAGGGAAATCTCCTTAACAGAGCCCCAGAAAGCAATCAATTCCAAAAGGGGTTCTAACACTTCCCCACTCTACCAAAAAAAAGTTTGGCTATTTACATTAAAGTTGTAGTTTGCTCTTTGTTCCATAACAAACTAAAAACAAGAATCAAATGGTATCAAATCTGTCAAATCATGTTTGCTAATAAATATAATTTATCGTAGAGGTTTAATTGCCACTTTATCTTATCGTTCTAGTTGTATTCTTTAATGGCTCAAAGGATTTTAGGTTAATTATTTTCCTTGAAGCCAAGTGTGAAAAACAGATCTGTGTGCATGCGCTGCTTCTTCCCAGAGGTTACTGTAAGCTGCACTGTACTGAACTGAGCATGTTTTTTGAGCTACAGCTAGAGTATGGAAAACTCAGCAGTCACGTTTTCTGTCTTCATAACTTGTCATGCTCTCACTCTCTCATACTGGTCACTGGAAGTTCAACATGGTACCTCACGGCAAAGAACTCTCTGAGGATCTGAAAAAAAATAATTTTTGCCCTACATAAAGATGGCCTAGGCTATAAGAAGATTGCCAAGACCCTAAAACTGAGCTGCAGCACGGTGGCCAAGACCATACAGCGGTTTACCAGGACAGCATAGGCGTGCGCAGCCTATTGCATTAGGGTGTGCACTACAAAGCTCAAACCCTCACTTTTGAGACAGAGAAAGGGACTGAGGACAGAGATTCCCTAGTCCCTTTCTCTGTAGGTTTAGCTGCACCGGACAGTGAATGAATGGAAAGTGCTCTGTGCTGAGCGGCTTCCTGGTCATTCACACACTGAGTTTACTATGCTTCAGTTATGAATGAGCACAGTGAGTGATTGATCACTCATTCTGTTTATTTAGAAAAAGAAGGGGGTCGGTAACTGATATATTTACTGACCCCTTCCCTGCTCTCCAATCTGAAATGATACCCTGCAGCATTCATTGGGAGAGGAGGGAAGCCGCACAGGGTGATTAGGGTGTGCCCAGGCACCCGGCACACCCTGCGCGCACGCCTATGCAGGACAGGTTCCTCTCGGAACAGGCCTCGCCATGGTTGACCGAAGAATCTGAGTGCACGTGCTCAGCGTCATATCCAAAGGTTGTCTTTGGGAAGTAGGCGTATGAGTGCTCCCAGCATTGCTGCAGAGGTTGAAGGGTCAGCCTGTCAGTGCTCAGATCATAAGCAGCAAACTCCATCATATTGGTCTGCATGGCTGTCGTCCCAGAAGGAAGCCTCTTCTAAAGATGATGCACAAGAAAGCCCACAAACAGTTTGCTGAAGACAAGCAGACCAAGGACATGGAATACTGGAACCATGTCCTGTGGTCTGATGAGACCAAGATAAACTTATTTGGTTCAGATGGTGTCAAGCGTGTGTGGCGGCAACCAGGTGAGGAGCACAAAGACAAGTGTGTCTTGTCTACAATCAAGCATGGTGGTGGGAGTGTCATGGTCTGGGGCTGCATGAGTGCTGCCGGCACGGGGGAGCTACAGTTCATTGAGGGAACCATGAATGGTAACATGTACTGTGACATACTGAAGCAGAGCATGATCCCCTCCCTTGGGACCCGAAACACACCTCCAAGATGACCACTGCCTTGCTAAAGAAGCTGAGGGTAAAGGTGATGGACTGGCCAAGCATGTCTTCAGACCTAAACCTTATTGAGCATCTGTGGGGCATTCTCAAAACGGAAGGTGGAGGAGCGCACTTAGGGGTGTACTCACTTTTGTTGCCAGCGGTCTAGACATTTCTTGCTGTTTGTTGAATTATTTTGAGGGGACAGCAAATTTACACTGTTATACAAGTTGTACACTTAGAGCCAGTTCACACAGGGGCAACACGATTCTGGCCGCGACTTTGCAAGGCGACCTGGACGCGCACCACAGCGCGACTTACAAAGCGAATTCAAGTCGCCTCCAGGACAGGCGACTTTCCAGTGACCAATCAGACAACATTCAGCTCTGTGGGAGGGAGGGGTTTGCCTGAGAAAACAATTTTCTCTTCCTGTAATGTTGCTTCAGTTAAGACACGATCAGACTTCCATTAAAATCAATGGGTACAAGTCGCCTAGAAGTCGGATTGAAGTAGTACAGGAACCTTTTCTGAAGTCGGAGCGACTTCAGTGGTGTACATTAAGACAGGTCTCATTGACTAACATGGAATTTGACATGTTACGCAACTTCAAGTCGGATCCAAAGTCGCCCCTGTGTGAATGGGCTCTTACTACTTTACATTGTAGCAAAGTGAAATTTCTTCAGTGTTGTCACATGAAAAGATATAAAAAAAAAAAAAATTACAAAAATGTGAGGGGTGTACTCACTTTTGTGATATTATTATATATATATATATATATAATAATAAATCATTTGTAATGAAGTTGGATGAAAAGATCAGTGCAGCATAGCACTTTTGATAGTTGAAAAGGAACTTCATCCTACCTAACTGACAAAGTAACTTGTCCCTGTAAACAAGTAAAAAAATAAAAAAAAAAAACAACAACATACTTCCAGGTGCATGGATTCCAGCATTATCTTCTTGCAGGTGTTTTGTCAGATTAGGCGACCCGTCAGAATTTGTAACAGAAGTGACATGCCACCAGGGCCGGACTGGGAATAAAAACCAGCCCTGGAAATAATTTCATACCAGCCCCATAGCATTTTTATACCAGCCCAACTGCATAACGTCGTTATTTTTTTTGTTCACAAAAGGGAAAACCATGCATTTTAAAGCACATTTGAAGAGTGTATTATCTATAGATAAGAGAGACATGGAATTTACAAACAGCAGAAATTTTTTATTTTTTTCCTGGCAAAAAAAATCATGACATTTACTGGCACATTTTTTACTGATACTGCAAAAAAAAGGTGCCGTAAATGGCAGGTTTCAGTGCAAATATCAATATTTAAGCTATAAACTGCTATTAGCAATGTGTTAAGTTAAACAAAAGTCAAAAACCATATTTCTCCTCTTACATGAAGGTCAGATTAATATAACCCAACACAGAGCCCCCCCATATATCAGGAGGATTCCCCTTTACAGTGCAAGGGAACTCTGACATAAAGGGGAACATTGCAGATCATGATCTAAGCAGGAACTCTGATATAAAAGGGGGGCACTGGTGACCAGAAACCCCACTTATATCAGAGTCCATTGCTTTCCCCTTTACATCAGAGTTCTCACTTACATCAGGGTCTGCAGCATTGCCCTTTACATCAGAGTCCCCCCTTGCACTGTAAGGTGGAATCCTGCAGACTATGATGTAAAGGGGAACTCTGGGAATGTGGGGAGGACTCTGGTGACCAGAGACCACCTTCCGCAGAAAGAAAACACTAAGGTACGGGGGTTTACTGATATAGGGGGGAAACCTATATATCAGTGCCCCCTTACAATATTGTATTGACCCCCCCCTCTCAGGTAGGCCTGGCGGCGCTGTCACTGACCTCCTCTCAAGTGCACTGTGCAGGGCTCAGTCAGCCGGCTCCAGCTCGGTGGCTCTGGTTTTATCCCATAGTTTCCTCTCCACAGTCCATACATGTCTGACTTCTCCCATGACCCCCATCCCTGAGGCACTCCCACTGTTGACTCCACTCCAGACTGCAGACGTGATATAAGACAGGAGATGGTCAGAGGCTGCGGATGGTACAGGAGAGGTCAGAGGCTGCGCATGGTACAGGAGAGGTCAGAGGCTGCGCATGGTACAGGAGAGGTCAGAGGCTGCGCATGGTACAGGAGAGGTCAGAGGCTGCGCATGGTACAGGAGAGGTCAGAGGCTGCGCATGGTACAGGAGAGGTCAGAGGCTGCGCATGGTACAGGAGAGGTCAGAGGCTGCGCATGGTACAGGAGAGGGCAGAGGCTGCGCATGGTACAGGAGAGGTCAGAGGCTGCGCATGGTACAGGAGAGGTCAGAGGCTGTGGACATGGTACAGGAGAGGTCAGAGGCTGTGGACATGGTACAGGAGAGGTCAGAGGCTGTGGACATGGTACAGGGGATGTCAGAGGCTGTGTGCATGGTACAGGAGAGGTCAGAGGCTGCGCATGGTACAGGAGATATCAGAGGCTGTGGGCATGGTACAGGAGAGGTCAGAGGCTGCGCATGGTACAGGAGAGGTCAGAGGCTGCGCATGGTACAGGAGAGGTCAGAGGCTGCGCATGGTACAGGAGAGGTCAGAGGCTGCGCATGGTACAGGAGAGGTCAGAGCCTGCGCATGGTACATGGGAGGTCAGAGGCTGCGCATGGTACATGGGAGGTCAGAGGCTGCGGATGATGCAGGGGAGGTCAGAGGCTGCGGATGATGCAGGGGAGGTCAGAGGCTGCGGATGATGCAGGGGAGGTCAGAGGCTGCGGATGATGCAGGGGTGGTCAGAGGCTGCAGATGATGCAGGGGTGGTCAGAGGCTGCGGAGGGGACCACAGAAGAGGTCAGAGGCTGCGGAGGGGACCACAGAAGAGGTCAGAGGCTGAGGAGGGGACGACAGGAGGTCAGAGGCTGAGGAGGGGACGACAGGAGGTCAGAGGCTGAGGAGGGGACGACAGGAGGTCAGAGGCTGAGGAGGGGACGACAGGAGGTCAGAGGCTGAGGAGGGGACGACAGGAGGTCAGAGGCTGAGGAGGGGACCACAGAAGAGGTCAGAGGCTGAGGAGGGGACCACAGAAGAGGTCAGAGGCTGAGGAGGGGACGACAGGAGGTCAGAGGCTGAGGAGGGGACGACAGGAGGTCAGAGGCTGAGGAGGGGACGACAGGAGGTCAGAGGCTGAGGAGGGGACGACAGGAGGTCAGAGGCTGAGGAGGGGACGACAGGAGGTCAGAGGCTGAGGAGGGGACGACAGGAGGTCAGAGGCTGAGGAGGGGACCACAGAAGAGGTCAGAGGCTGAGGAGGGGACGACACGAGGTCAGAGGCTGAGGAGGGGACGACACGAGGTCAGAGGCTGAGGAGGGGACGACACGAGGTCAGAGGCTGAGGAGGGGACGACACGAGGTCAGAGGCTGAGGAGGGGACGACACGAGGTCAGAGGCTGAGGAGGGGACGAGAAGAGGTCAGAGGCTGAGGAGGGGACGAGAAGAGGTCAGAGGCTGAGGAGGGGACGAGAAGAGGTCAGAGGCTGAGGAGGGGACGAGAAGAGGTCAGAGGCTGAGGAGGGGACGAGAAGAGGTCAGAGGCTGAGAAGGGGATGACAGGAGGTCAGAGGCTGCAGGGGGGTGCGAACAGGAGGTCAGAGGCTGCAGGGGGGACAGGTGGTCAGAGGCTGCAGGGGGGACAGGTGGTCAGAGGCTGCAGGGGGGACAGGTGGTCAGAGGCTGCAGGGGGGACAGGAGGTCAGAGGCTGCAGGGGGGACAGGAGGCCAGAGGCTGCAGGGGGGACAGGAGGTCAGAGGCTGCAGGGGGGACAGGAGGTCAGAGACTGCGGATGATGCAGGGGAGGTCAGAGGCTGCGGATGGTGCAGGGGAGGTCAGAGGCTGCGGAGGGGACGACACGAGGTCAGAGGCTGAGGAGGGGACGAGAAGAGGTCAGAGGCTGAGGAGGGGACGAGAAGAGGTCAGAGGCTGAGGAGGGGACGAGAAGAGGTCAGAGGCTGAGGAGGGGACGAGAAGAGGTCAGAGGCTGAGGAGGGGACGAGAAGAGGTCAGAGGCTGAGGAGGGGACGAGAAGAGGTCAGAGGCTGCAGGGGGGGGGACAGGTGGTCAGAGGCTGCAGGGGGGGACAGGTGGTCAGAGGCTGCAGGGGGGGGCAGGAGGTCAGAGGCTGCAGGGGGGAGACAGGAGGTCAGAGGCTGCAGGGGGGACAGGTGGTCAGAGGCTGCAGGGGGGGGTAGGAGGTCAGAGGCTTCAGGGGGGAGACAGGAGGTCAGAGGCTGCAGGGGGGGACAGGTGGTCAGAGGCTGCAGGGGGGGACAGGTGGTCAGAGGCTGCAGGGGGGGGCAGGAGGTCAGAGGTTGCAGGGGGGGGTAGGAGGTCAGAGGCTGCAGGGGGGAGACAGGAGGTCAGAGGCTGCAGGGGGGAGACAGGAGGTCAGAGGCTGCAGGGGGGGGGCAGGAGGTCAGAGGCTGGGGGGGACAATGAGGTCAGAGGCTGCAGGGGGGGGGGGGACAGGTGGTCAGAGGCTGCAGGGGGGGGAAAGGTGGTCAGAGGCTGCAGGGGGGGGGCAGGTGGTCAGAGGCTGCAGGGGGGGGACAGGTGGTCAGAGGCTGCAGGGGGGGACAGGTGGTCAGAGGCTGCAGGGGGGGGCAGGAGGTCAGAGGTTGCAGGGGGGGGTAGGAGGTCAGAGGCTGCAGGGGGGAGACAGGAGGTCAGAGGCTGCAGGGGGGAGACAGGAGGTCAGAGGCTGCAGGGGGGGGGCAGGAGGTCAGAGGCTGGGGGGGACAATGAGGTCAGAGGCTGCAGGGGGGGGGGGGGACAGGTGGTCAGAGGCTGCAGGGGGGGGCAGGTGGTCAGAGGCTGCAGGGGGGGGAAAGGTGGTCAGAGGCTGCAGGGGGGGGACAGGTGGTCAGAGGCTGCAGGGGGGGGAAAGGTGGTCAGAGGCTGCAGGGGGGGGACAGGTGGTCAGAGGCTGCAGGGGGGGGACAGGTGGTCAGAGGCTGCAGGGGGGGGAAAGGTGGTCAGAGGCTGCAGGGGGGGGACAGGTGGTCAGAGGCTGCAGGGGGGGGACAGGTGGTCAGAGGCTGCAGGGGGGGGACAGGTGGTCAGAGGCTGCAGGGGGGGGACAGGTGGTCAGAGGCTGCAGGGGGGGGACAGGTGGTCAGAGGCTGCAGGGGGGGGACAGGTGATCGGAGGCTGCAGGGGGGGGACAGGTGGTCAGAGGCTGCAGGGGGGGGGCAGGTGGTCAGAGGCTGCAGGGGGGGGACAGGTGGTCAGAGGCTGCAGGGGGGGGATAGGTGATCGGAGGCTGCAGGGGGGGGCGGGCAGGAGGTCAGAGGCTGTGGGGGGACGCAGGAAGAGGCACAGGCCGCCAGACACTGAGCGCTGCAGCCGCTTTACTTTTGAAAATGGCGCCGCTCGGTGCCATCGTGTCACTGCGCATGCGCCCGCACTTCCGAAAATTGCCGAGCGTGTACGGGTTTTCCCGAGCACGGCCAACCTCGGAACAGCGCTGGCGCCTGCGCAGTTGCACGTCGGCCCGGCCCCCGCAGCCATTTTTCTTTCAGGCGCCGCTGCCCTCACAGCGGCCGGCGGCCGCAGCAGGGGTAGCCAGACCACCGGCCCACCAGGGGATATCCCGGTATCCCGGTTGGCCAGTCCGGCCCTGCATGCCACCATCTTGCTACACCCTGCACTCCTCCACAGTAACAATGCCGTGAGAAGGTGGAAAGCGGACATCTTGTTACACCCACCGGAGTCTTGCATTTCACACTTTTTTTTAAACAGCAAACTGAGCTTATATAGTGAAATACAGTATTTAGAAATCCGACGGACTGTTTACATGTTGAATTTTAAAAGCAGCGGAAAGCATGCTGATCGCACAGGTTTGCAAATCTAACAGAACACTGCTGCTTTTATAATTCAACATGTAAACAGTCTGATGGATTTATAAAAACTGTATTTCACTCTATAAGCTCCTGTAGCGCTTGGTTGCTACTAGTAACTAACATCCAGCATGTCACTCTGCTTTCCAGACCTCCATCGATCCCCTCTGAGACAATGAACAGTTATTTGTGTTGTTTTTTTGTTTGTTTATTTGGGGGGGGGGGGGGGTATAACTTGGTTGTGGGAAAGGAAATATGGGATGCCCATAGAACAAATGCTTTGCCATCATATTTATGAATTAGAAAGAAAGTTTGAGCCATGAAGTACTGATGTACACATAATATCTACAGTCACTTCCCCTGCATAACAACCTACAGACTATTTCTCCTCCTCTGCGTATCTCCTGCAGACTGTTGCTCCCAGGACTTCCATCCTCCTGCACAAACTGTAGATCATTATTCTTCCTGTCACAGCATCCTCAGTTGACAAAAGAGCCCAAACAGTCTCAGTTGCTGGCTAGGATTGGTTGTACTTTTACTAGGGCAGAGGTCTCCAGTACCTCTCCCTGGAGGCCTAGTAATTAGTAGCATGTGCTGATTAATGGACTACTGTTCCCAGCAAGTCTAGCCTGCAAATCATGTGCCCTCGGGCCACAACGATTTGACACTCTCCCCACAGTCTCTCCTCTGGCCTCGCACCCAGCTCCCCTGGCATGCCTCATCCAGAACTCCACTCACTGACCTTTTCCTGCCCCAAGTTCATGATGGAGAACTTTAACTGGAAATACATTCCAGCAGCTTCTCCAGCCCCTCTGTTCCAGAACACTTCATCTATGGCCATGTAAGGATGAAGCTCCTTCATCTATGACCATGTAAAGATGAAGTTCCTTCCCAGCTCTCCCTGGCTCCTCCGCTAGGCTTTACAGATGGGGATGGGGCCCTTCTTGCTGCCTAGTACTCCAATCTCCCGGCCGACAACTCCCCCCAGTGGCCTGCCCCCTGCCAAATCCAGTTGGGGATTTGTCAGAGCTCCTCACATGAGCTGCCTGCCACTCCAGTCCTAGGCCTGGCCCCTCTTCCAGAACATTCTTCCTGGAAGCAGGGGAGGCACCTCAGAACTGAAGCACAGGTGGTCACACCCACTGCTGCACTAACCACTCCCTGCCCCCCAGATCAAAACAAGCAGGCCTAGCCTGAAGCATAGGCCTGCCTGACAATGTCCCCTTACAAAAATCCTCACTCTAGCACCTACCTATGGTAGAGGGTGCTACACTCAGTTTACGGTTAAAAATAAGTATGGAATACAAGACTCTGGTGTGTGTAACAAGATGTCCGCTTTCTGCCTTCTCACTGTATCCTTAGGAGGAGTGCAGGGTGTAGCAAGATGGCGGCGACAGAACATCACTTCCATTACAAATTCTTATGGGTCGCCTAATCTGACGAAACAGACAAAGTTCCCCTTGCTCTTCTCTGCTCCTGCACAGCCATCTTGAATTGAGATCTCAAACATGTGCAAACCTGCTGCTGGTCTTACCACAAGTCTGCTGATGTGTGGGTGATCCAGCACATGTGCAGGCAGGCTGTGGCTTTACCAGGTATACAGGATCAAGCAGAGCCACAGTGTGCTTGCGCATGTGCCAAATCTCTCCAAGCATGCAGAGACATGCCACGGGGCTCTGCTAGGGACCTGACAGAGACCTGCCCCATGTGAGCAAGGTACAGAGTGCTGTGGCAGGCAGTAAATACATATAGTCCAAGTCAGGCAATGAAGTTACAGTGGGGCAAAAAAGTATTTAGTCAGCCACCAATTGTGCAAGTTCTCCCACTTAAAACGATGAGAGAGGCCTGTAATTGTCATCATAGGTATACCTCAACTATGAGACACAAAATGTGGAAACAAATCCAGACAATCACATTGTCTGATTTTTGAAAGAATTTATTTGCAAATTATGGTGAAAAATAAGTATTTGGTCACCTACAAACAAGCAAGATTTCTGGCTCTCACAGACCTGTATCTTCTTCTTTAAGAGGCTCCTCTGTCCTCCACTCATTAACTGTATTAATGGCACCTGTTTAAACTTGTTATCAGTATAAAAGACACCTGTCCACAACGTCAAACAGTCACACTGGAAACTCCACTATGGTGAAGATCAAAGAGCTGTGGAAGGACACCAGAAACAAAATTGTAGACCTGCACCAGGCTGGGAAGACTGAATCTGCAATAGGCAAGCAGCTTGGTGTGAAGAAATCAACTGTGGGAGCAATAATTAGAATATGGAAGACATACAAGACCACTGATAATCTCCCTCGATCTGGGACTCCACGCAAGATCTCACCCCGTGGGGTCAAAATGATCACAAGAACGGTGAGCAAAAATCCCAGAACCACATGGGGGGACCTAGTGAATGACCTGCAGAGAGCTGGGACCAATGTAACAAAGGCTACCATCAGTAACACACTACGTCGCCAGGGACTCAGATCCTGCAGTGCCAGACGTGTCCCCCTGCTTAAGCCAGTACATGTCCGGGCCCGTCTGAGGTTTGCTAGAGAGCATTTGGATGATCCAGAAGAGGATTGGAAGAATGTCATATGGTCAGATGAAAGCAAAGTAGAACTGTTTGGTAGAAACACAACTCGTCGTGTTTGGAGGAGAGAGAATGCTGAGTTGCAACCAAAGAACACCATACCTACCGTGAAGCATGGGGGTGGCAATATCATGCTTTGGGGCTGTTTCTCTGCAAAGGGAACAGAACGACTGATCCATGTACATGAAAGAATGAATGGGGCCATGTATCGTGAGATTTTGAGTGCAAACCTCCTCCCATCAGCAAGGGCATTGAAGATGAAACGTGGCTGGGTCTTTCAGCATGACAATGATCCCAAACACACCGCCCGGGCAACGAAGGAGTAAGAAGCATTTTGAGGTCCTGGAGTGGCCTAGCCAGTCTCCAAATCTCAACTCCATAGAAAACCTTTGGAGGGAGTTGAAAGTTTGTGTTGCCCAGCGACAGCCCCAAAACATCACTGCTCTAGAGGAGATCTGCATGGAGGAATGGGCCAACATAACAGCAACAGTGTGTGACAACTTTGTGAAGACTTACAGAAAACGTTTGACCTCTGTCATTGCCAACAAAGTATTGAGATGAACTTTTGATATTGACCAAATAAATACTTATTTTCCACCATAATTTGCAAATAAATTCTTTCAAAAATCAGACAGACAATGTGAATGTCTGGATTTGTTTCCACATTTTGCCGCTCATAGTTGAGGCATACCTATGCTGACAATTACAGGCCTCTCTCATCTTTTTAAGTGGGAGAACTTGCACAATTGGTGGCTGACTAAATACTTTTTTTGCCCCACTGTATATTGTAGAAAGGTTCAACACAATTTATTCAGGCCCGGTAGAAGGCACACCTGCCTGGCGCCACTTATGAACTGTAACATGGTCTAAAGACTTGAAGCTGCCGGCAACTTCTGCAATGAGGAGCGGACTGCGGCCTTTGTCGGTCCACACCCAAAAAGGTAAGGCCTCCTGAAGAGAGTATAAAAAAAAAAAAAAAAAAATATTATATATAAAGTCAGCGCTTCACCCAAAAGTCTAGCAATAAAAAGGTAAAATATACAACACCCTTTCCATTGTTCATAGATCCTAAAGAGAGGTAATTGGAGCCACTGCACTTTCCCTACTCCTCTGGAACCCTTATTTACCTCTACGCACTGTTACTGCCAGACAGGAATTGTGTTCTCCTATGCCAGCCACTTGCATTAAGCACGACAAACCCAGGAGCTTGTCAGAGAGCTCACCTTGCTGGTTGTGGGGTTGGCCGCCTTGGGGTGCGTGTTCCTGTGCGTGCTACTGCGCGCGTTCCTGCAGGCGCTGGTGTGCATACTGGCGTGTGTGCGCAGGCGTGCGCGCTTGTGAGCATCGGCATGCTCGTGTGTGCCGTTTGGCGCCAACCAGCCTATTTAGGTTTCTCAGGCACTCTGTTCAGTGCTGCCTGATCATCAGCTCCCTGTGCCCTAGTTCCTGTTGCTATCTTGTCTTCCTGTGTACCTGATCTCCTGACAACCCGGATTGCCCTTGGATTCTCCTGTTTGCTGCCTGTACCTGACCTTGGCCTGTTTGACTCCACTTCTGCATGCTTCTATTGTACTTTTGCTGCCAGCCTGTTGCCGAACCCTGCTTGTGTCCCGACCTACCTGTCTTGCTCCTGCTCAGCACCTGTTACCAGTGTTCCCGACTACTGACCTGCTGTCTGAAGATCATCTCTGATCCCGCACCTGGATCTCTTCAGCAGGCTCTCATACCATTCCGCACTCTCATGCTTCCTGTCTGCTCTACTAGGGGCCGTGAGTCGGATAAGTAAGGGAATCTATCCTCTGCCCAAGCAGACTCATCAGTCTGGTAAGTGAAAGTCTGACAGTATCAGGCAGCCATGACTGAGTCCGGGCAGGGGGCCTCCCCCATGGATGAACTATGCAGACACCTGGCAGGACTTACCCAGGCCGTGAAAAGCCTTCAGGAAGGTTACTCAAGACTGGAGGAACAAGTCCAGGCCTCATCTTCCTCTGCCAACCCCCAGGGGGCGTCCTCTGCTAGATCCCAATCTGCACCCTCTGTAGTAATGCTTCCTCCAGAGCCCAGAGTACCCACGCCGGAAAAGTTTGCCGGTGAACGCAGCAAGTATCGTGCCTTCCGCAATTCCTGCGAACTCTACTTTGCTCTGCAACCCCGCATTTTTTCACTGGAAGCAACCAAAGTAGGCTTTGTTATTTCCCTGCTGACAGGTGAGCCACAAACCTGGGCCCACCGCCTTCTGGAGCAAAAGTCTATCTCCCTAGATAGCCTAGACGATTTCTTCAGGGCCATGTCCCAATTATATGAAGATCCCCAACTGACAGCGACTGCTGAAGCTGCACTGCATTCTCTGCAACAGGGTCGCAGAGCAGCCGAATATTATGCAGTAGACTTCAGACGTTGGAGCGCCGATACAGACTGGAACGACGCTGCCCTGCATCATCAGTTCAGAATGGGGCTGACCCACTCAAGGACGAGTTGGCGTACTCCAGTCTCTGAAAGACCTTAGCCATCTCTCCATCCAGATTGACCATCCCCTAAGAGAGCGTCGGTCAGAAAGGTCTACCAGCAACCTTCGTCCCACCTGGATGTTACCAAAGGTTCCCAGTCCGGTCAGTCAGTTTCATCCTGCTTCGTCTGTTTCGACTCCAGAACCCATGCAACTCGGTCTGCTCTGGCCTATGCTTACTCCAGAGGAAAAAAATGCGCAGACTAACCCACAACCTGTGCCTATACTGCGGGGAATCCGGACACTACGTGAGAGCCTGCCCCAACAAGATGCGCAAGTGTCATTCTGCCTCTTTAATGTGTGCATCTGTGTTACCTAAAACTGGTTCTCATCTCGCTCTTTCCTTCACTCTGCAGCTTCCAGGAGGGAATATTCCAGTGTCAGTAATTGATTCCGGTGCATGCAGCTGTTTCATCGATTTGACCTCTGCTGCCAACCATCATATCCCGCTTCAACCTAAGGCTCAGGGGCTTGCTGTTCATCTAGTGGATGGATCCATCCTTAGTTGGGGCCCGGTCACTCAAGAGACCGTCCCCTTGCTAGCCACCATGGGTACCCACCATCAGGAGCTTCTGTGTCTGGACGCCATCTCTTCTCCTCTCTTCCCTATTATCCTGGGGATGCCCTGGTTGCAGGCCCACAACCCCAGTATCATCTGGGCCACAGGAGAAGTTAAATTTCTCTCAGAATATTGCCAACAGCATTGCCTACATCAATCTTCTGATATGACCTCTCAACTCCTTTGCTTGGACTCAAATGCTGAGCTACGTCAGTCCATCCCTGAAGCTTATCTGGACTTCCTGGATGTATTCAGTAAAAAAGGAGCAGAAACCTTACCCCCTCATAGGCCGTATGACTGTCCTATAGAACTGTTACCTGGTACGGAGGTTCCATTTGGGAGAATCTTCCCGTTAACTGAGCAGGAGTTAGACACATTAAAAACTTACATAGATGAAAACTTGGAAAAAGGGTTCATTCGTCCTTCTACCTCCCCAGCCGGTGCCGGCATCTTCTTTGTCGAGAAGAAGGACCACTCTTTACGTCCCTGCATCGACTACCGGGAGTTGAATAAGATCACCATAAAAAAATCGTTATCCCTTGCCTTTAGTACCTGAACTTTTTCAAAGATTAGGAACCGCAGTCATATTCACGAAACTAGATCTCCGTGGAGCTTATAACTTGATCCGTATCAGAAAAGGGGACGAATGGAAGACGGCCTTCCGTACTCGATTCGGGCACTTCGAGTACCTTGTCATGCCATTTGGATTATGCAATGCTCCTGCAACCTTCCAACATTTTGTCAACGATATTTTCCGTGATTACCTGGATCTGTATGTAATAGTATACCTTGATGACATCTTGATCTTCTCCTCTTCACTAACCGATCACCGTAGGCATGTCTGCAATGTTCTAACCCGGCTTAGGCAACATGGGCTCTATGCAAAACTCAAGAAATGCGAGTTTGAACGTCAATGCATTCAATTCTTGGGCCTAGTCATCTCAGTGGAGGGTATTAAGATGGACCCTCAAAAGGTGTCTGCTATTCTGGATTGGCTCACTCCGATGGATAAAAAAGGGGTACAACGCTTTATTGGCTTTGCCAATTTTTACCGGAAGTTTATTAAAGGTTTTTCTGCAATCATTGCTCCAATCACCGAATTGACCAAGCTGGGAACCCGATTCTTTTGGACTAACAAAGCCCAGTCGGCTTTCGAAAAACTCAAAAAACTATTTACTTCAGCCACCATTCTGAAACATCCTAACCCTGTCCTACCTTTTGTCCTGGAGGTCGATGCTTCAGAGATCGCAGTGGGAGCAGTGTTCTCTCAACGACAGGGCGCCAAGGCCCTCCTCTATCCAGTAGCGTTCTTTTCACGCAAACTTTCAATTTCAGAAAGAAATTATGACGTGGGGAATCGAGAACTTCTGGCCATCAAGGCGGCTCTGGAGGAATGGCGTTACCTATTGGAGGGTGCTGCACATCCCATTCTGGTCTACACCGACTACAAGAATCTGGAATACCTGAGAACAGCCAAAAGATTAAGCACTCGTCAGGCCAGATGGGCACTTTTCTTTTCACGATTCCAGTTTCACATAACTTACAGGCCCGGTTCCAAGAATGTAAAGTCAGATGCTCTTTCCCGTATGATTTATGATTTGGAGAAGACACTATCTCCGGATACGATTCTTCCTTCTGGGAACTTCCTGCTCCTCCAAGGGGACCTTGTCTCCCGTACCCTGAAACCGATTTGAGAGAGGGCCTGTTTTGGCGAAGAGACAAGATCGTGGTTCCCGAGAAGCTGAGGGTAACTGTGATGGAACTATGTCATGATCATAAGTTGGCCGGACATTTTAGTGTCCTGAAGACCACTGAGCTGGTATAGCGCACCTTCTGGTGGCCTCAATTAGCCTGTTACTGTAAAAATTTTGTGGATTCATGCAACACTTGTGCTCGGAGTAAGAACACCAGGACAAAGGCCTGGGGATTATTAAAACCTTTACCTGTTCCAGAGAGGCCATGGAAGATATCAATGGACTTCATTGTGGAACTGCCCCCCTCCGAGGGTTTCTCTACTATTTTCGTTGTGGTAGACAGGCTGTCTAAGATGGCACATTTCCTCCCCATGAAGGGTACGGCAAAGATTTTTGTCAAAGAAGTGGTTAGGCTACATAAGAGTCCCAGCAAGCATCGTGTCCGATCGGGGTGTTCAGTTTACTTCAAGGTTCTGGAAGGCCCTCTGTGGTTCCCTCGAAATCGAACTGGCATTCTCATCCAGCTATCATCCCCAGACGAATAGGCAAACAGAGAACCAACCAGACCTTGGAGCAATACCTCAGGTGCCTCTCTGCCTTCTCTCAGGATGACTGGGTCTCCTTATTAGCCGTTGCAGAATTCTCCTATAACAACTCCTTGCACGCTGCCATCAAACACCATTTTTCACTAATTATGGGTTCCATCCATCTTTTCTGCCAATCTCAATACCTGAATGTTCCATTCCGGCTGTCTGAGACTATGAGCTTCTTTTCCACCAACAACAAGATCCTACAAAGAGACTATGGCTAAATCCCAGGATTACAATAAAAAAAAAAAGTAATGTTTGATAAGAAGAGGCGTGGAGAATTGATCTTTGAGCCCGGCAACCAAGTGTGGCTGTCCACAACTAACCTGAAAATGTCTTGTCCCTCTAGGAAATTGGGCCCTAAGTTTATGGGTCCGTTCCCACTGAAGAGGAAAATAAATGATGTGACCTATGAACTTGATTTGCCAGACTCTCTAAAAGTACACCTGGTCTTCCACATGACGCTACTGAAACCTGCTACCGCAAACCCTTTTGCTGGTCGCACTGACGGCCCACCCAAACATGTCATAATTGACAACAAAAGAGTTCAAGGTAGAGGCAATCCTAGACTGTAGGAAAAGGAGGAATGGAATTCAGTACCTTATTAAATGGAAGGGGTATGGCCCAGAAGACAATTTGCATGCCCTGGAACTTTTACAGACCTTCAGGAATGTTCATGCCTCCAAGCTGGCCCAACTGGGCATCCGAAGGCTGCCCATAGGGAGGGGTCACTGTCAGAGAGCTCACCTTGCTGGTCGTGGTGTTGGCCGCCTT